>OX375865.1:105859148-106334174 GCA_947359475.1 Heligmosomoides polygyrus bakeri
AATCGATATTTTCGAAAATGGCCAAATTTTTTCGTACAAAATCATCTTGGGGTTATTTGGGGCGCTGATTACGAATCCGACGTCCGTTTTCGAAAATTCCAAAGATTTCAATAGGTTACTTCCCGTTTGAGGTGGTCGGATCAGGATGATCACCGATCACCTTCAGTCATTGGTATCGGTGGTCTCCTGCGATAATCGGCAAATGGACTTCGGCATCGTGTTCGGCATCCCGAATAGGCCCCCGCACCTATACGAAGTTTGAGCGAAATCGGTGATTCTTACCCGACCACCCTCAGTTATCCAGAAGAAAATCCAAAACCTATTGAAATCTTTAGAATTTTCGAAAACGGATGTCGGATTCGTAATCAGCGCCCCAATTATCCCCTAGACAATTTTGAACGAAGTTAGCACGAGGAAATTTGGCCAATTTCGAGAATATCGGTTTTCGATGACGTCATCGTCCGCGCAGCTCGGCCTAGGGCGCCCACATCCTCGATGGGATATTGCTGAAAAATCGATGTTTCCAAAATCGGTCGAAATTGATAGCATTCGATAGAGATTTTCAAGCAGAACAGAAAGGTGTTATTGGGAGTGTCAAAAACCCAAATATGGGCGAGTAGGAGAGAAGGAAACTTCAACCGCTGTGTCCGTGGCCCTAAAATGGCAGCTTGTGCTAAGGCAGTTTAATCAAATAGAGAGTTGTGAGCACGTCGTCGTAAAGAACCTTGAGCGTTCTGCTCGGAGGCGCATTTTTAGGTTGTTAGCTCTCTGCATCTTCCCGAAGGGGTCGACTGAAATTGGAAAAAATCGTGTCACACAAGGCTAACCTGCATTTTCGCACTGCTGTAACTTTGCCCTATCATAAGCTACATTGCTGTATTTCGGCGCACTATTAGACCATTTTGCTGCTTTCAGAATTTACAAGCTGCAATCGGAAAGGTTCAAACATGACAGAGTTATCGCGCTCAGAACACGCCCGTGCGTGCAATTTAGCACAACAACAGTCGATGTTCTCCTCGCTCTTAATTGCCCGCATTAAAGTTTTTCCTACTCTCAATAAAACCATTCAATTCAACATGAAAAGCTCTATCGTATGGTATCAAGCGTGGCCCAACTCGAAGACATCGATTTTCGATGACGTCATCGTCCTTCCGTCGCGGCCTCGTCCTCGATGCGAAACAGGCAAAAATTGATGTTTCCAAAATCGGTCGAAATTGATACCGATAGCGTTTTCCATGCTGAACGCAACGGTGCCATAGCGAGTTTCGAAGACTCAAGTCTGGGCGACTAGGAGCGCAAGAAACTCTAACCGCTAGGTTTCGCCACTCTAAAACGGCAGCTGATGCTAAGGCAGTTTGGGCGGCTGAGGAGCTACGAGCACGTCGTCGTAAAGTACCTTAAGCGCTCTGTTCGCGTACGCATTTTAAGGCCGTTCGCTTGTGGCGTCTTCTCACAGTGGTCCACGGAAATCGGAAAAAATGCTTCACACAAGCCTCACCTGCATCTTCGCACCCCTATAACATTGCTCCCTCCTATGCTAAACCATTCTGCTTTGGCGTGCTAGCAGAGCGTTCGACTGCCTACAAGACCTGCAAGCTGCAACCTGAAAGGTTCCAACTTGACAGAGCTATTGTGCTCCAAAGACGCCCGCGCGTGCAATTTGCGAGCGGTCGCCCCCCCCCCCTCGATTGAAAGGTTCGATTCTGTATGCATTGTTCATGGCGCACTCCAAAGGCTCGCTGGACAGCCTTGGAGCAATTCCTGAGTAGGGCAGCAAGAAATTTCTGATAAAACTCCCCAAACGCTCAGTCTACAAGCTCTTCCCCCCCCCTCGATTGAAAGGTTCGATTCTGTATGCATTATTCACGGCGCACACCAAAGTTTCGCTGGGACAGATTAGAGCTAATCCTGAGTGGGGTGGCGGGGAATTTCTGATAACATTCTCCAAACGGCTCGAAATAGTCTTGAAAACGTCGCAGTTCCCAGTGAGAGAAGGTAGAAGCGCAGGGGACATGCGCTCGCCCACTCGATTGATAGGTTAGGTTCTGTGTGAATTGTGCACGGCGCACTCTCGGGGCATTCCTGGCATGACAGAGCATTGGCGACGTATGCCATCTTGGAGATACTCCGAAAGCACGCATATCCTGGGAAATAAGCTGCTCTAATCGCCCGTCCAGCCAATTTTGGACCACCCACGGCGAAAATACGGGTGTTCCGGTAAAGTTTAACACATGTTTGTGTAGATCTCGAAGAGGCAAATCGAATGGTACCAACCTTTATTCAAGAAACCTAAATCTGAAGGAGTTATGAGTGTGCGACGCTTTGCGACGCTATGTTGGCGTTTTTTCGCCCACTTTTGACCGTGCGGCGCGAGCGGTATTGTATTCACCAGCAACTCTTCTTTGTTCAGCTCCTTGTATTTGACAGAAATCAGCATGAGCCAATAAACGTGACACAATTTCTTTTCAAGGCATCCTCTTCCGAATATAACACCAAGCAATAAAGTCCAAGAACAGAGCAGGAGCTGTCGGTAAAAATAAATCTTTACCCTTCAGATGTCCCAAATTGATGACGTAAAAATCAATAAAGGACAAATGAGCAAATAGGATTCACATGTATTCTTGTAGTACAGAGCATTGTCTTCCAAATACTATGAAAAGCTGCGCAAAAAATTACAAACCTAAGCGGAGAGAAGGAGCTGTCACAGATGGCCACTTTTAACTTTTTACTTTTCACTTTAACGACCTAAAAATTGACAAAATTCAGGTTGAAAAAAGAAATGCAATAGGGGCCCTGATAGAGCAGATCATTCTCTTTCGAAAGCTGTATAGCGCTATGCAAGAGACCGCCGGAGAAACCCGTAATTAATCGTTTAAAAAAACGGCGGGGACTTATGGGACAACTTAATTCTTCTTCTATCAACGATGGAAAGGCTTATTTTCAAGGGAAATTTGATTCTACACCGATTCGCCTAAAAAATTAATGGTGACAAAAAGTGATAAAACGTTTCCTCCAACCTCATACTTGGACAAAGTCGTTCAGGTGTTGGCCTTGAACAAGAACCTGTCATATAAACAACAAGAATGTACACCACTGAAACAGTGAAGCGAAGTTTCTAGAGTTCTTCACTTGGCATGAACGACAGCAGTGACAAATTGAACCCTCTGACATGTGACAAGGAGAGACGAATGGTGACTGAGGAGGACTCAATGCAGCTCAAAATTGCGCTCCATAAAAAACACTGCAGAATGAGCGAACTGGATGACTATGCTTAGCGTTTAATGGCCTCGTATTGGAAGTCATTCCAGATTCCGCTGGTTCTAACGCTCCTCGAAAGGCACCTCATTGAGAGAATTGTCACAAACGTATAAACATAACTATGTAGAGAGAATTTAGAATGCTGCACTTTTCGGAAAACAACTAGAAAACCACGACTGCATTCTGCAGTGTGCGCTCTAAATATGGTCATTCAATAAAAAGCGAATTACTCATGCGGAATTGGTCAGGTAACATCGAAGCTTCCTCAACAAGCTACTTACAACCTGGTTAATAAGCAAAATGAATATCATCCAATGTTAACTTCCAAGGTACGAACGGCAGCCTTCAGAAGCTTAGTGTAGGTTTCAATGACGGCACGCAGGGTTGCTTGCGGAATTTCCTTTCACTTCTTTCGGTCTTTCAACCGTCAGAACACGCAACTATTGCCAGAGAATGGTGAAGAGGTATAGGGAAGAGAGGAATCGTTCGTAGAAACTCTTATGCAGTTTCTCTGATGATTTGGGATGGGCTGGGATGGAGTTTCTTCCACAGAGCGGACTCTTTTGGTTTTTACTGGAAAAAGAGGCAAGATCTACCTTAATGATATTTCGAAGAAGGATCGTTTTCAACGGGCTCAAGAACAGACTGAAAATTTAACCTGGACATTTCGACAAAACGCTCGCAAGTCTAAAATGACCCAGGAGTCGTTCGTGAGGAATCTTCCAAGCTTCAGCCCTTCTTCTAAATAGCCATCAAACTCGCTAAATTTGAATGTCGTGGACCGCTGCATTTGGTATATTCTGGAGGAAAAAACCTGCGCTAAAAAGCATACTACGATTCATGGTCTACTATCCTCACTAGAAAAGCATGGAAGGAAATTCCGCAAGCACTAATAAGGGAAGGATCTGAAGCGTATGTCTCAACAGGGGGAGCAAGTCATATAGGGAGAATCCTCATCCCTCAATTGGTTTGAAAAGATGTTTATTGTTTGCCAAGTCATTAAACCCAAAGAGTATGGGAACCTTGAATTCACAATGGAATGCGGCACGAGTTTGGGAGTCTTGTACGCCCGCGATGTCCTTACCGGCAGCGGCTCGGAGCGCAGTGGATAGTGACGTTGCTTCATGCCAGAAAAAGAAAAAAGCCATCCTGGTCTGCTGTATTTTTTCATTTCACCTGACTGGTTGAGATTTTTGACGTCTTCTTGATTGATTCTGACGGGGATTCTGACGTCTATATAATTTTCAGACGTTTTCTGCCATTTTCTAGCCGTACCCTGTGGAGGGTACCTTTCTTGCAATTTGATTATTACTGACCGGATTTTTAGCCACAACGTTTTCGTCAACTTCAAGTTTATGTGCTTCGAAGTTCCTAATACGCTGGTCGTCCGTTCGGCCAGCTTGATTTCTTTCCTCGGAGGTACCTTGTCTAAAGGTGGGCCACACTTGAACCAAGAAGCGTGAGCGGGTGGATCACCACTCGAACATCGGCGGACATTGTTGGTGTTAGGTTTTAGAAAACCTCCAGCAGAGCTCTGATTTCCAGTTCACAGGCAAAGATGAGTGAGTGTATCGATAGCCGTTTAGGTTATTTTGCGGGATCACAGACCGCGTTTTTCACTTGAACCACCTCCGACGTCACATCCTGGTCTCTTTTAAAGATTCGAGCAGGATGGCTGTTCCCGAGGTCATTAGTCCATGTATGGAAACACACTGTGAGGAGCCTGTAGCCTTTACACGTTGCCCGTATTGTGCTTCGTGCACTTTGTTCCAGTGTATCACTGTAGTTGGACATTTCTACATCATCATGTTGAAAACCACAGCATTTAGCTGGAAAATTAGGCATAAAAACGTCTGAAAATGGTATAGACATCGGAATCCCCTATTCTCAAAAAGTCAGTCGAAATGCAAAAATGCAGCAGCGCACAATAACCAAACCACCGACCCTCCTCGCATGAAACAGCTCCATTTCCACTGCGCTCCGAGATGCTTGCCGGCAGAGGCATCGCGGGCGTACAAGACCCCCAAACTCGTGATGCGCCGTATTCCATTGCGCTTCAAGGGCCCCCTACTCCTGGGAATTAACGACTTAGCAAAAAAGTAAAAACATTTTATACTATTTGAGGGTTGAAGATTCTTCCTATATGACTCGCTCTCCCCGTTCGGACATACGCTTCAGAACCTTCCCTTGTAAGTCCTACATTAAGCTGGCGGCTGTCATTTGTGCCAGCGGAGATGTTATTGAATGATGTCCATTTCGCTTGTTAACCAGATAGTTAGTAAATTGTTGAGGAAGTTTCGCTGATCCCTGACCGATTCCGCGTGAGTAATTCGCCTTTGTTGAGTGACCATATTTATGACGCACCCTGTACTGTGCACTTATGAGTAAACGCTGGGACATTGACAACAGTGCTCATTAGTATTAGGGTGTCCGGAAACTTTGGAGAATTTTTGGTCGGTTTATTCTGGACAAAATAACTCCAAATAAAACAAAAGATCAGTCATTGAGATAGTGGCCGTCCTTTTTCCATCGATTGAGCAGAGCAACTACACCTTTTTCCAGAAAGAAGAGGGAGAGTTGAAATCCTTTTGTCAACTGCAGACTTGACCTCGTGACGGTTGTGGAATCTATTCGTGAAGGCGTCAAGACTTCTGAAGACGTTGTACTTATAAGGAGGAAGAATACCGAGGATGAGGTAACGACATGATGCCTGTTCTCCAGCTCGTCCCTCGTCTTTATCGCGTGATAGGATAGGGCGCTGTCCATGACGATTTACAACTTGCCGCGCCACTGGCGCGAAACCGGGAGTCGAGACGTCATCTCACTCAGCTATGCGCATACCGTCGACGTTACAGTAGTGCCCTCGAGAAGGACATAATATACCCGGCTGGGTCTATTGGACACAGATCCGATCGACCCAGCCGGTGGAGTAGAAGAAGAACGAGGAAAGCGAAAGCCTTCAGGAAAGCCGGCGTACCATCTAAAGCAGATTGTGAGGGAGGACGCAGAATTGCCCATCGACGACTATAATCCACCACGGGCTTTAGTGGCTGAGTGGCCATCACGATGGAATTGAAGATGAAGACGCCTGTAGTCCCGTAGGTTGCATCTTGTTAGGCTGATCGTAGGGTGTGACAGTGACAATGAATAGTATCGACCTCTTCTAGAGCAAGATTCATCACCGATCCCGTCGGTATCATATCACCACGGATTCACCATATCGGCCTACTTAGTAACCGATACAGAAAGTTCGACCCCAAATTAACCACACTGTATGTTGATAAATTGCGGTGTTAGTAGGTTTGGCGGTACTTTTCACCGTTACCTGGCGGTAAACGGTTAATGAATCCGCCCCCTGCATATCGATCTTTACCCTTTTCCGCCATTTTATCCGCGTCTTTATTTTGTCGCGTCTCCGCTCGCGTTTTATTCAAATTAGATAACCGAGATATTCTCAAAACCTTCCGGACACTAATATAAACGTGCCCCGGAATTGGTAGTCTTAAATTCAGCACGATTTCTATGACTGCAATAAAAGCCTGTGCAATGGTAACCGTTACAAGAACCTACATATGGTTTTAATTGAGATTTTTCGTTCTTTTCTGATCTTTCTTTCAGCTTTGGGCAAGTGGATTTTTAGCCTGATACTTGTTGAAATGATGACTGTTGGAGTGATTTTAATAATGATGCAACACATATAATATCTGTCGAGAGATTCTGTTAAAAATGATGCGTAGTTATAGTGCTGATAATTGACGTGGTCGCTTTGAAAGACAAACGGCCACGGAAGTCAGGTTTCATGTGGATAGAGCTAAGGATGCAAACGTCTAGTTTTTGGCGCTGCAGTTAAATTTTTACTCCCGTTTCCTTCACAGTACGGACGATTTATGAAAATTACAGCCTAGTTACAGTTCACAGCTTTATCCTTATCGGATTTTTCGCGCTTGGGAAACAAAAACTCGTTATAAGAGCCAGTCATCTGGAAAATGCACACTGTCCTGATCTCATTGCCATTGTTTCATTTATTTTCTCATGTACTACATTATTGTGCTCTGATCTAATTTATTTTCGTGCATCTTTAGTAACTGTGGTTTAGTTACCCAATTTTGAGGGAAAATCGTTGAACGATGTTTCGTGTAGGTGTGTCTTAAGGACATATATTGAAAACTGAACCACCGCAAGCTAGCTCACTATCTAGGAGAACAAAACACATTCACGGTTTCGCAATCAAGCCAAGTCTACTATTTTTTAATTTTTAAGCAATTTTTCAGATGACCTTTTTTCAGATGACTCGAGGCTGCGCTGTATGCTAGCTAATGCTAGGATTTTTGCTTCTGATAACGATAAAATTGCACTCCATCCGTACAGTATCCACAGCCCACGATGTAAAAAGGGCCCGAATTGTCTTTATTAGACCCGTACGGAATGTCGATGAATATAGGAGCGTCATTTTTGGTGGAGCCATGGGGTAAATGAATCGACATTGTATCGTGATGTCCCGGAAAGGCAGTCCAGAGGTAAAAGCTGTGGTAATGGAGTCGTTGAAAGAGGAAGACTAGATGAGCCAATATAGTTGAGTTCCGGCCACCTTTTATAGGCATGCCGGATACCACCTACGGTGATTAGCGATATACGAGCAGCTGCCGGATGGTAATTCCTGGGTTATACGGCAACAAGAGTAGAAAAACACCCACTAAATTAAATAGACACACATAGAGCAACTGGTGGCCACCAAAATAGCGCAATGTGATCTACATCTCCTGTGTTATGAGAACTCATTTTGAGTACTACACTCACACTGCTGGATCTGTGGCGTGTCTTCAGAGACTAGCTCCAAGTTTTTGCTTGCGAGAATTTATTTTGAGTTAGACACTTAACATTGAATATATGATTTCAGACACAAACCCCAAGCTCGCGTTCCTGTATGCCAATCTGACACTCAGATGTATGTGATCCTGAAAGCTTCTTCTGCTGCTGGCCGTGCTCTTTTTTAGAAATTTGCTAGCAACCAACTTTGTCGTGTATAGCCTGGATCAGGTTTAGCCGATGCTGCAGTACGATGTGGGAAAAAGGGAGTAGTCGTGTCTTTCTTGTATGATACAGTACGGTGAGGACTCGTGGGAACGCCTTGTAGCACTGCCACAACATCTGGAAGTCCCTCGTCTAGATATCTGCGAAATTCTTCGCTAGGTCCAAGTTACTTAAAAGTTACAGTTTTGTGGCGAAGCTTGCAGAATGCGAAAAGCGAGGAGCAGGAGAACAACACGGATGTCGGCACTCTGTTGTTGTTGCTCTCGCAATTCAGATGAGATTTCCCTAATAATACGATCGAGTGCGGCTTTCCAGGAATGATATTGGGTCGCTTGCTTAGGTAAAATACCAGTTTATGAACTCGAAAAGATCCCTAAATTCAAGAAAAGTATTGACAAAAGGAGAAAAGACGGCCTCAGCCGGCCTGAAGCTGTGTGGACACATAACATGTTGAGTGTTCATTCCACCAATGTGGGATTTGTGCAAAAAAAAAAACTCAGCTGGAACTATTGTGGACCACACTTTTGTAGTCACCTGTAGTGTTGCTTGTTATTTTTGACATTGGAGGTCTATTATTACTGTTTGTTAGGCATTTTGGCGCTATGTGACTATGAAGGGGTCGGATAAATTTTAAAAAATGTATATGCCTAGATAGGCATTTATGTAAGCAAAACAAAACCACTTACCATTTAACCGGAATCACGCTCCTTTCATGATGCTTGGGGGGGGGGGGATCGCACGGGTAGCCTAACGCCTGGGGTTGGAAATGACCTTAAAAATCATAAATAGCTGTAAACCGACCGCTTCATAGTCACATAGCGCCCAGATTCTCTTTTCCCAAAATTTGCTTTCAAATTTTGGGCAAGGGAAGGGACTCCGGGGTGTAGGCAATTTTAAACGCGGGTGCGTAACTGGGCCACACCCCGGAGTCCCTTCCCTTGCCCTATCTGTGCTCTCCTCCGCGTCAGCGGAGGAGAGCACAGAACATATTCAGTCCCCCCTCGGCGGAACTCCCCTTCCTCCGGAATCCACCTCCCTCCCTCCTCGCCCTCACTCCTTCCACACACCCCCCCCCCCCCCCGGCGCGCACATATCATACATAAATACAGGAAAGTTTAAAAAAACCTCGAAACCCAAAAAAACCCATAAGAACTCACCTTCGCCGCTCGTCGCGCGGTCCAGCTGGTCGAATGGTCCGCTTGGAATCATTTTCCGTCTCGTCGTCTGGCGCACTCCACGCCTCCCTACCCTCTCCTCTACAATATCCTACCTTCGCTGCAGGACCTAGGTCCGATAGCAGGACAACGCCCTTTAAATTACCGGCCGAAACTGCCGTAAAGCGAGCTAGGTGAGTCTTTTTTTCCCTCTCCCTACCGTTTTGCATGAATCCTTTTATTTCAATGAATCACCTAGCATGTGCTGAGTCCCATCCTAGGTGATTCGTTGAATTTATCCGACCCCTTCATAGTCACATAGCGCCGGCATTTTGCGCTACTGAAACGTCGAAGGACCCCCATCGGATCTGGAAGTGACGTAATCTTCTGATGCGCCTTCGACGTCTATGAGCCTGTTCATACTTCGCGACAACAGCGACGAGAGCATAGCGCGCGCAGCGTGCGCGGCGTGTGCAGCGCGCGGAGGTATGAGGAGGTGACATCAGCGACTCTAGCGACTGGAGCGACAGCGCTGGCGCTCGAGTATTAACACTTTTTGGAGGCGCGCGATCGATTTGCATTTTTTGCACTGGTGACGGGAGCAACGAGAGCGCAGCGCGCGTGGCGTGCGCGGCGTGCGGAGGTATGAACAGGCGACAGCAGAGGCTGGAGCGACTACAGCGACTATAGCGACTGAAGCGACTCGAGGTCGAACACTTTTTGGCGGCGCGCGATCGGTTTTAATCGATATGCATGTTTTGCTCGGACAACGAGTCGCTCTTGTCGCGAAGTATGAACAGGCCCTATGTATTCTTTTTCTCGCGCGCGGAAATTAAATCAAATTGAACGGGGAGGTTTTTCCGTACGTTTCCGTAATATTGGTTCTTGTCTTAAGATATTCTGAATTCTTATCTTCTTATCTTCGGTATATCACAGAACTCTAGACGAATTTTTGTAGAAATATGCCAAACGATTATCAGTCTCCCGTTTACAACTTGCGGCATCCGATCACTCAGCATGTTACGAAGAAATTTGGGCTTTATACCTGTAAATGCTCAGAGCTGGAAACGGATAGATAATCTGTATCCTTTGTCAAGCACAGAGGTGTATTCAAAAACCAAGTCTGCCAAATGAAGACTGAAAATTCATCCATCTAAAATTGCGTGAGTGCGTTTATGTTTGCAGCACTCCTATTCCTTTTGTATTTCTTAATTCCACGAATCTTACGAAGACGATGTTCATGAAGAACGGATGGGTTTCTGATGCCCCATTCTCGCTCAACGGAACGAACATCTCCGAATGCTCCAGCTATGTGTATCTGGGTCGCGAAGTCAACATGGCCAACGACCTAGCACCAGAGCTGAGCAGGAGGAAACGAGCGGCTTGGGGAGCTTTCAAGAGCGTCGAAGAAGTCGTGAAGAAAACGAAGAACGTCCGACTCCGTGCCCACCTATTCGACTCCACTGTTCTTCCTGCCCTAACATACACCTCAGAGACCTGGGCTATACGAAAGCAGGATGAACACGCGATCAGCGTCGCGCAGCGTGGAATCGAGAGGACGATGCTCGGAGTGACACGACTCACGCAAGTGAGAGAAGGCCTCCGGAGTTCCGAGCTTCGCCGACGTTCGAAGATCAGAGACGCTGTCGCATGGGCCAAGTCGTCGAAAATTAGGTGGGCCGGCCACGTAATGCGCTTCGCAGACACCCGCTGGACGAGAGCCGTCACAGACTGGATTCCGCGGGATGTCAAAAGAACACCAGGACGCCCACCAACGCGTTGGTCGGACTTCTTCGTGAAAGCCCTGAACGACCGATATGACGCTCTTCGTGTCCTTCGAGCGAGGAGGATCCATTGGACCACTCTGGCACGCGACAGGGACGAATGGAGACGCTGCTGGCGCCCGCTCGAAAAACTCGATGATCAACGGGACGACAGGTGATACAGGTGAATTCCACGAACATTATAAAATGGAAAGATGTGCACATCTAATGGTTCTGCACTGCGCAGACTTCATATAGATATTAAAACTATAATATGTACGACTATATGCAGTAATTCGTTCAGAAGCTAAACTATCAGATCTAGGGCACGTTTACTTTTGTGGTCTAATTGTCCATAGGAACAACAAGCGTTGTGCTATACAAGAAGCGTTTAAATAAGGTAAAAAAAGAAATGACTTTAGTCAGAAAATCACATCGCTTGCGCTGTGACGCCGAGTTACTCAAGTATACGTGCAAACATCTACTAGATGGTGAAGAGAAGGTTATGTTGACAAAGGGTTGACAACGGACTTTTGTGTACTCGGGAAGGCATTTCTCATTCAACTTTTAGCACTTGCGGATAGGGAGGAAGTGCAGAGGGCTGATGTAGCAGACTTTTGGACAGTGGGGTGCATTTTTTAGCTCACTATATGTCGTGTTATTTTTTGTTAATTTTGGCTTCTGCTGCAGCAGCAGTTATAACTTTTTCAAAAATAACTTGACCAGTTTCGAAGACAATATGCACATAATTTGCCGAGTAATGCACCATTTTTATATTTCCATAAAGCACATTTTCTTTATAATTAATGGGGAGATAGCCTTCAGTATAAAACCACGGTGGAAATGTTTCCTTCCGTTTCGCCTTTACCTTAAACCAAACAGAACACACAGCGGAACAAAAATGAGTAAAGAGGACACCGAAATTCGAGGCAAGGATTTTTATTTTTTTATATCTGTCAAAGGGGTATTCAGCAGATAAACTTTGGATTACTAAAAGTTGGAACTTTTGGATCACTTTTTTTGTATCTAACCTTTCTATGAGATTGAAACACATTCGCGGTTTTGAAATCGAGCAAAGCTTTCTTCTCCAAGCAAAATTTTTGCTCACCCCTCGAGTTATTATCTAATTATCGTTAACAAGTGCTCCGACACGCCTGTCGGTGTGTCTCGCACCTGCGCGCTTCGCGCGACCTTAGAGAGTCACTAAAAGATCACTCACTTCAAACAGCTGCTCTGCTTGTGCAGCCTTCTCGGCACCTTAGCAGTAAAAAGAGGTATTTGAAAACCTTAGCAATTTCGAACCTTGATCTACCTTCTTTAAGATCAGGTGAGTAGTTCTTCGATATGAAGCCGTCCAGCTCTCCCTCCCTCCATCCTCAACATCCTTTCAACGTCGGCACTATCTTCAGACAGTTTAGAAACGTAATTTATTTGCGTTAATCAGCGCTTTCGTCCTCAGACTGTTGTGGAGCACTCCTTCGGCCATAGTACCCGCATGTCTCCCATCCCCTGCCCCACCCCGATCGGTTACATCTGGGAGAAAACCTCCGGTCATTCGATCGATAATATCGATCGATACTGGACGCCACATTGGAACTTTCCACCTTATGTGGAGCACTCCTTCGGCCATAATACCCGCGTGTCTCCCACCCCCTCCCCACCCCGATCGGTTAAATCTGGGAGAAAACCACCGGCGTGTCTCCCACCCCCCCCCCCCCTCCACCTCGATCGGTTAAATCTGGGAGAAAACCACCGGCCAGGACCTTGATTAGCCCCAGGGCTGAAGTTTCGTGCCGCTTGAACGACATCCGCAAAAAATCGATAATATCGATCGATATCGATTGATCGACTTCAGATTCGTGTTCAGCAACCTCGATTACCCTAGAGCTGAAGTTCCGCACCACCTGAACGACATCCGCAAAAAATCGATAATATCGATCGATATCGATTTTCTCCCCTACGGTGAAGGCCTTCCGTCGATGATCATCTAAATGCCCAGGCACGGTTGCCGACGTCTTTGGCACGTCTACGGCTCGCCATGCACGGTCGCCGACGTGTTCGGCACGTCTACTGCATCGCCTGGCACGGTTGCCGACGTGTTCAGCTCGACTACTGAGTCGCCAGGCACCTAGAAGGCGTCTTGGTATTTTCCGCTATCTTCTTGCCTTAATTTGTGCCCCGTTTCCCCGTAATTTCCCCTATTTTATGACTCATCGCGTCGATCGATAGTGTGACTCATCGCTTAGCGGATTATTATAGAGTATGATGCTATTATATCAGGTGGTCTAGAGCGGTTAGCCTCTATGTAATGTGTAGGTTGTATTCTCTTTTCTCTTTTTCTCAGTTATTTCTGATCACTCGAAGTTTATTCCTAAACATATACTAAAATTGGAACAATACAGAGAAGATTAGCATGACCTCTGCGCAAGGATGACAGGCAAATTCGTGAACCGTTACGGAAAAGTTTTGCGGGTTTTAGAGAGCGTCCAGAATAGTTTCACAAGAAAGCAATGACACGCACACTAGGCTTTCTTTAAGACCAAATCCTCTCAAGTAAGGCTAAAAATCACAATTTTTGATTAACAACTCTCGCCTTTGGAAGGAAGCGAAGTGACCTGTTATTCTTCCATTGAATCGTAAATCATGAATGTAGTATTAAAATCTCGGATATGGCGTCGCTAAGCGAATGTAGCACTAAAGAAAGTGCCACCAAGTATGATGCTGCTGGGGTTAAACACAACTGTAGGCGTTTCTTCTTCATCAATAAGGTGTTTTTGTCATTTAAGAAGATTCGCAAAAAAACATACCGCTCCGTCAAGCAACAACGCTTCAACAAAAAAATCTGTACGTTCACAACAAGTAGTTGCTTTGGACGTTACTCGATCTGTAGTTGCCAGTTTCTATCTAGTCAGTAGTTAGCAGCACATACTGCGGTTTGTTATATAGAAGTTATCTGGAGAATCGGTCACGAGTCTGACCCTTTTGACAATTTAAAGTGAAACAAATGTGTGTGAGATGTGAAGGAATCAAATTGGTGAAAGAGGCAACGGTCATGAAAAAATGCGAAATAGCGCATATCACGAGAATCGATCATCTGGCCCAGCACCCGTGGAGCAGCGTCGCACCCTGCTGAGCCACTGATTCGCTTGCCGGTGAGCCTTTCTGCCACGTTTTATCATATATCAGCGTACGTGTGCACGTGAGCACACGCTGACGGTGCAATCCTGTATCCATCTTCGACGGCCCGTAGCTTTTTGGTTTCAAACACTCAGCAAAAACAAAGCATGTTTTTCTACTATATGAAGGGTGGACATTCTCGCTGTACTATCAATTACCCCGTTCAGACCTACGCCTGACCAGGATACTATCTCAACGGTAGGTCGGAACGGCGCAAGTGTTGTGTATGGGCAGAACCGCCTCTCTCTGGGTAGTAACAAACTGCAGGTATCTCGACCCCAATACAACTCTGCGCATAGTTAGGGGCGACGGAAGTCGCGGGTTGGCGCCCTGTTGATTCACGTGCTCCACAGCTGACGGGCGCGCGCGGGATGAGGGCTCGTATCGCGGCCAAGCGCAGTGCTCAGGTGGCGTAGTAGGGAAGAGCTCGGGCTCGTAAACGCGGGGTCGGAGGTTTGGATCCTGCAGACTGCGTTCGTTTTGCACTTTTGCAAAACCCACGCTTATCATATAGGTAATCCACCTAGGGGTATTATGGTATGTTATAGAGCATGTTTACATATACTTCAAACTACAGATTAGCTGAAATGTTCACTTCTGTGTGTCACTTGTTTGAAGCCTATTTTGTGTGACCGTAGTTATGTAACGATAGATATTTTGTGGCACTAGTTAAAAGTTCTGACTCCACCGACAAGACTTCGGTCAAAAAAAAATTCGCTGAAACTTCGCCTAGGGGGGTTATCTTGGGTGTTGATCACGAATCTGACATCCGTTTTTCATGATTCGGTCGGAGACCACCCATACCGTTAACAAGGGTGGTCCAGGCAGGGTCACCGATTTCGCTGAAACTTCGTCTAGGGGGGTTATTTGGGGTGCTGATCACGAATCTGACATCCGTTTTTCACAATTCAGCTGAATATATAGATACAGGAAGGCACAGGATTACATTCTTAAAGTTTCTGCCGATGACGGCAGGTAGAGGCAGAATCGTGAAAAAATCGTGAATTCGGCTGAATAATATAGATACAGGAAGGCACAGGACTACATTCTTAAAGTTTCTGTCGATGACGGCAGGTAGAGACAGAATCGTGAAAAACGAATGTCAGATTCGTGATCAGCACCCCAAATAACCCCCCTAAACGAAGTTTCAGCGAAAACTTTTTCGAACGAAGTCTTGTCGGTGGAGTCGGAACTTTTTACTAGTGCCACCAAATATCTATCGTTACATAACTACGGCCACACAAAAAAGGCTTAAAATAAGTGACACACAGAAGTGAACATTTCAGCTAATCTGTAGTTTGAAGTATATGTAAACATGCTCTATAACATACTATAATACCCCTAGGTGGATTACCTATATGATAAATATGGGTTTTGCAAAAGTGCAAAACGAACGCAGTCTGCAGGATCCAAACCTCCGACCCCCGCGTTTACGAGCCCGAGCTCTTCCCTACTACGCCACCTGAGCACTGCGCTTGGTCGCGATACGAGCCCTCATCCCGCGCGCGCCCGTCAGCTGTGGAGCACGTGAATCAACAGGGCGCCAACCCGCGACTTCCGTCGCCCCTAACTCTGCCCAGAGTTGTATTGGGGTCGAGATACCTGCAGTTTGTTACTACCCAGAGAGAGGCGGTTCTGCCCATACACAACACTTGCGCCGTTCCGACCTACCGTTGAGATAGTATCCTGGTGAGACCCTTCCCTTGTCAGCAAATCAAGAGTGTACAGATATGGTGCTGTTTGTTGCTGTCAAAATAGTGTTTCGCTCGCGTTTGCGCTTCTTCGTGTTTCCACTTCATGCCATCAGAGTTTTGAAAATGTACGTATCAGTGCAAAAGCATGATGTGGTACGCATTTTTTGTGTTGCGAGAATTTATTTTGAGTTACACTTTTGATGGTGAACGTTTCACTTCAGACACAAACTCCAAGTTCGCGTTCCCATACGCCAAACTGGCACTCCGATGTGTGATATCCTGAAAGCTTTTTCTGTTGCAGCGCAATCAATGTGCTTCCTTTCGGAATTTTTGTGAACAGCAGACCTTGTCGTGTGTAGCCTGGATCACATTTTGCCGACGCAATAGTACGATGTGGGAAGGGAGGACCCTTTTTCGTTGCCGTACCTTTCTTGTAGGTTACGGTACGGTGAGGACTCGATGCGAATGCTGTGTAGCACTGCTTGTCATCATCTGAAAGCGGAACTTCCTAATCTAGAGAGCTGCGAGATTCTTCACTAGGTATGAACTACTACGAACTTACAGTTTTGCGACGAAGCTAGCACAATGCAAAGAGCGATGAGCAGGAGAACTACACGCATTTCGGTACAGTGATGTTGTTGCTCGCGCACAGGCTTATATACGGATTCAGGTGAGGTTTCAGACAGATGGACAGAGCTCGCCAACAATAGGATCGTGTGCAGTTTTTAGAAATGATGTTGAACGCTTGCTGAGGTGATCGAGATGTTATGTCTTTGGTCACAGGACCAAATTATCGACCCATAATAACGTCAACGTCTGCCAACGTTCGCAAAACTGAGCTCGATGCGATCAGCTAACTTTTGCTCCATATGAGGAACTATGACAAACCACGTAGTCTATCCACGCATAGTCCATCCACATCGACAAAGTTTTTATTTAGAGTGCAGAGTGCGTCATGAAAGCGAAATCGTCACAGTCTTCAAACTTTCACTTCGTTCGTAAAGGCCATCTTTTGGGAGAACGAAACTAATGAAAGTTTTAAACTTGCGCATGATCATTTAGTTACATTTGAACTCGGTAACTGTACACCATATTTTATGGGACGGAGATTCAGTTGCTTACTATATGTATTGCAAACCAATATGAAGCCATTCTCCATTTTGATGTTGTAACCCGTAAACTTGCGTCCGCATTCTAGCCCAATAGTCCTCTAGTCTTCATTCTAATCTACGCTATATGTATGACAAACCCGCATAAACTTACCCTCGCCGTGGTCATGTTTTCACGATGAAGCGTACCTGCATGATGTAATATTTGCTACTAAACGGGGGGGGGGGAACATAACTCCAACGCCGCGCGAACTCCCTGACGTCGCGCACGGTGCGCTACGAAATTGGACGAGTTGTCGCGGTCCGACTGCTTCCGGCAGGACTGCTAGTGACTCGCGCTAGAGTGCGAAAGTGTGCGGCGGCGACGTCAAAGAAGGAAAGAGACATGAGATGAGGATGAGACAAGTATGATGTCTCCTTGTAGGGAAGTGGGAGTGACTGTTAACAAAGTTCGGGAGGAATCAGGCTCAATCTATTTCAAATCAGTGAAAAGAAACGGTCAAGCATCTGGTGAGGAAAATTTGAAGCAAGAACTGCGACGAGATTACTAACTAGAAGTTTCGGAAGCAAGTGTTTTTAAGCTTCTATTGGGGGGACAAGTACACTAATCCATAGCTTTTTTCTTAATTCTGACTTTACGCTACACTTGAAGGTCACCAACTCACTTGTCATAGTTCACGTGTAATGCCATTGGGAAGCATCCCCTTAGCAAACGCTAAAGATCTCCTTATTTCTCCAATCTACAAGCAGAGGCATTTTACTGCTTTCTCTTCAAAGCGCCTTCACCAAGAGAGTTCCTCTTCCACTTCATTTGGGGTTCCCTGTGGTAAAAAAAAAAACTATTCGAGAACCTAAAACAGTGGCTAAATTTCATGCTCCGCGGCTAATCATGTGTCACCGAGCGCACGTCAGCGTTTCAGCCCTGCGTTGGAGTTACGTCCTGTAGCCCAGACTAGACAATCGCCAGAGGAATAAGGAGAAGATATGCTCATGTCTTGTTCCCATAACTTAGTTCAAGATGTAGGGCACCTGAATGTACTCTGCTAGTCCACCTGATGCCTTGGTGGACTCCTAAGCTGTTTTTCCGTGTAAGAAAAGAAAGAAGTTCGTTATCATATCATATTTCGTTACATTTTTGTAGTGTATGGCTTAGCTCCAAAGTACAGTTTAATGGTCCAAAAAAGTAGTAGTGTAAGGTATATCTCATTCTTTCATCGAACGAAATGATGATAATTGTGATAATTTCAAAAGCAGTTAGAATGTTAATCCAAAAGAAATATAGCAATATTGAAATGAAATGTTTTTATAAAGTTTCAATTAAGCACCCATAATAGAGATCGTTTAACTTGTGCGTTGTTAGGCTTGCGCTTGCTTTGTTCGTTGTAGGATGCTCGCTGCTTTCAGGGCGTCGTTTGCTTTAGGATGACATATGCATGATAAGATGAAGATGATATGTTTTTTCTGAACGTGGTGATGTTTCGGTGAGAAGCTTCACGCTTTTTTTCCATCACCGTCGCTTAAAACTAGTTGTTTTTGAGGGAATATTAAATTGTAAAGAATTAACGGATTTACTGAATTTATCGGAATTTACCGGCGAATTTTTCGCGTTAAAATAACCTGTAAAATATAATTTAGTTTACCTACCTAAGATACAAAACCTGAAAGGTCTTCGTTGAGGCCGAGATATTGTGCTGTCGAGATATTTGCAATATTGAAGGAAGTCAAAGCGTGAGGAGAGGGCGTTGCCTGCCCGATCCACGTTGCAGAAGCAGAAGAGTATTCGAACACTTTTGCTTCAACATTCTAATTGGCTAGCACGGTAGATTGGGTGTAACGAAGTAAAACATATGCAAAGCCTCATTCCACCAAACCAGCGTGCTTTATTCTATTCCTTATTTGATTCCTACTCCAGCTTTTCCGCTTTTTCGATGGTGTAGTTTGCTTTAGCAGTGGGGTGCACTTAACATTAACATTTATTACATGCTGATAGCGCATGTGATGTAGCGAAGGAACAAAAAAGAACATAACTACAAAAAAGGAAAAGAAGGAAAGAACATGGTTGCAGCACTAACATATTTTATTACATATTATTTTATTTCTTAGCTTTCATTGAGTATGCTCGGCCCGAGTATGCTTCTGTTGTGCTATTTTTTACTATTTTTTCTTCTTGTTCAGCAGTTATCACTTTTTCGGAAATTATTCAGCCCGTTTCAAGTAACAGTATTCGCAGCACAGTATTCTTTTCACAACTTGGAGGACAGCTGTGTATTATAGCTTTTCCCAGGCTTTTGGACTGCGTGGACTTATTCCATGTGGTCGATCTTGGAGCAGAAGATTCGAGATCTCTACTACAAGATACGCCACTGTTGAGCAGCTGAAAGCGGCGTTGTTGAGATCCTGGGACGAGATTACAGCTGAGCAGTGTTCGACCATCGTCGGCGACTTCCCAAAGTGACTGCGAAAATGTATAGAAGCCAAAGGAGGAGATTTCGAGCACTTGTTGTGAATCTTCCTGATGTATTATGTTGTTATTGATCTAATGAAGTTTCTATTATTTTTCATTGTAAATCTGTAGCGTCTATGTAGTTTTTTCGTGCTGCTGAAATAAAGGATAAGGATAAAGGACGGCGTTACTCAATCCCTTCTGGGATGCGCCAGCGCATTCTACTTCTACGGGATGTCGTGGAGGCGAAATGAATGCGTATTTGGCCATACAATGACTTGCGGTGGCCAGCCGATGAACAAGCCAGTGCTTTATCCTTCCCAGACAAGTCTGGTACCAATTCACCGACCCCGGAGGGATGGAAGGCTTGGTTGGCCTGGGCGGGAAATCCGAACCAGGAACCTGGTATCGGGTGCACGCGACAGTCGCGCCTCCTCCGACTGCGCTACACGCGGTCGGAGGAGGCGCGACTGTCGCGTTATGCTGCTGAAATACTTTGAAAAATTGCCCGAACATTTCAGCCACTCTGTACAAGGTGACAAGCGCTTAATACTGACGTTGAACTCCCATCTTCTGCTCCAAAACAAAACCCGCAGCGAAATAATACAATAAAATTTTGATGGAACAAGCACTTGGAACACGGAAGCAGAAATTCCGCTCATCCCTGCCCTGCATCCTTCGCAATGCACTTGGTGCTCAACCTTTTCAGTCCTTTATGTTCCTTCTTGTTTTCCTCAAACCAGTTCCGTTTTCTTGCATAGGATAGACCATTTATGAATCATAGATTTGATACCAAATTTTACAGCTTTAGGTACCTTTTCTTAGCACGCGTTAGACGATGATCGTTAGTGTACTTCCTTATGATTCTTTTTTGTTAATTTATACTTTATATTTTTATTTATAATTTTTATACGTAGCATTTCTCCGCTTTACTGATGAGCCACTGGGGATATGTTACATCAAAGTTTTGTCTGAAGTAGTGGCGAAACGAACAGTGTGTGAGCTATTGTGGATAAGAAAAGGTTTGTGTCTACGCTGTCTTTGGGAATGGAACACATTCTGTTAAGTTGTAACGAAATAAATGGCACTGAACCACTGTAAATTTAAACAGTTAATATCTCGGCTTGTAGGCAAGTTCATTAATCGAAATAAAAACCTTCTGATTCTACACATCTTTGCCAACGTGACACAAGCTTTTTTATCCCAGTAGCGTAAAAATCAGAAGTTCTGGGATTGACGAAATCTTCGAAGGTACTTTCGGCATCCTGTTGGTATTTGAATATTTTCCCTACCAAGAAGTCGCCAAGATGCTTGAAGAAATGGTAGTCTGTTGGGGAGAGGTCGGGAGAAAACGGAGGATGTGGTAGAGTTTCAATGCTCAGCTCATTCAATTTCTGCAACGTCATTCGTGCTACATGGGGGGCGAGCATTGTCGTGCAGAAGGAGAACTCGCCTTCGGTTTACTAAGGCCGGCCGGATATCCTTCAACTTTTTCATCATTTCTTCAATTTCAATGCAGAACTTCTCTGCCGTGATGGATTCACCGGGAGGGAGGAAGCTGTGGTGAATAATTCCCAGCGAACACCACCACACTGTCACCATTACTTTCTTTTGGTGCAATTCCGGCTTCGCAAAAACCTTGGGGCTCTCATCGCTGTCCACCCACTGTGCCGATCGTCGCCTGTTGTCGTACATTATCCATTTCTCGTCACAGGTTACGATGCGATCAAGGAATGGGTCCGTTTCGTTCCGTAGAAACAGTGCGGACGAGATCTCATATCGTCGGTTTCCTTGCTCCTCAGACAGCTCGTGAGGCACCCATCTTTCCAGCTTTTTGGTCTTTCCAATTTAATTCGTTACAACCTAATAGGTTTAAAATCAGTTCAAGCACTTTAATGTTCGGTACTCCATTTAAAGCTCTCATTGCTTAGTGTCATAATCTAATGTATTTTAGATGTATCTCAGATAGGCTAACCATAATCATTGTAGTTGGAGTAATGAAGCTGCGCTCTGTGAAATCTATTCCTGGGATTCTCTCATCTGATTATCTGATGCAATGGAGTCGCTGTATAAACTAGCGTCGGAAGCGTCAAGTCCAGTTACCTTCTATCGACGTGCTGAAGACGATATAATGTGAAGAACGATACATGAACATTTGCAGGACGGTAAATCATTAAAAGGGTTACTAGGCAGCACCAAAATAGTGCGCGTCCTTGAGACGCAGTTCAATAAATAAATAAATAAAATTTAAAAAATACTCTTTAAATCAAAAGTGTGTAGACATGTTGCTGCTAGTTAGTGTCAAATTATTTAGTCATGATAGCGTTTCAGTTCATAAGTATTTTCTTTGTATGCAAACTAGTCATAATAGTTGTCAAAAATGTACGTGTCAGTGCAAAAGCGCAATGTGGTACGCATTATTTGTGCTGCGAAAATTTATTCTGAATTTGAATCTTAATGGTGAACGTTTCACTTCAGACACAAACTCCAAGTTCGCGTTCCCATATGCCAAACTGACACTCCGATGTGTGATATCCTGAAAGCTTCTTCTGTTGCAGTCTAATCAAGGTGCTCCCTTTCGAAATTTTGTGAACAGCAGACCTTGTCGTGTGTAGCCTGGATCACATTTTGTCGATGCAATAGTACGATGTGGGAAGGGAGGACCCTTTTTCGTTGCCGTGCCTTTCTTGTAGGTTACGGTACGGTGAGGACTCGATGCGAATGCTGTGTAGCACTGCTTGTCATCATCTGAAAGCGGAAGATCCTCGTCTAGAGAGCTGAGAGATTCTTCTCCAGGTATGAACTACTACGAACTTACAGTTTTGCGACGAAGCTAGCACGATGCAAAGAGCAATGAGCAGAAGAACTACACGCATGTCGGAACTGTGGCGTTGTTGCACGCGCAATGGTTTAAATACAGATGCGAATGAGATTCCAGACCGAGGGTTGAGCTCGACAACAAAAGGGTTGCACGCAGTTTTTCAAAATGATATTGGACGCTTACCGAGGTGTTCGAGATGTTATGTCTCTGGTCACAGGGTCAAAATGTTAATTCAAATTGTCGTGCTCTCCAGGCAGTGTTCTCGAAACACAGTTCAGTGCGATCAGATTGATTTTTCGCTCTATATGAGGAACTATGTTAAACCACCTATTCTATCTACGAATAATCCAGCCACATCGATGATAATTGCTCTAACTGCTTGACCAGAGAAAGCAGAGCAGAGTCTTTCAACGAACAGCTATGATGGGCTTGTTAGTCCGAAAAGTACAATTTCTTGTCTTCCCTAAAATTCCTTCAAATGTTTGGGAAGCAATTTGGATACAGGCTTCTTACCCAAAAATCTATCAGAGGGAGGACTTTGTGTAGGTCTAAATGATCTCAAAAATACAAAAGGTCACAAGATACTTCTGGTCACACCTAGGTTTATTTCCTTTCAGTCGCTGTAGAAGGCAATCCTGCCGAAAGTAATCCCAATACACGCTGATGACAACTTCAGCTAGAGCTTAGAGATGAACAACTACGAATCCATCATCATGCCGAGGTTTATAGAATGTCGCACATGGCACTGTTTGGAAACCAACATATCTATACTATCTAAAATACAGTATAATGTCAAATTTTTCTAAAGCGATATGGCTGACTCCTTCTATCCCCACTGCTCTTCGTGGTCGTCATTGATGCAATCTCACGAGATCTCCAGATAGCACCTTGGACGCTGCTGTACGCTGACAAATCATGCTTGCGTGTGAGGAGAAAGTCGAACTCGAGCGACCGGCACAGGCGTGGTGCGATCGCTTGGCATTGTTCGGACTCAAGCTAAACGTCAAAAAGACGGAATACTTGACGACGGACGTGAATGAGCACGGATCATTAAGATCAATGGTACTGAGCTCTCACGAGCTACATCTATCAAGTATGTCGGATCAACAGTCACGTCCGGTGGCAGTCTAAAGTAGGAGGTGAATGTGAGGGTGAATGCAGCCTGGTTCAAATGGCGCTCACTGACTGGGGTGCTTTTGCGACAGGACAATACCTGAGCACCTCAAATCGAAGGTTTATCGAACAGTCGTTTGCCCAGTAGCGACGCAAGGTGCTGAGTGTTGACCCGTGACAAAGGAAATTGTAAGCCGCCTCAGTGTAATGGAGACGAGGATGCTACGGTGGACGGCCGGAGTTAGCCCTAGTTTATACTTGCGCCGCTACGCATCACCAGTACCGCCATAGACATCGATTTTTCGCGCCGTCCGGTCGATATCAATTTCGATCATCGTGCCGCGCCGCACAGCGGCGCAAGAATAAACTAGGACTTACGGGATTGGACCGCGTTCGCAACGACGCCATACGACAGAGGTTCGGTGTCGCCCCGATGGCCGAGAAGCTGCGCGAAGCTCGATGGTACGACCATATCCTTCGCGCTAACGACGGCACCGTCCGTAAGATTGGCTTGAACCTTGAGGTTCCTGGAAAGCGGCCCAGGGAACGTCCGAAGCAACGGTGACTAAATACGTTGCACCTGGACTTAAAGATGGCTGGTGTGCACTCTGATCAAGCATTTGTTCTGGAGAATTGGCGTCACCACACCAGCAGTGCGGACCCCGTTACCAAGCGGGACAGACGCTAATGAAAATGATGATGATGATGACGATGATATGGTTGACTCCTTCCGAAGTCTTTTTGTTTAGTTGATAAGAGCTACATAGTTTCTTTTATCGCACCTAAAAATATGTACTGTAAAAACGTTTTGGGGTCCAATATTTGGAGCGTCGAAGAGTTGGAATTTTTTCGTCAGCTTAATTGGACGCCGCTTCAATTTCGCTCCTTTGAGCGAAGTGCAAAAATTGTACTGATTTGAAGTGTTTCTATCACCGATTTTCAGCCCATGATATAAGGCTTTAATCGATGAGTTTTAAAAAAGATAAACATTTATTTCAACGCTTATCGTCAAACGGCCACAAAAATATACTTCTTCAAATTCATTGTTAGTGGGCTATACATACACTATATCCTGAGCTCTAATCTCAACACTTCCTAATCTTGGATATTTACACTTGACATCAGCCGACAACAAGTATACCAAGGAGATGATGATGTCCACACTTTTTGTACACCAAAAACCAAACAAAACAAAATACATTTAATTGAAAACACGATAGGAGTTTATTTTTTCTAGGCTGATTAAAGCAGACAAAATTACAAGTTGTCGTGACTTAGGAATATTCTAATCAGAATGTATGTTGGGTAATGGAAGCGTGACAATACTGGACGAGGAACGTTCTGAGGCGTTTAATGGTGCAGAGACCAACCCCAGAAGTGCTAATGAAAAATGTAACATACTTCACTCACTTGGGCGCGTGGAGCGCAGTCGGAGGAGGCGCGACTGTCGCGTGCACCCGATACCAGGTTCCTGGTTCGGATTTCCTACCCAGGCCAACCAAGCCTTCCATCCCTCCGGGGTCGGTGAATTGGTACCAGACTTGTCTGGGAAGGATAAAGCGCTGACTTGTTCATCGGCTGGCCACCGCAAGTCATTGTATGGCCAAATACGCATTCAACTCTCCTTCACGACATCCCGTAGAAGTAGAATGCGTGGCGCATCCTAAAGGGGATTGAATAACGCCGTCCTTTATCCTTTATCCTTTATCTTATTATCCAAGTAAATTTGTGGATTTGAATTCCATGGTCAAAACAGCTCTCGTTTAGCAAACAATTTTGCCCACAACTCTCCACAATGAAGAAGCCGCAGTTGGATTGACCATTTTACTAAAAGATTTAACTATCACCTAAAAACCTGAAATCGCAGTAGAGTTAGGTGTACATTTATTAGGTGGATCGAAAAGTCTTGCAACACTTTACGCTAGTGCCTGTTAAATTTGTTAAAGCTCTTACAGTATTGATCTTGTGTGGTGCGTCACAGTACATTCTCGAAGCTTCCTCAAGCATGCTATAGAAGACCTCGTCGAGTACGAATACAACAAGAATGTCAACGATATCGTCCACTACGAATTTCTGCCAGGCCATTCCGCAAGGACTACAGCCTCCCACATCTGCGCAGCATTCAAGGAGGAAGTCATTCACTATTCCACAGTGGCCCGTTGGTATCAGCGCCTCAAGGCTGGAATACCTCTCTCGAAGATCGACCTCGTTCCGGACGCCCCTCTGTTGTGGAAGAAGACAGCTTGCGCGAAGCCTTCAAGGTGAAGCCAAATTCAACCACTCGCAAATTGGCGGCGACACTCGGGTGTACGTAGAGCACCGTCGTGAGGGAGCTGGAGATCCTTGGGTACCGCAAGCTTTGTCGTCTTGGGTACCACATGAGCTGCGGGCTCTAACAAGGCATGCCGAATCAGTGCTGCTGAGTCGCTGCTTCTTCGCCGGCACAAAAAGGACTTTCTGAAGGACATTGTTCTGGTGACGAAAGCTGGGTTCTTTATGGTAACCACACCTGCAAAAGCCAATGTCTCCCACGTGGAGAACCGGCTCCAAAACAACCGAGACGTGGACACCACGAAAAGGAAGTTCTTCTGTGTTGCTGGTGGGACTCAGAAGGCATGCTTTGCTGGGAGTTGCTGGATAGTGAAACCACAGCCACAGCATCTGTCTACGTTACCCAGCTCCAGAGCTTGACCGACGCCATGTGCTAAAAACGTCCAGAACGGGGGAAAATGTCTGCCTGCTGCACGACAACGGACGTCCTCATGTCGCAAAAGTGAGTCGCTAGAAAACCCAGGAGTTCGGCTGGGAAGTTCTGCCCCATCCACCGTACTCTCCAAACCTCGCTCCTTCTGACTACCTCCTGTTCATAGCTCTGAAGCAGCATCTTCGAGGTAGAGAGTTCGATTATCGACGTCAACTGGAAATCGAGGTTTCTGAATTCTTTTCCTCACAGGCCTCGGATTCTGGCGGAAAGGAAATGAAAGGCTGCTTGAAGAATGGAACAGGATCTTAGACTTGGATGGGGAATATATCGTGAGCTGAGTTTTCTATATTGTATTGTATTGCATTGTAATATTGTTGGTGGCGATGTCCGTTCCTCCACGTGGTGCCACTGGAAACTACTCGCTCTGCGAGTTAAGCCGAACACGGACACTCGATTGCAGGCGACAGGCCCTTGTGACAGGCCGGCCTACGAAGACCCATGTCACATCACATGGTGTATGACAGCTCAAGTGTTTCGAGATAGTGCTGCGGCGTCCGCGGGAGCCGACGCGCACTCGCAGAGCCCGGCGAGTGTGAGAAGTATGCGAGGGTCCCTGATGCGAGGACGGCATTGGGGGGCAACTGAGCTAGTCCGAAAGTCCCGTAACGTAAGCAGGACCCGCGTGGCTACGCTGAATGTGGGTACGTTGACGGCCCGCTCGTGCGAGTTGGTTGAAGCACTGGAGCGTAGAAGAGTTGATTTCTGTGCGGTGCAGGAGACGAGGTGGTCCTGCCGCAAGTCAAGGGATATAGGACGTGGCTTTAAGGCCGTTCTATGTGGAAGTCCCAGGACCACCAGTGGTGTCGGAATAATCGTCTCCGAACGATTTCGTGACTCGATTGTAAGCGTCGAGCGCTTTGACGATCGATTGATGAAGATCGTTGTCGCCGCTAAGGAGCGACTCTATCACTTCTTCTCAGCGTATGCTCCGCAGACTGGCTGCTCGGATCAAGCCAAGGAAGAGTTTTGGAGCCTGCTTGATGAGAAGACAGCAGTGGTACCGTCGGAAGATGCCATCATAGTCGCTGGTGACCTTAATGGGCACGTAGGTGCTACGAAAGACGGGTACAGCTGTCATGGTGGGTTCGGATACGGATCACGTAACGCCGATGGTGAGCGCATTCTTGAGTATGCGGAATCGCATAATCTCACCATTGTGAACACCGTTTTCCGAAAACGCGACTCCCACCTCATCTCATACTATAGTGGGAGCTCCAAGTCTCAGATAGACTTTGTCCTTGTGAGAGATCGCGACCGGAGTCTCGTCACAGACGCGAAGATCGTGCCGTATGAGACGGTCGCCCCACAGCATCGACCGCTGATCTGCACTTTGAAGATCGTCCCTCCGAGGCTGAAGCAGGTTGAGCGATGCGGTGCAGCTAGAATTAAGTGGTGGCGAATCAGAGAGAAGGAAGCAGCTGTGATTTCTCGCGTGCGGTTACCGACAGTCACGACTGTCGACGAAACTTGGAAGAAGGCGACCGACGCGATTCGTCAAGCTGCACAGTCAGAACTCGGCATTACGAAGCTTGGGCGACGGAAGGTCGACAAGCAGACATGGCTGTGGACAAATGACGTGAAAGCGAAGGTTCGAGAGAAGAAGTCGCTCTATCACGTGTTTCTCGGCGAAAAGACAGCCGATAACTGGCAGAAGTACCAAGAAGCGAAGAAAGCTGCAAAGAAGGCCGTGGCTGTTGCGAAAGCCACTCATTATGGAGATGTCAACGAGAAGCTCGAGTCTCGTGATGGTGAGCGGTATCTGTACCGACTTGCAAAGAATCGCCATCGCCAGACCGAGGACATCGAGAAGTTCTTCGGCATCAATGATGAGAACGGCCATCTTCTTACGGACCGCAAGAAGGCATTGAAGCGATGGCGCGATTACTTTGAGGAAATCTCTACGGTAGAATTTCCTCATCCAGCCATCCCTTCAACGGCTCCAACCCACGGCCCCGTTCAGAAGATCACCGTGGAGGAGACTGAAGCGGCTTTGAAGAAGATGAGGCCAGGCAAAGCGACTGGGCCCGATGACGTGGCAGCTGATTTGTGGAAGTCCAAGTACTGGTACTCTGCTGAGTGGTTGGCGAAGTTCTTTAATCAGGTTGTGGCGGAGAAGAAAGTGCCTGAGTGTTGGCGCCAAAGTACGACGATCCCGATTTGGAAGAAGAAGGGCAGTCCTGCAGACTGCTCCAATTACCGTCCGATTCGCTTGCTTCCGCACAGCATGAAGATCTTTGAGCGAATTGTCGATGGACGAATTCGGGACATCGTCCAGCTGTCCAGCAATCAGTGCGGCTTCGTGGCTGGTTGTGGCACCGTTGATGCCATACACGCCACTCGCCTCCTGATAGAGAAGCATCGCGAGAAACAGAAGGCAGTGCATATTGCCTTCCTCGACTTGGAGAAGGCCTTTGACCGCGTACCGCGTGAAGTGATATGGTACGCCTTGCGACATCATGGAGTTCCCGAAGAGCTCATAGAGTGGGTGCGAATTCTCTACTCTTGTCCAAAGAGTCGAGTTCAAGCTGCAGCTGGAACCTCGATGGAGTTCCCCATCTCTGTCGGGGTGCACCAGGGTTCTGCTCTTTCCCCACTCCTCTTTGTTGTCGTCATGGATGCCATCACACGAGATCTTCAGAAGCCCGTCCCTTGGACGTTGCTTTATGCCGATGACGTGATGCTCGCTAGCGAAGATAAAGGAGAACTCGAGCGAGAGTTGCAAGCTTGGTGTGATCGCTTGGAGCGGTTTGGACTCAGATTGAACGTGAAGAAGACCGAGTATTTAACGACGGACGTTACCGAGTCCACCTCCATCAAGGTTAACGGCATCGAGCTTCCACGCACTGCGGTCTTTAAGTACCTGGGATCAGCAGTCGCGTCTGACGGCAAACTGATGGTCGAAGTGAATTCACGCGTGAGTGCAGCTTGGTCCAAGTGGCGCTCGTTGACTGGGGTGCTCTGCGATAGGAAGATACCGGAGCGCTTTAAGTCAAAGATCTACAGGGCAGTCATCCGGCCAGTAGCGATGTACGGCGCTGAGTGTTGGCCTGCGACCAGGGAAGTTGAAATGCGCCTCAGCGTCATGGAGACGAAGATGCTGCGCTGGACGGCTGGAGTCACGCGCGTGGACCGCATCCGAAACGAAGCTATTCGGCAGAAGTTCGGTGTCGCGCCGATAGCGGACAAGATGCGCGAAGCTCGCTTACGATGGTACGGCCACGTTCTGCGTGGAGAAGAAGACAGCGTCCGCAAGATAGGCCTTAACTTCGAGGTAACAGGAAAGCGGCCTAGAGGGCGCCCGAAGCAGCGCTGGGCTGATACGTTACATACGGACTTGAAAGCGGCTGGTGTCCACCCTGATCTAGCGCTGGATCGGGAAAGGTGGCGTCATGACACCAGAATAGCGGACCCCGCTACGAAGCGGGACAGGCGCTGAAGAAGAAGAAGAAGATTGTATTGTAATATTGTTGTGCTAATGTTGCAAGACTTTTCGATCAACCCAATACTATCAAAGTATTGAAAGGGGAAGTTTTTAATTTTAATACTAACGTAAAATAACATAGCAGTAATCGTGACAAAAGGGAATAATAACAACAATGAGAACTAACAACAACATCAAACATCGTTCCCTCGTTACGCCTCTATCTTCATGCAAACATGTTTAAATCAGTTACACCGAGGCTCATCAGTTACGAAAGTAACTATTTAATTAACTTAGTTGCTAGTGCAGTACAGAATAATCTATTATTGCGTTTTAGTTATGCACTAACAATAAGAATTAAAATTTAAAATCGAAAATGAGCATACCATGTTAACGACACAAGTATGACACAAAGCCACAAAATCAACCACCGACTAAACAAACCTAAAAGCCAAAATAATAATCTACATATACAAAATATATCTATACATTTATATACACATGCATGCACTACATACGCATACATATACACACATAGACATACTATATACTCACATATACATACTCACATATACATATACACATACATATAGAGACATACTTATATGCATATACATGTGGAAGCTGTATCATATACTCTATAATAATGCGCTAAGCGATGAGTCATAACATCGACCGATGCGACCACAGAAATTAGCCATAAAATAGGGGGAAAATCGCGGGGGAAGGGGAAAAATCGAGGAAAATGGAGGGAAAATTACGACACGAAAATAGCGAAAAATACCCAGACGTCTTCTCCCAGCCTGGGAACTTCGGCTCTGGGGCAATCGGGGTCGCTGAACACGAATCTAAGGTTTCTTTTTGAAGTATCAATCGCCATCATTTGATATTGATCAAATTACGCGCGGGAAAATAGAGGAAAATACCCAGACTTCTTCCACGTGCGAGGGGATTCAGAAGATGTGCGGAATATGGTGCAAGACGTGCCAAAGACGTCGCTCAACGTGTTTGGAGATTAAGGTAGACATGCCGAAGACGTCGTCCAATGTGCCTGGGGATTCAGAAGGCGTGCTGAAGACGTCGTCCGCTAAGGGTGGATCATTGGGGGACCAGTGCCAGTAATGGGGGACGCTTTCACTAAGGGAGGACCAGTAGTGAGGAACCAATAGATCGCCCTATCATACTATACACTGTATGTATTGCGAGCTTTTTGTACTCCTCGGTATTGGAAAAAGCTGTACAAGTAGAGCATCTAGCTCAAAGTGATTGCCCTTAGCTTTGTGATACGGCAACATCGCGCAAAGCGCGCCAGTGCGAGGCGACGGAGCACTTGTATTACTACAGTAGGGGGCCGCTCCGCCCAACAAGAAAAAGCGGCGCAAAAGTGCACCGGAAAGGACCGCTTTCCGCTCGCCACGCGTTGCGCCAGACGCAAATCGCATTATGGCGCGGCCTCTTCTTCTTCTAGACGTTGGACTTGTTGTTATTTGCCAACTTATTAGCTGCGTAGAAGAGCATGATCTACTGTTCGGAACTAACTGCAGCCATGGCGCGCGTTGTGAACAATGCATATAAGCCCGGCAGAATCAATCGAGTGGGCGCGACCGCTCGCAGAGTGACGTTAGGCTGATGGAAGGAGCTTATGAACGGTCCTATATACATGGTTTACAGAGCGCGCCATGGCGGCAGTTGGTTCTACAAGGTAAGCCATGCTCTTCTAACTACAACGATAAAGCCCTCTCATCAGCTAAACTTCACTCTGCGTTCGGTAGCGCCCGCTTGATTGATTCTGTCTGGCCTATACGCATTGTTCAAAGAGCGCGTCATGGAGGCACTTAGTTCCAAAAAGGAAGCCATGCTCTTTTTCGCAACAAATAGGTTGGCGAATAACAGGTAACTAAGCGCAACGTCCAGATGTTGAGGATGCCGCTCCCTAATGCGATTTGCGTCCGGCGCGACACGTGCCGAGAGGAGAACGGCGCTTTCCGGCGCACTTTTGCGCCGCTTTTGCTTGTCGGACGGAGCAGCACATCCAGTACTGAATATAACCATATAGAACGTACCACTTGTCACAGTACAATAAAATGAAAAGTCGCTGATCTTCCAAAAACGAGAGAGAGAGAACGACCTTCATTTCAATTCTTGAACCTCAAGCTTGACCTCGGCTTGCATGTTGAAGTAGAGCGGGACTCATTGCCTTTTACGTCAGGATGCACATAGCGTAGTCAAGAATCCGGCAGAAGATTCTTGTTAAAATTCTCGTTAAGGCAGAGAACAATACCAATCATGGTGTGCAACTAAATCCTCGACCAAACCTCATTTTTGTCTTGTTTTTACCTTATCCCTCGAAAAGTTTTCGTAATGTTCGATAACAATCCCGAGACGTTCAAGCGCTAGAGACGGCGTTAGGTGTGTTGCAACACTTGCCATAGTACAATTCCATAACAAGGGACAGTCATGGCCCATGGCCAGTGCTCACCGGCCCTTATCACTTGTCACAAGACGGGCGCAAACAGACGGTTTGATAGCGGTCGAGTCACCGCTTGTTGACATTGATTTTCCTCAACGTCTGTGGAGCCGGTTGGTGCAGAATCGAAGTCGTCTTCTCCATCACATGAACCTTCTTACGAGCCAGACTATTGTGTACAAGCAAAGCTACCTCAGCGCAAACCAAGCTATTACGTTACTCTCAATTCTTAATTTTTCGCGAGAACATTGTTTGCATTGATTTTCTGGTTTTGTATTTTGGGCACGAACACGTAGACTTCTTTAGAATCACAGAATGGAAACACAATCTCTCACTAGCGTTACATACTTGCAAGCATTTATCGATCTGGAGTCAAACATGCTCTGATAGGGAGCACTGCTGAGTGATTCTATTCTTTTTCTGCATTTTCCCTATAAATTTCGCTGTTCTTTGAAAATACCATTTACTGAAGTGAAAATAAACGCAGCAATCCTGTCACTTGGCATGACGCCGCCAGACACAGCACGGTCGGCTTAGATATAGATTTTCGCGCCACTTGGCGACGCAGCATAGTTCCGCCAACAACACATTCGACAGAAATTCGGGATACTGTATTGGGCGAATCGCGCGGCAGAAGGTCCGCCACGCGATGCGGTTCACACTAGACGGCAGCGTGTGACGCAATGAAACTGATGGAGGCGCGATGACCGCATCGCGTGGGCCAACTTTTTCGTCATGCGTCGTGTGCACTATACTTGTGCTCGAATAATCGAATTCGAATAATTATTCGAATAATTTATTCGAATTCGACTTTCGATTATTTGATTATTCGAGTTTCGTAAATTCGAATAATTATTCGAATTCGATTATTCGAGTTTAGCAAATTCGAATAATTATTCGAATTCGATTAATCGAGTTTTGTAAATTCGAATAATTATTCGAATTCGATTATTCGAGGTTTGCAATTTCGAATAATTATTCGAATTCGATTATTCGTGGTTTGAAAATTCGAATAATTATTCGAATTCGATTATTCGAGGTGCGAAAATTCGAATAATATTCGAATTTCGAATACGTGGTTGTTTCGAATGTGGCATAATGATGATTTTTGTGAGCGGCGTTCATTTCGGTGACGATTGCTTTCGATAGCGCACTGTCGAGGAGCTCACCGTAACGAAAACGCATTCAATATCCTACTATAAATAGAAGGGTAGTGTGTGTGTGCGTGTTTCCATCAGTCCATCACAACTGGCGTGGGGAAATGGCGTATTGGCGATACTGACCGCAGTTGATGGCGATCGACTGCGGTCCGAAGCTTCAGCCGTGGGGTCTCGTCGATCTCGCTGAACACAAATTTGAAGTTCGTTTTTAAAATTATCGGTTGAAGTTGATCGAGCTATTGATTTTCTATGGGGAATTCGTTGAGGCGAATCAATTGTATGACCGGTCTTCGTCGATATTTTCAAAATCTGACTTCACATTTGCGTTCTCTGCGACCACGACTGTCATCGATGTCATACACTTGAATACTCTATGGAATTTGCACAATAAACACAAATTTTGACGGAAAATCAAAAAATGAATTCAGATTCGTGTTCAGTGACCTCGATTTCCTCAGGCCTGAAGTTTCGAGCTTGTTGAGTGATATTTACGAAAAATCGATAATTTGATTAATATCTCTTGATGGCAACCGTTACTGCAAAAACTAACTTAAGATTCGTGTTCAGCGACCTCGATTACTTCGGGACTGAAGCTCACAGTTTGCATATATGACACGACTATATACCATTTTCAGCTGAAATTCAAAGTTTTTCAAATCAAATTCAACGTTGTTACACGGGGAAGATTCCAGAAGAACGTTGAAATTTATTTCAAAAGCGTTGAATTTCGACTGAAAATGCCGTATAACTCTACAATTTGATTGGCTGACGATTCCTGTGAGATAATGAAATGAACAAATGGAGTGAACGGTTTTTTCGCAAAGGTTTGCACTTGTGCGTAGATGTTTTGCACACGTATTTCTGTAGGAATTCTTCTGTAGGATTTTGTTTGCAGGAGAAAAGTTCTCATGTCTTGCCATTTAACGAGTATTGTCAACGGTTCTGAGAAGATATTGAATATCTTCATTATTGGCTTTTTTAAAAGAATTCAATCCTTTATTTTGTCTCTGGCGAATGTTGTCGTTGAACTTACTTTACTACATTTACTTGAGCCTACACAATGCGCTTTTGGAGTGAGTAAACGGTATCAAACGAAATTGGCTAACACAAAAATCGCATCGTCCTTATTAATACACCCCGGTGCAAAATTATAGATACCCCCGACCGCTGAGCATAGGCAGCGGATCCTTCGGTCCATTAGTACCCGAAGGATCCGCTGCCTGTGCTCAGCGGTTACCGTCGTATTCCTCACTATCGAAAACCTCTATAGAAGAATTTTAAGCAGGTTATCTCATCAGTGCAGGAAATCACGAACTTTTATTGAAAATTTAACGAATGGAGACCGGTGCAAAATATAAGTTCCCTTCATAAAAAACCTGATTAATCACAAAAGTCCCTACAGACAAAGTAAGAATAGTACTTCGTCACATCACCTTTGTTGCAACCATATCGAAAATTCTGTTTTGCATACTACTGATTAGGTTATCAATAACAGTTCGCTCAACATTGGTTCATGCATGAAGTATTTATTTATTTATTTATTTATACGTGTATGACAACACGCGACGAAATAAACACCAGCAAGACAACACATTGGTAATAAACACAAAAATACAAGAAACGGCGAATTAGCGAGTCTTAAGATAACTACCAACGAGCTTTTTATATTGGTTAAACGAAGATGGCAAAGTATGTTTTTTGGTAAACATAAGAATTCAGAACCGGCCCTTTGAGTAAAAAAGGAGGCACGAACACAACTTTTGGCCGTAGAATAATGAGTTTTAGATCTACAACCCCTGGTGGTAGAATGATGGACTGTGTAAAGCTCAGTAAGTGGGAGTGCAACTTTTCCAGTCATCATCTTGAAAATCATAATTAGATCGTTTCGCTTCCTACGAATAGCAAGCGATTCCAGCTCGAATATTTTTTATACGATCAGGCGCTGATGGAATGGAGGTGTAGTCATAGCCAATTAAGCGTAACCATAGCTTTCTAGTATAGCTATTCTGAACGGATTCTAGCCTCTGTATGCAGCGCTTAAGGTGAGAACTGAACACAGTGGTGCCATACTACAGTATTGGGCGAACATATGATTTGTATGCAAGAAGTAAGTGAGTTTTTGAATTTGTAGACAACGCTCTAAAAATTTTGTAAGTAACTCTTTCAGCTTTCTTTGCAATCGTCTCGCAATGCTCTGAAAAACTAAGATGAAGCCCAGATCACGCAGACTGTTTTCATTGAGTAGGTTGCAACCACCAAGGCTGTAAATGCGTTTAATCGAATTTGAATTGCCGAGATGAAAAACCCGAGTTTTTGGAGCTGAGATAGGTAATTTCCACCTGTCCGACCAATCGGCAACATCTGAAACTGCACATTGGAGGGCAAAGTGATCCTCTTCACTGGTAATATTCCTGTATACTTTTATATCATCTGCAAACATTTTGCACTTAACGCCACGCCTTTCAACTAAGACAGGTAAATCGGAAGTGTAGATGATGAAAAGAATCGGTGACAATACACCCCCCTGGGGTACGCCACTTGTTATTGAGTACGTGCGAAAAAATTTGTCATTCACCTTTACTTGGAAGGATCTATTTGTGATGAAGTTCTTTACCCACTTAACAATTCTGGGATGAATTCCAAAAATTTGAAGCTTGAAAATAAGTTCTTTGAAGGGCACCTTATCAAAAGCCTTGCTGAAATCAAAAAAGACCACATCAACATCAGTGTTATCATCCAGTGACTTGGTCCAATCATCTAAGGTAGATACCACCAAGGTCTCAGTCGATCTTCCGACTCTAAAACCATATTGGTTCTTAGGTATAACCTCATGTGCTTCTATATGGTTTACAAGAGCCACTTTCAGAATTTTTTCAAATATTCTGGAAAACACTGATGTGATACTAATAGGACGATAATTAGATATTAAGCCGTGTGGTGGTTTTTTGGGGATAGGAATGACAAATGCATCTTCCATCGATTTGGAATTTCGCTGTGCATGTAACTAAAATTGAAAATATGCTCAAGAGGAGCTACTAAGGCTACAGCTACCTTTTTGATGAAGTAGGCAGGTATTTCATCAGGAGTAGTGGTATACGATAGCGGTAAGTTACTCAGATGCTTGAAAATGTCTTCTTTGTAAAACCAAACTAAGCTATCAGGTGAGGCACTTTGAGTGGAAAAGGCTAACTCAGACCAGCTTTCATTATCAGCATCAACGGAGTATAATTTTTTAAAATGTGTGGCTAGCATGGAGGCTTTTTCAAAATCACTGATAGCTGAGTTACCCTCATCATCAACTAGCTTAGGGATCTTACCAGGGAATGCCGTCAGCTTCCCATGGAACTTCGGAATGAGACCTATATCACGTGAAAGAGCTCGAGACGCTGATCACAGATAAGTAGACCGAATTTGCTAAATGGACCTCCTAAGCGAGTTATGGCCGGCGGAAGCCGCGATATCTTCCATGTGTTAGGCGCGCTCAATCAGCGTTGGGCGCAATATTGGGCGGAAATCAGCGGTTCGGCTATCAGCAACGGCAGCAGCGGCGGCGGCGCAGTGGTAGAGTGCTCGCTGTAAAGGGCTGGGTTCAATGGTTCTTTTCCCGTCGCTGACGGCTTTTTTGCATTTTGTGACCTATCTTCGACGAGGACCTATAATCTCACTTTTAACACATTTTTGAGCGCACGGCTTATGGCGACTTGCATTTACGTTTACGTTTACGTTTTTGCATTTCCGACTCCACCGACACGACTTCGATCGAAAAAAATTTTTCGCTGAAAGTTCGTCTAGGGGGTTATTTGGAGTGCTGACATCCGTTCCTCACGAATCGGTCAGAGACCACCCATACCTTTAACAAGGGTGGTCCAGGCAGAGTCAACGATTTCGCTGAAACTTCGTCTAGGGAGGTTGTTTGGGGTGTTGATCACGAATCTGACATCCGTTTTTCACGATTCGGCCGGAGACCACCCATACCTTTAACAAGGGTGGTCCAGGCAGAGTCACCGATTTCGCTAAAACTTCTTCTAGGGGGGTTATTTGGGGTGCTGATCACGAATCTGACATCAGTTTTTCACGATTCGGTCGGAGACCACCCATACCGTTGCTACAACTGTTCGGCGAAGTCGTGTCGGTGGAGTCGGAACTTTTAACTAGTGCCCAGCGAAGTCGGTGACTCTGCCTGGACCACCCTTGTTAAAGGTATGGCTGATCTCCGACCGAATCGTGAAAAACGGATGTCAGATTCGCGATCAGCACCCCAAGTAACGCCCCTAGACGAAGTTTCAGCGAAAAAACTTTTTTCGACCGAAGTCGTGTCGGAGGAGTCGGAAATGCAATAACGTAAACGTAAGCATAAATGCAAGTCGCCATAAGTCGTGCACTCAAAAATGCGTTAAAAATGAGATTATAGGTCCTCGTCGAAGATAGATCACAAAATGCAAAAAAGCCGTCAGCGACGTGAACCGAACCAATGAACCCAGTCCTTTGGAGCGAGCACTCTACCACTGCGCCGCCGCCGCTGCTGATGTTATTGATAGCCGAACCGCTGATTTCCGCCCAATACTGCGCCCAACGCTGATTGAGCGCGCCTAACACATGGAAGACATCGCGGCTTCCGCCGGCCATAACTCGCTTAGGAGATCCATTTAGCAAATGTGGTCTACTTATCTGTTATCAGCGTCTCGAGCTCTTTCACGTGATATAGGTCTCATTCCGAAGTTCCATGGGAAGCTGACGGCATTCCCTGGTTAGTTGACTGCTTCAGCCTTGAGTTCAACAACTTGAATAAGGAGCATTTTTTGGATTGTCCAAAAGTTTTCGTTCGATGTAGCTATTGTACTTTTTGATAAGGCGGTCAAATTTAGTTTTAATAAGCATGAAGCTTTCACTAGCCTGAAGACATGACATGGTAGACATGGTACGTGGTTTTTGGTAGTCCAGCCATGCTTTTTCTTTAATCTCAAAGAGCTTGGACAGGTGCGGTGGAATGTTGCCTCTATTTAAGGCCTGCCTCTCTAAAGGGACAAATTCTTGAATTGATGTGTGCAAAATTGATAGAAAAAACTCATACTTATCGTTGATATCAGGAAGTGTCCCCAAAATAAATCTCCAATCTAAGGAGCACAAGTAGCGGCAAATGACGTCTTACGGGGCTTTGTGGAAAGACCTCCGGAGACGGAAGTATAGTGGATCTAGGAAAGTCTCTACATTGTAAGAGAGGCTGTTGTGATTACTTGACCCAGTTGGTGCAGATACAAGTACATCACGTATTAGCTTAGTGTCGCTACAAAGAACGAGATCAAGTGTATTACTACCGCGAGTTGGCTTGTGAACTTTTTGAACAAGCATGTTAGAGTTGCAAAAATTGAGAAACATTTGTGATGTAAAAGAAGTGGCATGCAGAGGAACCTTAACCCAGTCAATATCTGGAAAGTTGAAGTCGCCGTTTATAATGCATTGCCTTTCAAATGCGGTTAAATCACATAAAGCCTTGATAAGCTGTATCGTACCACTAGTGGTGCAACTAGGCGTCCTATAGACCACAATTGTCCTGACAGTGGATTGAAGCAATTTCAAATCAGAGATAATTTCAAAAACATTGGGATAAGATTCACACCAGACAACCTCAAATGCTATGGAACGCTTAATAAGTACAACAACACCACCACCCCTTTTTTGAGCTCTTTCACATCTTACAAAGTAGTAAGTTGAATTCATCTGCCCAAGAATTGGCACAAGGTCATTAATATCACTTAACCAAGTTTCAGTAAACATTATAAGGTCATAGTTGGAGTGTCTTGCAGCAAACATCAAATACGAAATATTTTTTGAAGAGACCTGATACTAGAATAAAAACATTTTAGGCTCGTTGCTGGTAGCCGAGGAAGACTCGTTAGTTTACCGCAGAAGGTTGGGTTGCTTGAGAAGTGAGCTTAATGTCTATTGCGGGCCTATTTGTAGCAAGTCTGCTCTCTCTGATCCGATCCCTTTCCTGTTTAGCAAGCGAAGGGCGGATATACACCCTTCTGCAGGAAAAGGATCGGAGCCTAGAAGCTCTTCTGAGTGATAACTTCTGATAATATGTGTTTGGCAGAACAACCTTCAATAGACGCGATCTACCCTCAGAAGGTTTACCTAGCCTGAACACAACTTATGGTACACAAATATGGCGTTCTTCACATCAGAAACCTAAGTGTAAGTGGTTCCATTTTTGCACACTTTGTGTACAAGAATGCCCCACAAGTTCTCTATCAGCGGTGAGATCTGGAGGAAAACTACACCACTGCAAAAGTTGAGTTGCATTGGAGTTGAGCCAACCTCTTATAAACCTTGTGGAAAAGGTACAGAATAACTAACTACAAGGTTCTTATTCGCATTGGCGGGTTCCTTTACTCTATGGAACCTAATGCATCGATAAGGAGCAAATACCTGGGTCTTCACATATTGGCTTCTCGCAGGAAATTCTTTGATATTTGTCGGGTTTATAAGTTAATCCACTTTTCGCGCTTTGTAGGCTCCAAATTCTTTGATCTGCGTGCGTCTCAAACAAAAGGGAAGCCTGAGAAGCTTCCTATCAGTCGACCTAGGAGTAAGCTGAAGGTGGCCCTTTCTCCTCATAGGACATTGGTTTGACTCGCTCTAGGTGTGTCTTCATGTTGTTGTGTTGTTGTAATACTTTTTTCTGCCGCTTGCGCTTATAGCGAACGTATTGAATAAATAAATAATTTAAATAAAATAAACCTGCAGTTCACTGCGATACGTGTGTGGATGCATTATCTTGTTGGAAAATGAGGTTGTGCCTATGAAGTCTCCTTAAATATGGCAAAAGGTGATCTTGGAGCAATTCCTGGTAGTCTTCACTGTTTATCCTACACGAGACGAACTTCCGAAACGAACGAGACAAGTCCGCATCCAGAAAACGCAGCCCAACCATAAGACTTCCACTGTCAAAGTTGCGCCTAGAGGATACTCAACCTCTTTTCTCAGATCTCTCCAGTAGTGTAAAAGAAGTGGAATCTTGATGGGCCCGACGGGTACAGACACTATTCGAGAGATTTGAGGAGAGAGAGAAGCGAGTATTCTACAGGTGCTACTTTGTCGGTGGAAGTCTCATGGTTTCGGCTGCGTTTTCTGGATACGAACTTGTTGCCTTGGAGTTCGTCTCGCGTAGGATGAACAGTGAAGACTACCAGAAATTGCTCGGAGATTACCTTCTGCCATATTTCAGAAGATTTCGTAGGCACAACCTTATTTTCCAACAAGATAATGCATCCATACACGCATCGCAGTCAACTACAGGTTGGCTCAACTCCAACAGAACTCAGCATTTGAAGTGGCCTAGCTGTTCTTCAGATCTCAACCCAAAAACTAGAAAGCTAGTGGGACATTCTTGTACACAGTGTACAAAAATAGAACCGCTGAGACAGATCGGCTTCTGATCTGAAAAACGCCATACTTCATGCATGGGCCAATTTTGAGCGAACTGTTATTGATAACCTAATCAGTAGCATGCAGAATAGAATTTTCGATATGGTTGCAACAAAGGTGATGTGACGAAGTACTAATCTTACCTTGTTTTTTTTTGTTGATTAATCAGATTTTCTATGAAGCGAACTTATATTTTGCACCGGTCTCCATTTCTTAAATTTTCAGTTAAAGTTCGTGGTCTCCTGCACTGATAAGATAATCTGCTTAGAAACTCCTATAGAAGTTTTCCATAGTGAGGAATACGATGGTAACATTATTGAACCTCGGCAGCGGGTTCTTCGGGTACCAATGGACAAACCAGGGGTGATCCTATTTTGCACCGGGTGTATTAAGTTATAATAAAGTTTATTCGATTATTCGATTTTTTCGAATATTCGATTATTCGGAAATTCGAATAACCAAAAAATGGGGTTATTCGATTATTCGGAAATTCGAATAACCAAAAAATGGGGTTATTCGATTATTCGAAAATTCGAATAACCAAAAAATGGGGTTATTCGATTATTCGGAAATTCGAATAAACGAAAAATGGGGTTATTCGATTATTCGGAAATTCGAATAACTAAAAAATGGTGTTATTCGATTATTCGCTCACTCGAATTTTCGAAAAATGGGGTTATTCGATTATTCGGAAATTCGAATAACCGAAAAAATTGGGTTATTCGATTATTCGTTCATTCGAAAAAATTTTAAAAAGCACAAGTATAGTGTGCACACTAAAGGTCCCCACCGAGTTCTGCAGCAACGCCGCTCGCCGCTATGGTTAAGGATAGGGCAGGGACGCCGCCGGCGGCGAGCTCTGCGTCTCTGCCCTGCGGTTAAGCATAGGGCCGCGGCGCTGCCGCAGAACTCTGTGGGCCTTAAGCCCCCCCCCCAGACTTCTGTGGCCAGCGGCGAGCGGCGGACGGCGAAATAGATGAGTCACGCCGCTCAACGGCGGCTGCCGGCCGGCCAGCGGCGCCGCTCCGCGGCGACGGCGAGGTACTGTAGTCTTTCTAGTCGGGACCAACTGGTGCGAAAGGGCAGAGCGCAGACAGACCCTGCCGGCGCCGCTGGAGTGGCGCCCTCTCGTATGATTCAAATCATACTCGGCGGTGCCGCTCCAGCGGCGCCGCTGGCGGCGAGCTCTGCGTCCCTGCCCTATGATGAAGGATAGGGCAGCGGCAACGCCGCAAAAGTCTGGGGGGGGGGAGGGCCTTTACGCCTCATTTTACACTTGCATCGCCACGCGGCGCGGCATCACGGTCGCCATAAATATCGATTTTTCGCGTCGCTCCGTCGATATCTATTCCAACCATAGTGCCGCGCCGCGCAGCGGCGTAAGTATAAACTAGGGCTAAGACCCCGTTTATACTTCCGACGCGATGCCACGTACAGGCCCCGTTTATGCTTCCATTGCTGGGCCACTCAATTTGAATGAAGCAATGCGTTCCATCGTGTCGCACTGCTTCCGATGACGATGATCACTCCGGACGGCGATCCACGCGTCTACGCGACTGCGTATTCGCTTTTTGCTCCACCTCCGCTTGCTCTGTTGTCCTTTTTTTTCTTCGTTCTCAATTTCCCCATGATCATTTACGTCTTGTTTATGGTCGACTAGAACCGGTTCCTAAGAAGCCGAGAAAGCCTTTTGCCCCAGATGTGGGCGTCGCTTGCATTTATAAGCTTAACTAGTAGCTTGACTGGTGAAACGACTGATCACCCCAATTAATCTGTACCGCGCCGGATTCGGTGAAGCGGGCGTTGGATTCGTGTTCAGCATTCCAACCCCCCAGACGAAGCTTGAGCCAAATCGGTGATTCTGTCTCGACAACCCTAATTGTCGATATGGGCGCCGGATTCGTGTTCAGTATCCAAAAAAATCCCTCCAGGCGAAGTTTCAGCCCAATCGGTGGTTTCGAAATCATTTTATTAGAGGTGCGTCCCAAATTGGGGCACATTGCCCAACGCGACCGAAGAAGCCCGTCTCAATTTGGGACGCATTGTCGTCAACGTGTTAAGGAATACTTTATGGCGATAAAGACGGCTGAGTGCAGATTACTCCGTCGGGGTCAGGCGATTTGCCCGACAAGCAGATGATGTGGGTTCGAGCCCCGTCTGGCAAAAGAGTGCTGCACGCAACAGACGATCCATATAGCAGTTTATCTTTATAACTTTATAACCTTATTAACAGCCTCTATTTAGTTGATCATAGGAGCAAATAATTTTCCAATTTTTGGGAAGCTTTTTAGCGATAGAAAGCGATAAATTCACGTGGATTAAGATGTTGGCTAGCTAGATCATGACAAAGCCGCTGATTGTTTTCAGAGTTGATGGTGCTGAAACTGATTCTCATCTCCTTCACTGCTCTCCAATTCTTCGCGTTTGTTGATGGAAACATTCGCTCAGGTTAGTCACAGCGTATTCGGAATAGGTGTACTACTTCAGTGATCCTTTGGTAACGCTATTTTGTTACTCGACATGCCCTGTCCCATTCAAGGGTTCTATTCATCTGGTTCTGGTGGGAGATTTAGATTATCTGGTTCTGAATTTTTCCATGATTGCTCGATTACTAACATTTAACTGGCAGAAAACTTGGGCGCGTCTGGCGCAGTCGGAGGAGACCTCGGCTGTCGCATGCATCCTATACCAGGTTCCTGGTTCGGATTTTTACCAGGCCAACCAAGCCTTCGATTCTTTCGGGGTCGGTGAATGGTTACCTGACTTGTCTGGGAAGGATAGAGCGCTGACTTGTTCATCGAATGGTCACTGCATGGCCTACGCATTCAATTGGCCTTCACGACATCCCATAGAAGTAGAATGCGTGGCGCAACCTGAAAGGTACTGAGTAACACCGTCCTTTATCCTTTATAACTGGCAGGAGCAACTTCATGAGTAACTATACATCCGCACAGTGCACGACATCCGGATCTGTCTTAATGGGGGGGGGGGGGCATATAGTGATTCGCGTCTCCAATCCCTTGAGTATCTATGCAACCTTCAGGAGCCGTTCCATGGTTCGAGGATTTTATTTAAATTCAGAGGATCCGGTTGTATGACATGGGATGAAGTACGCAGTTGCACTTTAAGGTTGCCCCTCCCGACTAGGATAGATCCGGATATCACTTAGAAGTTGATGGCATGGCATTTACAAAAAGATTTGTTTACCTGCAATTTTTTTACTGTATCTTTCTTCCTTTATTTTTTAAACTATAAACTGGACACCTCTTTTATATCTTGCAGCAAAGCATTTCTAAAAGGAAAATTGGTATTTCGCAGAGAAAATCCATCATATCCACATTTTGTATAGGATTGAACTAAGTCAAAATTATCTCTTTTTAAAGAAGGCTTTAGGAACAGTTCTACTTCAGAGTGTGCCTTAAGAACATATGACTACACTGTTTAAATAAGCACAGAAATTCGTATAATTTGATTTTGAGCAATATTGTTTGGCTTACCGTAAGGTGCAGGAAAGCATAGAATTTGGTGGTATGCCATATTTAGGGATTGCGCCATGCGTTCGTACTATATATCGCGTTGATTATTGTATTGATAGTGCAAACGTTGTTTGCATGTGTGCAAATCTCGGAGAAATAAATCACCTGTATCACCTGTCGTCCCGTTGATCATCGACTTGCTCGAGCGGGCGCCAGCAGCGTCTCCATTCGTCCCTGTCGCGTGCCAGAGTGGTCCAATGGATCCTCCTCGCTCGAGGAACACGAAGAGCGTCATATCGGTCGTTCAGGGCTTTCACGAAGAAGTCCGACCAACGCGTTGGTGGGCGTCCTGGTGTTCTTTTGACATCCCGCGGAATCCAGTCTGTGACGGCTCTCGTCCAGCGGGTGTCTGCGAATCGCATTACGTGGCCGGCCCACCTAATTTTCGACGACTTGGCCCATGCGACAGCGTCTCTGATCTTCGAACGTCGGCGAAGCTCGGAACTCCGGAGGCCTTCTCTCACTTGCGTGAGTCGTGTCACTCCGAGCATCGTCCTCTCGATTCCACGCTGCGCGACGCTGATCGCGTGTTCATCCTGCTTTCGTATAGCCCAGGTCTCTGAGGCGTATGTTAGGGCAGGAAGAACAGTGGAGTCGAATAGGTGGGCACGGAGTCGGACGTTCTTCGTTTTCTTCACGACTTCTTCGACGCTCTTGAAAGCTCCCCAAGCCGCTCGTTTCCTCCTGCTCAGCTCTGGTGCTAGGTCGTTGGCCATGTTGACTTCGCGACCCAGATACACATAGCTGGAGCATTCGGAGATGTTCGTTCCGTTGAGCGAGAATGGGGCATCAGAAACCCATCCGTTCTTCATGAACATCGTCTTCGTAAGATTCAGCTGCAGTCCAACGCTTCCACATACACGATCGAAGTCGGCCAGCATTCGCTCCGCCTGAGTGATGCTCGGTGTTATGAGCACGGTGTCGTCAGCGAAGCGAAGATGGTGCAGTTGCCGGCCGTCGACCTTCACTCCCATGTCATCCCATTCTAGTTCGCGCATGACGTTTTCGAGGGTGGCGCTGAAGAGCTTCGGGGATATGGTATCCCCTTGTCGAACCCCTCTCTTCACGTCAATGACGACGTCGTTGTAGAATGGTGAGATCTTGGTCGTGAATCCACTGTACAGCTCTCGAAGGACTCTGATGTACTGAGTAGGAACGCCCTGGGTGAGCAGGGCTTCCATAACCGCTTCAGTCTCGACGGAGTCGAATGCCTTCTTCAGGTCAATGAACGTAAGGCAAAGCGGCAGCTTGTACTCTCGCGACACTTCGATGAGCTTCGTAATGGTGTGTATGTGGTCGATCGTGCTGAATCCTCTCCGAAATCCTGCTTGTTCGCATGGCTGTCCTTCGTCCAGCGTTCTACTAATCCTATTCAGGATGACTCGAGTGAACAGCTTGTAGACTACCGACAGCAGGCAGATCGGGCGATAGTTGCCAATGTCGTGCACGTCTCCCTTCTTGTACAGCAAGACGGTCTTGCTGGTCTTCCACTGAGATGGAACCTTGCATTCGGATAGGTAGCGTGTGAAGAGCCGCGCCAAGGTGTTGATGAGCGCTGGCGGGAGGTTCTTCAGGTGTTCAGCTCTGATCCTGTCAGGACCGGGTGCTGTACGTTTCTTCACCGACGAGATGGCGTGTCGGATCTCGGAAGGGAGAACAGAGGGGATGACGTATCCATCCTGCGGAAGATGGCGTAGGGGCAGGTGGACGTGGCTATCGAAGAGATCGGAGTAGAAGTCGTGGATGACTTTCTCCATGGTCCTTCTGGAAGAGGTGACGGTTCCGTCAGGACGTCGGAGAGCGGTCATCTTGGTCTTGAAGTTGGCGAAGTTCCGGCGGGCATTGCGGATGCTCAGCCCTGCCTCTGCTGCTTCAGCCAACACTTCCGCCCTTCTCTCCTTCAGATCTTCCTTTATCGCCGCTCTGCATAGCTTTGCAAGCTCGGACGTCAGTTGATAGTTGCCTGACGCTCGTGCTGCTCCACGTTGGCGTATCAGCTCGAGAGTTTCCGGAGACAGGCGTCTCTTGGTGGTCTTCAAGCTCTCGGCTCCCTTAGCACTATCGTGGAGATGGTGCACGAAGCGATCGTATTCCTCGTCGACGTTGTCCATGACGGCATCTTCCCAAAGGCCGACAAGAGAGGTGTAGAGATCCCAGTTGATGGTCGTTCTGGGACTCCTCTTCTTGAACTTCGCGGCCTTCTCTCCTTGACGCGAAAAGCGGAACCTCGCGCGAAGGAGGCGGTGGTCCGATCCCGTGTAGAACTTGGGGACAACGGAGACATCGGTCAGGCAATACTTGCGATTGAAGATGATGTGGTCGATCTCGTTGTGGAACTGGCCACCGGGGGATTCCCAGGTCCATCGTAGGGAGGGAGGCTTCTGGAACTGCGAGTTTCCATGGATGGTCTTGGTCGACATGATAAACTCAGACAGCCTTTCACCTTGCTCGTTCCACTCCAAACCGTGGGTTCCGATGTGAAGTTCTTCCAGCGACCTTCGTGGCCCGATCTTGGCATTGAAGTCGCCGACGATCACCTTGTAGAAGGTGTGATCTTCCTTATAGAACTTCTCCAGCTCCACGTAGAAGGCCTCGACGTCTTCGTCGTCGTAGTCGGATGTTGGGGCATACGCGACGAACACAGTCAAGGCTGGCACGGAGCCACATCGCTTCAGTCGCAGACGTCCGATTCGGCTTGTCAGAGACTCGTACGAATCGATGTTCATGGCCAAGTGCGTGTTGACGAGGACACCAACGCCGCCTACTCCCCTGCTGTCGCATGTTCCGAGGAACAGTTCTTCTCCGGAGTCGTAGGCGGCGTGTAGGGGGTGGTGTCTTCTCGTCTCGGTCAGTCCGATGACGTCGTACTTGATCTTCCTGGCTTGCATCATCAGGTCCTCGACGGATGCTTCCGACGCAAGCGTGCGGGCGTTGTAAGTACAGATCGTCATCCTAGTCCTTCTCAGTTTGCGCAGCCTGGTTAGGCCCTGAGATTTTAGCAGCCTCTCCGTACTCGTCCTTCCCATCGCTGCAGAAATGGGGGCTCTTTCGGGGTCAGGGGAATGAGGCCCTTTAGTGCTGCTGTGTTTGACTGGAATACAACACGGGTAGCTAGTCAGGCTCTGTCGTGCGGGCGGGGTACTCCGGGCAGCCAGCCAGACTGCCCGAAGGGACGGGGCGAGACTTAAGGCGGCCTCGAATCGCCTTACATGTACTCCCAGTCTACCGAGTGCAAGCTTTTGGCCGAGCCGACACAGTTACAATCCGCACAGTCACGGACACATCCACGCACACTGTGCACGAACATGCCGCTCCCACGCACAAGGAACGCATCGACCCGACACAGCAGGAGCAAGGAGTCCATCCCCTGCATCCCACCTGCGTCTCTGGGCAGTACACGGTCGCATTTGGTTCGCGTTTAATTCCCCTATCCACCACCCGGGGACGCGCCACGTGGCCCTGCGACAAGCGGCCCGAGATCCCTCTTAACAAGAGAGCCCGAAGGCTCTCTATCGAGGGAGATCCGTGGGGGAGAAATAAATACCGCAATAAACCTAATCGATAATTGTTGTTGCGTTTAGGTTTATTAGGGTTTTGTTATTGTTTGGCAATTGTCCAGAGCGTAACATCAGGTAAACAGTACACTATCAATCTAATAAACATTGAGATGTGCACAACAAATGCACTACGCAATCTCCTATTCGTGTCAAAATCTATTCGTGTCAGAGCACTCCAGAATAAGCTTCAAAAAATCGATTCAGATCAGTTTCCTTAAGCCTCAAGTGGCTGGTATCGAAGTTGTGAGCTGTCACAACGACGTTTTGTTGCGATTAAAACTTCTAGCGCCAGGCGGGACTCGAACCCGCACCTCCCTCTGACCGGACGGGAATGCTCTACGCCTTTACACCACCGGCGCCGTTTGATCGAACGCAACATCCACACCTCGTGGGACCGATCAGCACTCACCCATATCAAACGGCGCCGGTGGTGTAAAGGCGTAGAGCATTCCCGTCCGGTCAGAGGGAGGTGCGGGTTCGAGTCCCGCCTGACGCTAGAGGTTTTGATCGCAACAAAACTCGTTCTGACAGCTTTAAAAAATCGTTCTCGTCAATGAAGAGGAAGCTATTCCTATTCAAAAAGTTAATATTTTTCCTAAGGCCCCATACTTAGTTCAGTTCTTGATACAGCTTTCTGTATAACGAAAGATTAGCTTGTCTTTGTTAAAACCTCTGTATTTTGACTTTGAATGCCTCTTTTTTTGGTTTAAAAAGTATCCAGTTTAATGTGGAAATGACATCAAAAGCTGATCGGTTTCGGAGGTGTATGAGGCGATTCTATGTCTCATACGCGATATGAGTCAGAAAACAAAGAGTTATCAGTACATGTGAAGAACGCAAAAGAAAGCACAACTCAAAACAAGTGTCATCTTCTGCAAATATCGGTTTTTGTTGAAGATAAAGAGAGCAAAGAACAAATGAATTCGAAACAACATCGTGGCTTCCACGCGATAACGAAGACTTCTTTGAATGCATACTTGACATAAACAGTGAGCTTCGGTATTGAACCTATGAGACGCGTTTTGATTTTCAATCACGTCTCCCTAAATTTCATTACTTCTGAGAAGGAAGCTATTTTCCATGGAAATATTGAGATTCTACTCAACGTTGCTCAACGCTCTTTAGATAGTGGAAATCCGAAGTCCTAACAACGTCTTCTATAGAAGTACGCATCAATCTAATCAGCTCCTGTTTTGAGTCCACCATTCATGAAGCATAAGCATTGACGTTGCTCTATCCCGTTGGATGGCCTAGTCGGAATAATCAGTACAGAAGTGCTGGTACTAGATCGGACTTCACCTTTCTCCGACTTCCGCGAACACCTCCTTTTATCTTCTTTAGAATGAATAACAACACGTGGCAGGCTTGGAGATAAAAATCGACTACCAGGGGCCAGATTCATCAACCGCTTACCGCTCTTTAGCTGTGAAAATACCATCAAATCTGATGCTGATGAATGACATATCAGGGGGTTTGGCGATATTTTCACTGTTAAAGGCCGAAAAGCGGTTCACGAATCTGCCCCAGATCACTGATGTTGGTAGAGATAGGCCGTGCTTGAAATTTTAGTTGAAAATTGTTGTGTTGTGAGATTCCCTCAGCGGTCACCATATATTATTTATTTGAATAGTCATGTCATAGTGAGTGATTCGCAGCTGATTGGCTCAACAAGGAGGGAGAATTCACCCTGAACCTTGGAAAGATGCCGTAGATGACAGCTTATGCTAACTACGAAACCCCAATTTAAAGAGGTATAACAATTCTTTGAACAACGTTCGATGTAGGAAGACGCCCTTCTTACATCTGTCTGGATAACCACAAACAGAAATGAACCCCTGGAGAACTCACTGCCGGGACTCCCTTTCCAAGCAGCTAGATCGGCACGAACGGCATCAATATCAATCTATAAATTGATCGATATTGATTGATCGATTTATGCACGTTCGAATTTGAATGTCCATCGAAAGCTGAGCAACACATCGGCGTCTTTCAATATCAACCAGAAGATGGTCGCTTCTACTTGCGTGTTTTGAGCTGTTCCTGAGGTCATTAATTTTGCTCGGACAGACATGAGGACAATCGGACGAATGAAGGTATTATCCTAGAAGTAGGCAATAAGGTTCAGACCATTCTCGGGGTCCGTGATCATCTTACCACCTCTGTTACCCTGGGGAAGCGCAGCATGCTGGTGGTTCGGTGCGATTACCTCAAACTTGAGTAAATAAACATCATCGCTTTATGGAACTACTACAGTGGTAAATCGTACAGGTGTTGCGAATCGGTTACCCCGCTCGCGAGGGTGCATGCCCCTGTTGAGCGTGGTATCCCACTCATCCCGTGGTGCTACGAGGTAACCAGGAACCCAAGAATACTAGGGGGACCCCATGATGCGAATAGGCCACGCCCCTTCCCTGGCAGACGGGGGCCCCGCGTGGTGACTTCTCTCCCATCGCGCTGGACAGCGTCTGGATTGACGCACGCCCGCACCACGCACCAGCCGCGGGTGTCTACGGGCGTGCTGTATTGATCCCGGACTGTAGTGATCACACCTTACCCCCTGCATTACCCTACAACTACATGGAACCCCTTACACACAATAGTAATAACCCCAGCATGATATGACCAAACCGCAAATATACAGCAATACCCACAACAATACCATGGAGACATTCCTAGGAGACTCACCACCTTCCTCGTCGTAGACAGCACAGTAAACATATATAACCACGGTTCATTCCATATACCCACATCACACAGCCACATCAGTATAATACTAGAGATGGACGTTAGATAATATGGAATACAGGCTAGATGGGACCGCTCCAGCTGGAAAGACTGTAGTGGCTATCCGAGGTTAGGCGAACCCCATCGCCGTCCTCCCTGTATTGCAGCCGGCTGGAGTGCGACATGAGGAGCCGCAAGTTTCCGCTCAGAAGATCCCCGGGATGATGACAGAAGCGGGCTCACAATTGCGGCGCCCCAGAGCCGCGCACGCGCAGCCGCTCGACGTGTCGACGGAAGTATAGAATGAGCCGGGCGGAGGTCGGCGCATCGCGGTCTCCGCCGACCAATAGCGTGCGCGGGCAGGCCGAGCCTCGAGAGCGCCTCATCGGGGTCCCGAGCGGATACGGCAGCCCGCGGGAGTTTGAATATAAGGGAGCGAACCATCGCATTCGCGACAACAGGAGTATGAAATAAAATGTACCTCAACTCTGAGTATGCCTCTCGTACAATGGGTCATTAATTCAATTGAGCGAAAACAATTGAACCTGGCTCTACAACTACAGTAAATAGAGCGAGCGTCTCTAGTTCTTGTACCCTACTAGCCGTCCGGTGGCTACCGGTTCCTGCTCTCCTCTGTTGACCGAACAGATTTACAGAACTCTTGAGTGCAACGTGTTTGACTTTAGGAACTCAGATTACTTTCGAGCTGTTTATCCCTCTTTTTACTCTGTTCAGACCCAATAGTCGTTCTGAGCTGTGATCCGGTTGGCACATGGATGCGCCATCGTCACCGATGCATCTGCCGACCACAATTTCACGGCATACACTGTGAGCGCATCTTCCGATGTGTCAGCGGAAAACCTCGTAACGTAAGGTGAGATTACAATTCTCTACAATGGAAGACTTGTTTCTATGACTTAAAAAACTTGTCATGAAGGCAAAGTTTACCAAACCTCTTTACGCTTTCAGTTGCTCTTATCCTGAGGCAGAAGACCTGGAGGCTGCAAGTAAAAGATGTCTGATCGGCATAGCAGATTTCATAGAGGTGAGTAGAACATTTAGGAGCATAGCGGTAATTGCGAAGCTAAAATTGCTCTGACCACATGTTTAGGCACGTAGGAAGGTGAAAGGAGTCGTAGTTCTTTTGTGGAATAGAAGAATCTTGTTCTAATACGCTTTTCACGAAATTGAAAACCCTACTGTTCAAAAAGGCGTGGGTGGCGCAGGCGGAGGAGGCGCCGGCTGTCGCCTGTACCCGATACCAGGTTCCTAGTTCGGATTACCCGCCCAAGCCAACCAAGCATTCCACCCCTCCGAGGTCGGTGGGTATCAAATTGGTACCAGACTTGTCTGGGAAGGATAGAGCGCTGACTTGGTCATCGGCTGGCCACCGCAAGTCATTGAATGGCCAAATACGCATTCAAATCGCCTCCGCGATATCCCGTAGAAGTAGAATGCGTGGCGCATCCCAAAAATGATTGATTGACGCCGACCTTTATCCTTTTATTTTATCCTTTACTGTTCAAAAAATCGTTGAAATACTGAGAAAATCTCATGTGTTGAGCTAGTTAAGTACTTCCGTCACTTGATAATCGTATTTGGATCGCGCAGCCGAATTGGCTGATCGCCCACGCCACGCGAAGATTTTGATTTTCCTCGTAAGTCAACAGATGCTTCCTACCCCAAACTTGTGCAATTAAACCAAAAACGGTATTACAAGCCAGGATACTTACTACCTCAACGGTAGGTCGGAACGGCTCAAGTGTTGTATATGGGCAGAACCGCCTCTCCCTGGGAAGTAACGAACTGCAGGGATCTCGAACCCAATACAACTCTGCGCAGAGTTAGGGGCGACGGAATTCGCGTGTTGGCGCCATGTTCATTCACGTGCTCCACAGCTGACGGGCAAGCGCGGGATGAGGGCTCGTATCGCGGCTCAGCTTACAATTAGTGCACAGGTGGCGTAGTGGAGAAGCGCCCGGACTCGTGAGCGAGGGGTCGGTTTGGATCCCGCAGACTGCGTTTGTTTTGCACTTCTGCAAAATCCATGTTTATCATATACACCGTAACACTGTACACCGAAATCCGGAATTGTGTTAGAGAATCAATGCCATTCGATTCTGCCTCGACGAAGAGATCAGCTCTTCTGATGACTCTCGTTCTATAAGCTGCAATGCGTCGAATTTTTGCAATTTTTCTTGAGAATAAGGCTGCTCTCGGGCAGTAGAATTTCGTTGGGCGGGACCTTCATCAAACATACAACTCTAAAACACAATTTGTTGAACAATATAATATCCTTTGTTTATCTGTTTATTCTCGGTCTCTTTAGAAAAGGAGACATGGAGCATCTTAAAGCGAATGACTAACTAATAAATATCATTATTATTCTCTATTTTTCTAAGCCTAGACAGAAACAGGTCGGCTATATTGCAGTAGCTTAGCTTATAGCTTATTACAGGTCTGCGAATGTTTCGATGGATATACCGGCCCACTGTGTGAGCGGCAAATCGACAGACCTCCTGTGAGGTACATTCTTTGTTCTGCTATTTTATAACTAGTGCTGTGAAAGAACCTGACAAAACAATAATTTGGCTTCCACGATCACGAGTGTTTCAAGCGCACGACTTTGATGGCTTTCTGAATAGCCAGGTATTTCCTCTCGCGCACAGCTTGATCTTCAATTCATTTCGCAGACTCATCTTCCCGCCTCGACACCACCAGTCAATGCCTAGACCGTATATTGAGCGCGAAGAGTACGACGTCGACGACATGCACGCCGACGATGCGGTTAGCATCTGGTCGCCGGACAACGGCCACTGGATCGCATTCCTTCTGGTACGGTTGTTTGTTTTTCTAACAATGAAAGGTTCCCAAGGTGGGCTTTTACGATGCTGTTTTGACAAGCTGTAGGACCCTGTGAGCGGAGTCCAAAATCACAACTATTTTTTGCTGAACGCTTTTTTAAAGACCTGAAAGAAAGGTGCGAGAACGTGTGCGCAACACTTATCAACCCCATGACACCCCTCGTGGTGTACCTCTGTGGCGCAGTCGGTAGGGGTGCCGCCTCATTGGAGCACACTTTCGAGTTCAAGTCTGGGTGCTGCCAGTATTTTTGACACATATTAGTTTGTTGTTATTACGCTTTCTCATGATCGCAGGAGGTGATTTTAGACCATCAATGCTAACAACAAACCAAGGCTATTTATTTCAGCCTTCATATGTGCTAGTTTTTCAATGATGCGTATCTGCACCATATCATTTCTCTGGAAATATATCGCGGCTGGCAATTGTTGCCTTGGAGGTCCTCTGGTCGGTGGTTAAGGATCTTCTCAAATCCTCTGCTCGCCTTCCTCTTTTTGTAGAGTGCCACGCGGATTTCGACCCTCTGGACCTTGCGCGATTAAGGTGTACGTTGGCCCTCAACTCAAACTTGGGTAATTAAACCTTTATGTTAATGAATTTACATTTATAACGAGCGAGTAATAAAATGTACACGATGGACAAAGTATATTGGCCGGAGTAGATGGCAAAGCATGCTGGATGGCCACAGGATGTGTGACAAGTAGTGTGTATTGGACAGGCAAGTCCTATGTGACAGGCAAGGTTGAATATGATAGGTTAGGATTAAAACATTAAAATATGGAAGGAATTGAGGAGGCAAGAAATATGGCGGCCACTCGGGAGACGACCGTACAGCGAATGCGTTCCTTTGTTTACGCTACAGTGAGGGCCGCCGAGGAGTAACTGATCCACAAAGGAACAGCTGGGAGTTTCGGCTACAGTGAGGAGGGCGAGTTGTGCTAACTGATCAACATACAAAAAGCGTTACGTGATCAACATAGAAAAAGCATGAGAGTTTCGGCTACAGAGAAGAGAGGACTGTGTGAAGTGATCAACATAGAAAAAACATGGGAGCAGCGTCCAGAGTCTCAATACAGCCTATGATCGAACAGTTAGACACTTGCGGATTGTGACAGTTAGTAGGAGCTAGATGACTGGTAATAGCGACTCAGGTGTCGCTATAAAATAAAAGGTCTTATTGCTCCTCCTTTTAGTGAACAGACATAGTACAAAACTGTGAAACAAGTAAAACACAAGTGCTTGTCACACCAGCAGCATCTTATAAAGGCCAGTAAGGAACCATCTTCTCCCTGGAGAGGAATGACCACTTCTTCTTCGTTGAACGCCTAATCCGTGGGTGTAGAGAAGGGTCCTGGCGAACGTCGACGTAACCAACTGCCACCCACGAAAGAAGACTAGCAATTTGAATACGCAAATAGACAGCCTTGTTTTGTGTAAGCATTGGTGGTCTAGAATTGACTTCTGTGATCATGAGAAAACGTAAAAGCAACAAACTGATATGTGCAAAAATATTGTCAGTCCGCGGAATCGAACTCAAAAGCCCGGTGGTGTTCTGCTATGTGGCGGCGCTCCTACCGTGTGCGCCACCGAGGCACATATCACGGGGTGTCCTAGAGGCTGATGAGTGATGCGCACGCGTTTCTCATCTCTTTTTCAGGTCTTTGAAAAAGCGTTCGGCAAAGATTAACTGTGGTTCTGGACTCCGCTCACGCGTGCCTACATCATGTCAAAATAGCATCGCAAAAGCCGACCTTGATTTGGGAACCTTTCCTTGTAAGTAAAGACACAGGTAGCGTATACCTTCTTGCTGCTTACCATTTCTCCGCCTACGGCTAGAATGGCGATAAACAATCTCTGTATAACGTCTCTTTTTAGGGTTCTGTATACGATCAGTAGGGTTGTCTGTATGTTGCTAAAATACAGAAGGCCTCCTACTAACTAGGGGAGGGTTTCGACGTCCCATGGAATTTCACTTGTGACCAGGATCATTAGAAAGAGCTCCGAATGCTGATTACGAATATGGGCGTCAAAATTGCAAAATGAAATTCTTAAGCGAGTTATGACTTGCCGAAACTGGATGGCCTGACCACAGATTACGAAAGAGCTGGCACGAGAACGATGAGTCATGGGTGCTTCGTTTCTCAGAACGGGCCCCCAGTTGCGGCGGTGGCGCAGTGGTAGTGCCCCCGCTCGTCACGTGTAACGTCGATGGTTCGACGCCAATTGCTGTCAGTTTCTTTTGAAACCTAAACTAATCTTCGAAATGATCTTTTATTCTAAATTATGATTTGATGATGATTTGACAAATTATGACACATCCGGGAAAACTATCATACACGTTTGTAAAAATCCTTCAAGGCAAAAAGATGGAGACATTTTTGCTTACTATTTTGCACAAATAGGGTCCAAATATAATGTTGGACAACGGAGGTGTTTCCGACCACTTTGGCATTCACGGAACAAAGCAAAAAGTGTGTGAAGCAAAAAGGTAAGTAACTCCAAAATATCGTTGACCTAGTGCACTTGATTGATGTGGAAGCCCAAAATGTCGTTGATCTACTGCTTTCTTCACTCATTATGTCCTTTTCACCGGTGGTGTCCATCCTTCTCGCTGAAATTGCGGTGCCAGACGATAACGATGCACCAACTCATGAAGAGAAAAAGGTCGCTAGAAGTTTCGCGGCTATTCTACGTAACTGTGCTGCAGCTTCAGTTGATATGAAATCGGATGAAAATTTGGAATCAGATGTGTCTACTGATGACGAGTCCGATTGGGACCATTGCGATGAAGAGGGCGAAGAAAACTCGAGTACCACCCACGAGAATTTTGTTCACTTTGACACCACAACTGTAATTGTCAATCGGGTATGCTCGTCTATTTCATGTTGGTTGTTAGAAACATTCCAGGTGTTCAATATTGTTAGGAAGAGGTGGTCAAGGCCTCCCGATGAAGCGGTGGGCTCACAAGGCGCAGTGTGTCGGTTATCGCAGTATGGTCAAATAAGGAGATGAGCGTTTGGGGCCTAGCGTTGATCTAGCGCAACTGATCTTAGCGCGCGGGCGGGAAGAGTCGGGCGGCACCCACATTCGAGTTTGGATGGAGTAGTTATTTTTTGGAGGAGCCCCACCGGACGCCGCCATCATCATCCCCTCTCTTATCCTCTCGTCGTCCGCTAGTTTTTTTTGGGTTTAATATCGTTAATAATAAAGTGTTCGTCGTTATCTCGTGTTGTAAGGGTACTACCACGGTCGTTTCCTCTGCCTCGTACAACTGTCACACATCCTGTTTCTTGGGGTCAGGGAAACAAAAACCCTACATGGGCCGAACCGCATGAGGTTTGAGGAAACTGATCATTAGTAATACTAAACTGGAGTGATTGAGCAACCACTCGTGGGGCTCTGTTTGTGCAAATTAGTCAATAAAAATTCACCACATATTATTTTGCCTTCAACCATTTTACAAGTGTCCATGACAGTTTTCCCGTCCATTTAATCAAATACGTGTCATAATTTAGAAGAAAAGGCCATTTCGAAGATAAATCATGGTGTGCAAAAATACCGGCAGCAATGTACCAGCCTGTGGTGGGACCACCCAAGTTCGGCAAGTCGTAACTCGCTCACGATTTCGTTTTACAATTTTTATACCCGTAGTCGTAATCAGCATTCTGAGATCTTTCTAACGATCCCGGTTTCAACTTGAAGTTCTACGGTAGGTTGAAACCCTTCCCTAATAAAACCTAGTTTTCTAGATCGACATAATCTCAAAACCTTCAAAGGAGCCTATCGTGAGAGAACCGTAGCTCTCTTGAAGCCTAAACTGTTCCGATCGTCGTTGGAATAGAGGGAAATGATGAACGTGAGCAAGTGATACAACTTGACAGGCCAAACTAGTATGAGACTGCCTGTGCTCGACTCGACCTCTCATCTCGTGGACTAGCCGAGTCTCAGAAGCCTCCCCAACGGAATACTATATCGTGGTTCATACGAGTCGCGACATGTCCTTAAGCATATATTATACTTCCGCGACCCGCCACCGGCAACCCGACAGCGTGGGAGCCGGGCAGCAGCATGACGGGCAAGAGAGCACGTTTCTCTCGCGCTGCAATAGGCTCTATTCATATTTCACGACGACTGCGACAGAAGCGACGAGAGCGCAGCGCTCGCACCCAGGACGTATGAACAGGCGATAAGAGCAACAAGAGCGACTGGAGCTACAGCGCCGGCGCTCTCTTTTCCGCGGTGGCACTCGGTTTTAATCGATATGTATGTTTTACACGGACGAGTCACTCTTGTCGCGAAGTATAAACAGGCCCATCAGAACCAGAGAAAGAGAGTGCACGCGAGAAAGCACCGCCGACGCGCGCCTTCTGCCACCACCCTTGCGCGGCTTACTACGCAATGCGTAGCACCACTTCAGCACTGTCGCCGGCAGTGTCGCCAACGGACCACGCAAGTATAAAAGATGCCTTAGACAGGAAAGTTACTAGGAATTTTTTAGCCAGGAATACCGTGAAATATGATTGAAGATACACATAGCTTTAAGCCGTAGTGATCGATCGATTTAGCGGGAATCGATGTCCTATGCTTAATCACGGCTGCTGCTGCCGCCGCTGCCGAGTGTGCATGCGGCTTTAGTTATCAAAATTAAAGTGGGAGAAAACGTTTAGCTATGTGAGTGACCTTAAGAGACTTTACAATTCAAAAGGAATAAAATGTGATTAGCATGAGGGTAATTTTAATTTACACACATGTACATGTTTAGTTACATCTCGTTCTGGTCATGATCGCCGTCATATCCACCGCCGTGGCTATGATGTGTTACTTCCATCGCAAGAAGGCGAGATATCACGCTGTTGGTGAGTCGATATGCATTACCTTTGTTATTGTTCAACCTAAATATCCCTTTTACCGATTTTTTGAATGAAGGGCGCTAAGCTGAGAGCATAATATATTTGTGTTTCGAATATTTCCTTTCGTTGGCGAAGAATATGTTGGTGATGCGTCGTCGTGTGGTCAATTTTCGGTCAACACTCTTGTAAAATTAGGTTTCTGAGCTGATAATTTTTACCTTGTCCATGTCAACACTCAGTCATAACACGAATTGTTGTTTTTTTTTCCAAAGGTGAAACGCAAATGTTAGGGTGCCCAGAAAGTTCTTGAACAAAATGCATTCTGAGATTCACTACCACATATCTTTGCCAATTGAAGTTATGAGCGGAGAGAATTTTAAACTTTTGCACTACATGTTTTTATGTTTTATCTACTAATGATGCATAGAACATACCATCCATCTCCAGTTCTCAAGACTCTCTCGTGCGACGTGTTAGAACTGATACCGGTAACATTCACAATGACGACGAATCACTCGAAGAATCTCCTCACACCATTCCACCCAGAACGCAGAAGATATATATTGTACTCTCCTCCTGTGACGCCCAACCTGATTTTTTAGAACGCTAACATGCAGCCCTTACACACAAGGTACTTCGGACCCCAGGCAAAGTTACCTAATATTATTCCTTATGGTTTTACGCCTCTAGACATAAATTCTGAAGCGTGTTGTTGTTAGCAACTTTCTACTCAACCGCCATCACATGCTTGCATGCAGTACCGGACAGCCGCTTCGTCCAACCAGCATAAGCAGCGCGAAAGATGAAGAGCGGCGCGAAAGCTCGCCGGAGAGCGTCGTTTTCCGCTCGCTACGCATTGCGTCCGAGGCAAATCGTGTTAGGGAGCGACATCCTCAACTTCTGGACGTTAGACTGATGGAAGGAGCCTGTCCACGCGTTGGACGAGCATTGCATAGAGTTTGGAACTAACTGCCGGCACGGCGCGCGCTGTGAACAATGCATACAGGCCCGGCAGAATCAACCGAGTTGGCGCAGTGGTCAACCGATTGACCTGCATTGGCCGCTCCGAGCCCATATGCATTGTCCACAGCTCGCGCCATGTTCGAAACAGTTAGTTCCAAACAGTAGGCCATTTTCGTCCAAACGCATGAATAGGCTCCTTCCATCAGCCCATCAGCCTAACGTCACCCTGCGGGCGGTCGCGCCCACTCGATTGATTCTGCTGGGCCTGTATGCGTTGTCCACAGCATGTGACATGCCGGCAGTTAGTCACTATGCCATGCTCGTCCAAGCGCATGGATAGGTTTCTTCCATCATCCTAACGTCCAGAAGTTGAGGATGCCGCGCCACAACGCGTTTTGCCTCGGACGCGACGCGTGGCGAGCGGAAAACGGCGCACCCCGGCGCACTTTCGCGCCGCTTGTGCTGGTTGTACATCTCCGGTCCTGTATGGATCGCCTGCATCGGTCCCGTGGACCGGGCGGGGGCCACATTCATTAACGACTAACCCACGGTTGTAGGGGGTAGAGATACCCATGATGAAGGCTGCGTCTCTGCCTCTTATCTCACCACTTATAGGCAGCATAGCAGGCTCCAGAAGTATTACGTCTACGACAACACGCACTGAGCTAATTTCATTAATTGCTCGACTCTAGCCGAAACGTTCTGATCAGGAAGAAAAGAAGATGCTTTCCTTGGGTTGAACACAAATTATCCCGTCTTCTGGGAATTAGTTCCATCTTATTCTACGGTAGACTAGACATGCTTTATACCAAACGAAAGAGGACTGACAAGTTATGTTGTCGTCCTAGAAGAGGGAACATTTCTTTTTCTATATGATACCAGATCATAAACAGTGTAGGCATTAAGAAAACGTTGGAAGAAAACGGGATTGAAGTTATACTCTTACTTATGCGCCATAGTAGCTCGATCTTGTGCACATTGGCAATAAAAATTTTCGGCCACTTCAGTCCTGTTTTGGTGAAAGAAAGTTCACAAATCAGAAGGAAGTCAAAAATGGTGTCAACAACTTGTGCTCTATAAGTCACAGAAGTTCTTCGCAGAGCGCGGGATTCTGTAACGGAAAGATGGCAGTATGTGAAAGAACATCGTAGCGCACATTTCGCTCTATGGTTGACTTCCCATAAATCTCGGTTTTGATGTCGTTGTGACTTCGAATGTGTCAGCTAGCCAAGATAGCACAGTTTTATTCGGCTGATGTTTCTGCCTTATCGTCTTCAACCAGAAACGCCAGAAACGTGCGAAATTATCCCACCAAGCATCATTTCGAATTGAGAGCAAACGCCTGCGAGTCCGCCTCTGTACATCTAGGTGAGCCTTTGGCTCCATGGTTCTTTTCTGACAGGGTCTCTTGCAATAGCTGAATGCCGTCGACGATTGTCATTTTATCCTTTTAGTTTTGTGCAATATATTTTGCGAATCTGCAGTAGAGGTTCCTTAGTTTTCTGCGGAATTTCCTATGTAGTCCTTGTGGTAGCATAGTCAGAGTACACATCTATTTCGTACCTACAGCTTAACTGCCAACCAAGCCTTCCATTCCTTGCGGTTGGTAATTGGTAACATAGGTATCTGAAAGGGGTAGTACATTGGAACCCCTATCGAACGCATGCCGCAAGTTGTTGCATGTTGAGCTAAGGTGCATTGGAATTGGCTCCGCGATACCATCTACTAGAGTTTGATCACACTCCACAAGAAGTTTCAAAATTCCAAAATCATTGTACAGTATTCAGATACAAGGGAGAAGGTAGCTCAACTGGTCAAGCCGGGCTACTTTGCTTTCGCGGCGCTGAAGAATTCACCAGTTCAATTTCTCTCACCACTGCGTGTCTGATAATGCTTTGATCCACAACCCACATGAATACGGTAGCTGTGACTGTACTTGTGATTTCTCCCTTTTTATTACTGCTTTTCTAAGCCTAGCTCTGATTGCTCAATTGTTTCCACCACATAGGGGAAGGGTGTGAGATTCTAGACTTGCTCATCGTTGTTTTCAGTGCGATAAAATACTGCTTCTTCACTTGTTTTAAAAATAAACGGTTTTGCAGAATTTGAGCCAAGTTACTCTTTCCTCCTTAGCTAATCACTTAGCAATACGGAGAATTGTTAATCAATTGATTGCGACTAAGTGGTCACACAACTCCTGAGAAAGGAATTCCTTGTGGTTATGGTAGACCAGAAATAACCGAAATGAGTGCATCTCCGTTACAAGTGAACTGTTGTCCTTTGTGTCACACTGCGAACTATAGAACGACCAGTTAACCTACGAGCATGTATAAGAATTTTATTTATACGGCAGACTGCACGGTGTGTTTCATTCGCTCCTACTGGTCTATTAACAGAGGTCGCGATTGTGCTATAAAAATATTGGTGGATTTATGCGTGAGTTTATCTCCCCTTCATTGGCTCTTTACGTTTGGTCGCAGTTTTATATCAGAACTGCTAGAGCAGCTAAGGCGCTTAGTGTTGTAAATTACCTATCAAAAACCTTGCAAAGCGAAAAACCAAAACATTCAGGAATCTAATGACGACGAATTAGTCGAAACGTGAGACCAAAATAAGGATTCACCTCAAGGCATCGTGTTCGCACATTATTCACAAAAAGAATTAGACTAAGCAAATCGTTTTGAAAATCAGTTGGAAAACGTTTTTCTGGACGTTCTGGTGTATTCGCAACATTGCACTGTGTTCGTTGGTCTTTTTCACTAAAAGAAATTATCTCGGGGTAAACCTAAGCAAGTTATGGCGTTAGGATATTTATTTATTTATTTATTTATTTATTTCGTACACATCAATGAGTGCGGCATAAGGTGCCAAAAAGCGTGTAAATATAGGGAAGCAGAAGACGGTAGATGATAAAAACGAAAAACTATGAAGCTATGAAAACAGGCGAGACCAGATTCAGCGCGATGGAATGACCCCTCAGAAATGACGATAGGGAAAACAGCAGAATTTGTCGGCTAGTGGTTGCTAATTGGGCAGGCTACTTTGAAAAACTATATCCATACCAGCTTGCCATGGTACCCTAATACTGGCATATATGTAGGTCTGTGCTGGAACTTTGGGACGCGGGTATGCCAACCAACCTCGTGGAACCAGCACATTAGCATAACAGAGTATTGCAAAATTAGAATAGCATGCTATAATTAAGGAACAACCGGACACTCCTTGAGATGATAATTTTAGAAATGGAGGTCATACTGGCCTTCATCTAGCACTGAGCTCTGGTCCTACAAGAAACGGAAAAACAAAAACACCAAAAAAAGTAAATGTTAGTGAGAACAAAGCGAAGGTATGCGGAACATAGCAATTAATAGCGCAGTAACAGGAAGAGGAAAGGTGGTATAAGGGCAAGACAGATTAGTTAACTGAACATAATAGAACTGGTAAACAGGAACTAGTAGAAGAAGTTTAGAGTGAGCCCATATAAATTGTTTCATGGAAAGCAGCATAGGACCAAGCTTCGGTAGCGTAGAATATGGCAATGGTAATCACATATAGTCGTCACGAGATCGCATTCCTACTTGGAACTATTATTGAACAACTACTCTTTCTGTAGGCTGCAAAACACCAAACTTCCCAAATTTTTTCTTGAAAATGGAGCTGTTTTCGGATTGAAGGGTTTCCTTGGGTAGGACATCCATCCAGCGGGCAACTCTGAAGAACAAAAAGTTGAACAATTATAATTTTTGCTCTGAACGTGTGTGTAGTGCAGGTGTAGGAAATGCTCCATAAAGCAATGAATCATCCTCCATCTATGACGGTGATTTGCTACCAGATTTGTTTACTTACTTACTTTGATACTTTGATGGTCCTTTTGTCGGCTGGAGATCTTCTCAGCGGGGACCACAACTCTTCCAGACCGCTCGATCTCTGGCTGTTTGCATCCAGTGAGGCAGACTCCGCTCTCTGAAAGATCTTGAGAATGAGTCTGCCCATCGCGTTGGCGGTCGTCCCAGTGGTCTCTTATGGTCTCTCGGGAGCCATTCTGTGACACGGAGACTCCATCTGTCGTCCTTTCGTCGAAGCAGGTGTCCGGCCCAGCGATATTTGGACTTCTTCATGTACTGCAGCGGGTCTGCTAATTTCGACTTCTCCCGTAGCTCCAAGCTTCGTAGGCCCTCTTGCGATTGCTGACGAAGGCTTGTCCTTAGAAGACATCTCTCCAGTGCACGATGCGTAGTTTGCATCGCTCTGGCGATTGTCTCGATGAGCTGTGAGATAGTCTGAATATGGTCCATGCAGGAGAAATCCTCGCGAAACCCTGCTTGCTCCACTGGCTGATATTCATCCAAGCAGCGCTCCATGTGGTTAAGCATTATCTTGGTGAAGATCTTGTACACAACCGAGAGAAGACTGATGGGTCGATAGTTGTTGATATCCTCCTGCTGACCTTTTTTGAAGATTAAAACTGTTTTCGACTCCTTCCATGAATCCGGAATCCTACCAGATTTGTTTATGAAAGGTAAAATGCCACACAAAAAGTCCATATATCCATCAGCTGGCCACCGCAAGTTAGTCTATAACCAAGACGTCTTCAAATAATCTCTGCGTTATTCGGTAAACGTGCATTGTATGGATCAGTGTTTTTAACGCTACCCTTTACCATTATCTTTTTGAGTTTCTCGTCACTATATTTTTTGGTTGGATAACGATAACCTAATTTGAGTTCCACGAGATTTGCCTAATCTATCCAATACGCAAGGACGAAGCCCTTAAAACCTACCGTTTTCAGATGATCTCTCCTTATCTTTGGAGAAAGCCTCATCAGATGAGCAAGAGGTAGGCACTGTCAAATGTCTTTCATTTTCATGACTTTATGTGTTGCCATGAGTGCATTCCTTCAGGGAGTGTCACTACCACCAAGTTACGACGACGTAGTGCCGAAAACTCGCTCTACGGAGATCGTTGCGACTGGCGACGGAAAGTTTGCAACGTTGTTGGTAACCACGTCAGAGGACCAGCAACAGCATTTGCATGTTTAGCCTCACTTTGTCTAAATTTTTATTATTGTTTCATTTTTGTTGTGCCTTTTTAAGTATAAATACTTAACTTTAATATCCAATTCACAGAAGACTCATTCCATGAAATGAGTTCCTCCGGCTCCTCAATGCCAAGGTTCGGATCTGAATTCCATAACAACAAAGAATTGGCTTGTTACAAGAATAGTTTGCTCCACTCCTCATTCACCAAAGCGGATAAAATAAAGGGCATTATACTTAAGAAGATTCTTCCATTAAAAGATCTATGGGGCAGATCTACATTGTGAGAATACTGAAAGAAAGTGGCTATAACACAGCACAATCCAGATCCTGGCGACCACCTGCCTGGCCTTACTGGTAGGAAGACCATAAGTCAAACACAACGCGTAATCATAACCGTGACCTCAGTTTTGCATCCTAACATAGGATTGGTGTTGTTTCGTACCCCTGGCATTATAATAACTTCGAGCGGTAGCTGTCTTTGACAGTGTAGCGATTGGGACGCCCGATATTATTACTCGTTAATCCATTTTACTGTGCATGATAACTTTACACCACAGAACGCGTAGTGCTCGCATTAGTTTATTCTACATGCAGACATGAATATTATATACGACACCCAAGAGGAGGGAGAAAGGTGTCAGCTGACGGCCGAGCACCACGGCGCTCTCACACCACTGAAGAACCTAAAAAGCTCATTTTTCAGTTCTACCGGCGGGCGGGGTCTCTAAGTGGTGGTTTAATGGGGGTCTCGATAGCCAATGAGCAAACTCCCGCACGGGCATTTTAATGGGGCCCAATGGCGTCGGCTAAGACAAGGCGAGGCGTTGTTGGTTGGCCTAATCAATCCCGTGGGTTAATTATTCTTCTCTTCTACTGTAGTCCTATGTCCCGATCTCCCTACAATGCTTCATCTCCTTACGGTCTCGTTACATATACTTTGTCCAGCTCACGCTAACTTTAAGTGGATTACGATGAAGCACGGCATAAAGTAGCTCTCGACCTTTCCATACGGTATACACCGACTGACACCAACCCAAATAGATTCAATTTGGCCACTCGCTAGAACCTCAAACTAATCACAGCAATCAAACGAAATAGCGAACATGAACGAATTGTCACTAACCAGCAACTGGAAACATAGATGATCACATTATTTACGTCGTAAGGAAATACGGTTTCCTTGCAAGTTGATGATTCAGTTTTGTCGCCCCATGTCTCTAACTCATAATAAGAGGTCTTTATTCCTTTTTCCGAGGCGCACTGCTTCATATTACTTTTCAAAGAATCCCTCACCTATGGCTTGTTCCTCCACTCGTACTCAGTCCCAAGGACGAAGCGCATCACCAACCTCAAAGTCAGAGAAAAACGTACGCAGACCAGAAATCAAAAACAAGAAAACTGAAGAACGCGTTTCCCTCTTTCTCCAGGCTTTATATTCTGTTTCAAGGTGGTTTCCAAATGGCGCGGAGCGAAGTCAGCGCTGGCAGAGTCGACGAATTCATGTTTTGGAAGAATAGCATTTGAACAACATTTGCTAATCCACATTCTTGCTACGTCTCTCAGCCTGCTGTCTCGACAACCCATTCTTCATCTATCGCTTTATCGCGCATACGGCTCCTGTGACTAGACTACGCTTTCAAAAGCTTGACTTTGAATTTCGTAAGTCTGAGGCGATATTTTGTGGAAAACCTCTGATTGGCTTAATCGATTCAGGCTTCGGTGAAAGCGAACCATCCAGACCGATATCCAACACAGCTGTATAGCCAACTAGTGAGGAGTTTTGCAAGAAGCTAGCAACAAAATCACACTTCCATGCCGAGGTTATCCTGAGTTAAACAGGCTTCTTCTGTAAGCACTATGAATTTGAGAGGGAGAGCAGGGCCAAGGATACCAGTGAAGGATGGCTGGCTGAGCAACGGGTTCGATTGTGCTGAGTATAACTGCGCAGTCGGAAAGGACTCATGTCCGTACTAACAATACCCACTAGCCTCGTCGGGAATTCGTGATCGTGATCGTGAGCAGATTGTGAGGCGCCGCTATTACATCGGAAAGCCGCCGCGGAGCAATAGAATGTAAAATGATGAGAGTGCAGGATGTCTCGAGTACGAAAGTACAGCCGTATGCAAGGAAAGTACATCAGCGTATAAACGATCGAAGCAAAACAAAAGGGCTTCCCCCGTACATGTACCGGACCCGACGTATCTGCGGATGGCCTTCGGCCACTCGCCCGGTACCCCAGAGATGCCGCTTCCTTTGGACGCCTTCTTCTTATAATTCCCTATAATGATTCTTTTTTTGCCGTTCCGTTTTATCTATTCGTCCACCTCCTCTATCCTGTTCGGAATTCGATGTCAAATGCCTCCGTTCCCCATTTTTTTCTAATGAAAGTTTTTCTCCTTTTCCTCCTCTCTTTTCTTTCGTTTGCATCCATACAGGTGAACAGATCACTTTAAATGTGTTCGCATTATGCATGGTGTATCACACACACATATAAAGAAATATGTAGATCAACCGTCGGGCACCGACACCAGTCGGATCTCAGAAGACATGTGACCCTCCTCATTCATACCTTCGCGTCCGGTAAAAGTATGTCGTCTGAGTAGGGAAAGTCCGTTCCGTTGGTCGGGTCTGGAAGACCTCTTCATTGGACAAAGGTGTCTGAGCACTATTGTCGAACAAAGCTAGACCGTTCCGCCTGAACGTCTAAAATGTGCCCAATGGGACCTATCCGGAGCGTTCCGGGGTAACGAGTTTACATCGAGGTCCCGGCAAAGCTTTTTTTGTTGCTGGTGCATGTTAACGCTAGAATGCTTATCCATATTTCTTACTCCTCTTACTCCCAATGATACGTCTCAGGCCCCTCCGTTATCGCATGATTTTCTTCCGTCTGAAGGTATGCTAGTAGTAAATTCTTAAGCTTGTATTAACCCCACACAACTTGCAGTAAGTTAACGAGGGTCGTTTTTATTATTTAGATTTTGTCAATTATTAGTGTGACAGGGACTCTTTTTTCTCATCCTTCCATCCTCCCGTCGTAGTAGAGATCATCTTATTGCGAGTCAAGCTAGTAAAACCCTGGCCAGGTGGAGGCATGTTCCCGCACCATAGGTTTGAAAATAAGAGAGCTTTCCAATATATTATAACGCGGTGCAGGTTGCCGCCTAGAACCTCTCTCTTCGTCAATCCCACAACGCCTAACGTGCCGCAAGTGACTAGTTCTACTTAGTGCTAAAGATTTGCAGTTTCAGATATCTAAACAATGGCGTCTCCGCACCCACACGACGACGTCGATAACAAGGAACCAGTGAGAACCAAGTCCGCGAAGACTGATCGGTCGCGTTCCTGCATCCTATCGGTTATGCCCGGGGATTACGACGAACGTCACAGGCACTTCCTCTACTTGCGTCTAACAACCGCAGTAGAAGGCCTTTCGGGAAAGAGAATAGACCACCTTTCATTCCTAGACCTTGAAAAGTGGGTCACCATACTCCTTATTGAGTGCAACCGTGCATACAACGGAACATGTGGGGAAGTAATAAGAGGACACACAGAAGGGACGCTAAGATCATTGACTGCCGAAAACTATAACTCTCCGTGTTCAAAGTGCAGCAGACGTCCGCATACCATTATATCCCATCTGAGGGACCGTCATGGGGCAACACTTCTCTTTCCGAACCTCCCGGTGATCAGCTTTACGAGGACTAATAACACTTACATTACCTTCGCGCTTGAGCAGATTATCATCGAGTATCGACGTGTCACCGATCCACCAGCGGAGGATGCGAACGAAGACGAGTGCCACCTACGAGAACGCGCCAATCGCTACATCGAGGAACTGAAGGAGCTCTTCCGCCTCAGACAGCAACGTTTTCGTGATCCGGCATAAATGTTGCATACGTCTACTGTTCCTACGAAGGAATAAACTTTGTCGAACAAGCGCGCCCAGACATAGACACTTTAGTTCATAAAAATACACATACGCACACAAAAAACACTCTTCTTGTAACTGATATTGCAAAGATTTTTCTCGACCAATACTCTCCTCCGCATTTCCTTTATACGCATAACATCGCCACCTAATTTTCTTTATACTTGTCGTTTATCTCCGTCTTCGTCTCCGGTTTTCAACATTTTGTATTTTTATATTAATCCGCTGCAGGACGACACTTACTCATACTGCAGCATAAATCAACAGTAAGCGACACCCGTCTGGAACAGCGAATTCGTCGAGAGCCACTAGGCGGAGCACGATTTGAACGTTGACGAAGATCTTCCAATCTTCTCCTTACACAGAACTGCATCAATCCACCCCTCAAATATCGAGGAAACCCAATCAGGAAAGGGCGTCGATAGGTCAGGAAGCGCGAACATCTCTATGACCTCTAAGGAAAATAATCACCCGAGAATTAAAGCCAGCCTTTGGTAGATAAGCCGAAAATAACCCTGCAGCAAGAGATCTATCAAGAGCATAAGCTGCTGGCCTGATGGCTTGATAGCTTTTCCGGCTCAAACGAAAAGACATTTTAAGAATTCTTTAAAGGATATACCGAGCTCGTCCAGCACCTTCAGATTCCTCGTGCAATAGCAGAAAACCCTTTTTCCGCTATATGTCGGAGTGCCAAGCTGAAATATCAATCCATCTAGGGTCACCACCACACGTCGTGGGAAGAACACGTCGCTGCTCTTGTAACTAAACTGAAGAACCAAGCTGCACTTAGTAACATCCGTGACGAATTGAAATAACACAAGGAAAGGACTCATTCGGAGAATTTGGGTGTAAGGTGCTCACCATAACCAAGTACGCATTTCAGGGGCAAGGTCACATGGTCATTGGCTACCGACTTATTTACTAAAGATCTCAATCCGGAAGTACATAGAGTCATTCGTCGCCTCCTCGAAGCTAAAGAAAACCTTGGCCACCAGAGAGGAAAAGGATTACCGCATTCTCCAGTAAGAAACTAAGGAAGAAAACATTACTGTGTAAACTCAAATGCACTTCTTAGAAATGAGAAGATGGGAAAAACGGCAGCTAGAGGACATGCGAATCGGAAACAATCAGCAAGTCCAACAAACCGGCGGAGGTGAACGTGGTAACCATAGTGGACAGCGACTAGTATTCAACCGTAGATCAAATCCGGTATGTTTTCAAGGCTCATTTCAAAATCAAGGTGGCAGCCCATGACGAGACTGGTGTTATTTTCAACGAGAAATCGTTGAAATTGTCCATTTTGGAGTCGATTCAGACCGTGCCTCAGCTTACAGCGAGGCCGTTAGCAATTTTATATTATCAACAACTTCTTCAATGCGATTTTCGACCACCCCGCAGGCTGCTCGCCCTGCAAGCCCCACCATTCCGCCCAGGCCGGGAGGAAAACACCATATCCGCGGGAACCCATCTGCTAACTATATCAATTATGCTCTTGACAGTTGCTATTCCGGCAAACACCTCCCAATATCAAATATGTGGCAGCAATATGTATGCGAATAGATTTCCGCTGCCGCCACGCGTAGAATGAACGACTACACCGGCCACGCCAATGATCAAAACTCACGCCTCTACACGGAGCCGATTCCCTCGGCTTTGCGAATGCTGCGGAATGCTACAGGGTTCATTGGCTATCTCAGTTATCACCGTCTTTCTCTTTACTACTAGCCGCTTTCTCCTATGCCGCCGACGAGTTCTCATTCCGCGTGACAACTGGAAGAAGTTATAAAAACGGGTAAAGTTAATGGCCACGAACTAATTACTGAAACTCCTGGAATACTCACCACCACATAAATCAAAGATTAAAGTACGAAGATTGTGTTTTGGTGTACTAATACTTACCTTCGAAGGTAGTCACACTAGAGGAAGGCGAAATAGCTTCATTTGATAGGCAATCTCTCACTAGCTCATTAGCAAATACAAAAATTGGATATTTGCGGATGGATACGTGTGAGTGATGAAGACATCAAAATATGGTAACCACTTTCTTGGATTCCATGGTGCAGATACGTGCCTATAGAAACTTACGATGCATTGGTTGCAAACCACAGGCATTGGATACCGCATTCGTGTTCTCAGTGGGTGGAAGTCTCTAGAAACGCATGAGATACAGTCTTCAACCAGCATTAGATCTTTATTACAGCTATGTACATTATGTTACAGGTGACTCTCTAAACAATTCACTTCACAGCTCCAAGAAGAACTCCGTTAAGCACGTAGTAGCTGCGGAAGAGAAACAGTTATCTAGAGAGTTGACTAGTTCACTGTAGAGATTTAAAGGCACATCTAGTGATCACAGAAGATACTTCGAGTCTGATAGTAAAGAGCCAGCCGGTCACGGGCGTATGCCCCGCAATCCATAATAGCTAAGGTGTCCTGAAACGCTTGTCGTTCATAATTGTCCGTAATATTTTCAGAAAAATGAACGTTATGATTACCTTTTCACAGAATAAATTGAAAATAGCCCAGAAAAGGTGCACAACCGGTGTGAGTTGATTGATTTCCCGCAGTAGACTGAACTCGGACTTGATATGGATATTCAGCTGAAAGTTACGGACGTTAACAAACAAAAATCAAGACGCTCTTCCAACAGAACAAACAGCACCTTCCTGGCTTCTCGCACATACTCTTTGCAGAACTCCACCTTGATCGGTCGATTCTGCAGCTTGTTCAGATCTATTCGATAGTGAGGATAGTCCCGAAGGTTGTGTTCGATAGCGGCTGCACAGAAATAGTTGGCTAGATCGAAGCCACTGAAACAGGTGGACAATGCGAATCAGGTGAGAATGCGAAAGATCAAGGCGTACCGGTAGTTGTAGGCACTGAATTCGAAGTCGACCAGATTTAGAGACAACGTCTCCTTGTCACTACAGTTAAGTGAAATCTCCTCAGCCGAAGAAGGCGTCGTCGTTTTGCTGGAGCTGATTAGAAGGTTCCCTGACTAAAACGTTGTTGTTGTTTTTTACGTAGCCAATAAAAGAAAATGATTTTATCATAGCTAATATCTTAGAATGCGCCACCATTCTAGAGTGGAGGAAACTTTCGCCTGGGTAGTACCCCAACCCTGGGTCGATAGTTGATGTCGAAGCCTTGGGACGGCTCGCTTAGGTCTATGGTATACTCCCGTACGTCGCAGCGAGGACGGATTGCACGTTGATGGGCCTGTTCATACTTCCAGCGATGAGAGTGGCTGGAGCGACAATAACGACTGGAGCGTCGCGGACGGAGTGGGGTGTACGTAAATATTTACGTACTCCACACTCCGTTCGTGACGTATATAGTGTGGAGGACGTAGTTATTCACGTACACCACACTACGTCCGTCGCCTCAGTCGCTCCAGTCGCTCTTATCGCTCGAAGTATGAACAGGCCCGATGGCGTCGCCTCGCGACTCGCCTCGGCGTCGCCGTCGCTGAGCCTGACATAGTTAACGGAGTCTTGCAGACGAATACTTTTGCAGAAATTACTGCAACTCAGCTAGTTCAGTGGATTTTCCTCATTTTCTCGACCATTTTCCATGTTTCCATTCGTGTTTTCGTGGTAGTTTCCATGTTGTGTTGCCTCCTAATCGGTTTACCGTTGTAGGTTTCTTGCTATTAAGCGTATTTTTCAAGGTTGTATTTTTTCTAGGTTAGAGGAGGGAATTTCGTGCATACGTACATTTCGGCGTTTCTTTTGCTTCTGATTTTCTGGCTTTCTGGCTCGCGGCTTGACAAAGGTCCTCAAGGCAAAAACTAGGCACAAAACATGCTAGGCCTTCAAACGGCACATTTCTGTCACCACTAGCCCCCGTGACTTGGTAGGCACAGAAATTTGGGTTTCCGTGCGAGGAAAATCACAAACAAAAGAAATGCCAGAATGAATGCAGGCAAAAAAGACCTCTACAATGCCGGCCTTATCTTTTGTTCTTTGGGTGGAAAAGCGGAAAAACGCCTTTTCCGCCGCTTTTCTTAAGCGCTCTTCAAATTAATTCCATTGTAAAATGAAACATATTCTGGGGATCAGCACTGAGCTATCTTTCTGATTAGCTGCAAGACGCACAATGAGCCCACCTTCTGCCTGGCGCAGCTGATCCCTTCCCTCAGGAGAGATAGGTCCACCCACAGGATGTACGTTCCAGATCGAACCGTTGCAACGCAACAGCTGTGTTTCTAGTGCTGTGCACAGGGTCCACACATATGTACAATGCCGGCATGTCGCATTCATCTTTGACCCACTGTCGCAGCCTTGCCGCGAATGGCCGCGACGTACTGCATTGCAGCCGGTGGTTTCGCGGAGCTATAACAAAGGGCCCAGACCTAGCATACGAGATCCGACCGCGCTCACAGCGGACAATTCTTTTCTTCTAGACCTTATTCTATTCAGAGAAGGGCACTCACTTCATGTATCTTCGTCCTGTTGGAGTTAATCTTTTGACGGTAAACTGTTACAAATCTCCGCCAAAGGCACCGAAGTAGTGATCTATCAATATATTAGGTTGGCAACTAATTTCGTGGACTCTCAAGCGCCTTCAACAAAAGTGTTCATAAACAAATAACAAATGACAGTTTTCAACCAAAGTAAGATCTGTTGGAACGCGGGACTGCTTCCCATTTATCAGCTATCTCGCCCATCCCACAGCTGTAGAATTCTTGTGCTTTTGAAGCCAAGAATACTTGGAGGTGCATTTTGACATGGTCCACATTAATAAATCGTCCTCCAACCAAGAAGTGCTGCAGCGTGCTATAAAGGTGCTAGTCATTTGGCGCACAGCCTGTGCTGTAAGGTGGGTAAGTTAGACACTCCCAGCCAAGGTCTTCGATTTTTTGAAGCTCCCGATTCGTGACGTGTGATCTTGCGTTGTTTTGCTGAGAGATAATTCCGCTCCTGAAAATCTGTCTGAACCGATTCCAGAGCGAAGTTCAGCCTGCGCGCGGCCAGTTTGAGAAGAGTAGATTACAGCATTAATGCTGGAACCGTTCTTGACGAGCTCCCAGAAGTTAATACCTTCTTGACACCACCAAACGTAGGGAACGTAGCGAATCGGACGCCTCAAAAAATAGAAGACCTTGACTGGGAGCGTCAAACTCGTCCACCTTACAGCCCAGACCTTGCGGCGAGTGACTACCACATTTTTAGTTCGGTGCAGTACTTCTTGATTGGAAGACGATTTAATAATATCGATCGGGTCAAAATGCACCTCCAAAGATTCTTGGCCTTAAAAGCACAATAATTCTATGGCCCTGGGATAGACCAGCTACCTGATATATGGGAAGCACTTCTGCGTTCCGAGAGATCATATTTTAATTAAAGATTGTCATTTGTTATTTGTTAATAAATACTTTTGCTGAAGATTCTTGAGAGTCCCCGAAATTAGTTGCCAACCTAATATATAATCCGAATACTGCTCTACACGCCCCTCGATATTCAACTAATAGCTTGTGAACTCACGGTAAGGTCGTTGTGGCAGAAAACAACGGGCGAAGGTGAGGTGTTAAGGAATTCCTCGACAATGTCGATCTCTCGTGAGAGGTCATTAGTGGACACCACGGGAGGAAACTGAAATGCCGGCCGATATAACTTGAAGAGAACTAAAGACAGTTTCGCAAAAGGCCATACCGTATTCGGATGCAACTGGAAGGAGGTGGTCTGCATTTGGACGTGAGAATTGCCTTGCTCTTCAAATAACGCCAGCCATTCGCGCATCATATTTACGATGCTTGGCCGCTTCGATATCGGCACGGCTGTCGAATGAAATCGTGGCAAGACTCGTGCGAGAAGACTGCAAGTCCTGAATTTACGACAGAGCTAGTTAGGTATTTATACATACTCGAGAAGGTTTTTCAATTGAAAGGAATTTAACGTGACTGTGTTGATTCCTCTGTTTCACTCGACCTCTTACGCTGGTTATGCTTACTCGATTCTCCACTACTATCCTAATTTGCGATGCTTTAAGTCTTTCTAAGAACCCAAAGTACACCTCAAATCAGTTTCATTAAGCCTCAAGTGGCTGGTATCGAGGTTGTGAGCTGTCATAACGATGTTTTGTTGCGATCAAAACTTCTAGCGCCAGGCGGGACTCGAACCCGCACCTCCCTCTAAGACCTATGGTATAGTCCCGCGGAAGTGTCCGCGGAACGGGATTATTCGAGCCGGGACCCAGCGCGCGCCCAATAGCCGCAGTCCGCAACACCCATTTTCCGCGGACTGTCGGCGGCGGTCGGTGGACGGGCTGGTATACTTCCCGTCCGCCGACCGACCCCGCCGACCGACAACCTGCCGCTGTGCAACGCACCGCGGGAGGTTGTCAGTCGGCAACCGTCGATCGATTAACAGGAGACTGTGTGGGGAAATCCATCTCTTGTCGCCTTTCCGTGCGCTTGGCAACGATCCAAGTTGGGCGCCGAAAACGCGCTCCAATGCAACCCGTCCGCAGACCGTCCCGGGACGGCGACGAACGTCCGCGGTGCTCTTCCCCTCCGCAGACGTCCCGCGGGCACTCCCGCGGGACTATACCATAGGCCTAACCGGGCGGGAATGCTCTACTCCATTACACCACCGGCGCTGCTTGATCGAACGCAACATCCACACCTCGTGCACCGATCAGTACTCACCCGTAGCCGGGATGAGCTGGCCGCTGATATCAGCATGGAACCAGTTAAGCTGACGGTCTTGATAGAAACAATTCAAATCAGTTTCATCAAGCCTCAAGTGGCTGGTATCGAGGTTGTGAGCTGTCATAACGATGTTTTGTTGCGACCAAAACTTCTAGCGCCAGGCGGGACTCGAACCCGCACCTCCCTCTAACCGGTCCAAAGAATACCAACGAGGGAGGAAGCAGATGACGGCAATAAAAACGTTTTTGGTGCATTTTCTGGGCTCCACTCCAAATAGTTAACGTTGCTAAGCCATCTAAAGCACCAAGGAGTGACGTCTCTTTGGTTCCAGCTAAACGCCAGATGGAAGATACAACTGCATGCATCACCAACCTCGAATCGGTCACTTCGTGATGACTGACATGTCTGCTCGGAATGTATTCCTCAAATCGACCGCCGGGAAAAATGCCGAGCAGCTTCGGTCCAAGGCCACTTTCTGGAATACGTTCATTATATGTGCTGTGTACGATCAAAGCTAGCTCAGAAGAGAGTCCAATTTGATTTGAAAAGTGTCCACTTTCGATGCGAAAATGGAATAAATCTACCATTTTCACGTCGAATTGGACACCTTTTAGGTAAAATTCGGCACTTTTCACGTGAAATTGAATAAACAAATAAATAAATAAATAAATTGGACACTTTTCTAAGCAAGGTTAAGAGTTCAGAATCAAATCAAACTCTTCCTAATCGAAATGAGGCTCTTACAAATTTATAATTTCTTACAATTTACAATTTACATACAATTACATATTTTCCAAGATTGTTTAAGCAATTTCTTGTTCAAAGAAAATTTGGTATAGCTTTCTCAGAAATTTTTCAGTTCGTCTGCCCGAGTGAGTTTATAATTTGATGAAATTTAATTTTTTAAGCAAAAATGGTGGATTAAATTTTGTTTTAAAACGTAACAAAGCAGTAATCATTTAGTGCGTTAAAAGACCAGATCGTGCCATGCACTCTAAAACATGGCCGCTATTTTTATTTGATTGATATCGTAAATGCTGCTTAAAATGAGGTGAGTGAGTCAAGGTGAGTAGATCTGTGTTTACTACAATTGTTTTTTTGTATTCTTTTCAGGTGTGTAACTCCATTTAAACAGAAATGTTGTTATTTATTTATTTCATTTATTTTTGGACGTAGACAGAATCTACGTGTTAAAAAAGCAAAAGCACCATTGAAGCAAGAAAAAAACAGCAATTAAAACAATTTTTCGAATGAACTAAACAGTAAAACAAAATGAGAGGAGAAAATAATGAAAGCATGAAACCTCCACACTTGTCAATTTCTTGGTCTGGGTTTTAAACTGATTTAGCGAATGGCTCAACATTTCATCACTGAAGATCTTGTTGAGCATTGAAGCAACCCTAACGGAGAAAAAACTAGACCTGATCTTCGTTCCTGATAACGGGGAGCCTTAATTTTTATAGGACTACCCGTAGTCCTGGCAGTAGTGAACGAAAAGAAATTAGAACTGCAAACGGATGTCTTTCCGGTTAAAATTTTGGATGCCGTGATGAGGTCCTTTTAATTCTTCTAGTAAGCAGGCTAGGCAAAGAGTAAATGCGGCGTCTCTGGACTCCACTTGGAATGAACTCATAACTCAGCCCAGAACAACGCATAGCAAGTAAAATTATTTTGGACAGACCCCAGTAAGTCAACATCCTTTTTTTAAACGGTAAGCAAACAGTAGTGGCAGATACCAGTATAGGTCTTACATACTCTTCATACGCTTTGTCATACGTTTAAGAATTTCTCGATTGCAGAGCCTTCAACAAGTTATAAATACGGTTGACAGCAATGGAAACCATCCTTCCGTAATGGCTGTCGAACGACAGTTCACCTTTGTACGTAACTTCAAGATTCTTCACCTCATCAGTAAAAACTAAGAGCTCTGGACCCACTCCATATCTAGCATCCAGCTTGCAGTTTGCAATCCGAAGCACCTTAGTTTTTCGGAGGAGAGAGGCAATCCCCAACGATCCGACCAACTTTTGACATAGTCAGTAGCAGCCCGTAGGGTTTCTATATCACTAGTTTCTTTTATGACTTTATACACTTTATTTATCAATCAAATAAGAATCGCTACGTCTTGAACGAGAGCATGGCGCAATCTCTTTTTGGCACTAGAAATTGCCTCCTCTATTAGGGGGGGGGGGGCAAAAGTAATGAGACAAAATGAAAAAAATCTTTATCTCTCTATAACTCAATTACAACTCAACGATGCTGATGAATGTATTTGCCATTAAGAGCAAGGACCTTGCTGCCACCGCTCAGCCAACTTCCTAATCCCCTCCTTCCAGAACTGCTTGGGCCTGGTGTTGATCAACTGCTCGACATGGTTGTCAAGGACTGCTTGGGCTCTTGTGTCCCTTCCGACTAGGAAGTAGTAGTGGTAGTCGCATGGAAAGATGTTCAGCGAATACGGTGGGTGAGGCATGTGAACGTAGCCCAGCTGGGCAAGCTTATCCGTGCTTACTTGTTCCAGATGGGGTGCGGCGTTGTCGAAGAGGAGAACCTTCTTGAAGCGGTGCGAATGAATAAGAGCGAGTCGCCGGCCCATCTCTTCTATTTCGTTCACCATGGCCTTGGAGTTCATCGTAGTGCTCTTGGGGAAACAGCTTCCGCTAAACCGATCCATGGGCGCAGACCAAAAAGCTCCAAAGATGCTTCTCGCCGTGAACATCTCGCCGAGCGAAGGACGGTAACAGGTCACCAGGCCTCACCCAGACTCGCTGCTTGGCAGGGTTAAGGTAGAAGACGTACTTCTCATCTTGTGTGAATATTGAACCCAGGCTGTTCGGGGTTGGGAATTGGGCGAGATTTGCGCGACACAGGTCGACTCGTCAGACTAGGGTTTCGGCATGAGACAGACTGGGGTTTTGGCATGCTTCTGGAAAGGGCGGAAGTGATAACTTCTCAGATGGGCTTCAGTAAGTAGCATACAAACATACAAATACGACAAGCACGAAACCAGACTCCAGCAACGAGATATATGGACACGGCATGGGGTGTCTCATTACTTTTGGCCCCCCTAATATTCTCTTTTAAACAGGCCTTAAATCATTATTTTTATTTCAAATAATGTATTATATGTCATTTATCGGGTAGTTGAATTAAAACTTCAAAGAAATCATAGTAACGTTTCTCGGACAAAAAGTTATTCTAACCCTTTTGGAGTCTCTAGTTTAGTGTGGAAGAAACTGATTTCAATTTGGATGAGTTTGATTTGATTTCAAAAGTTTTAGGTTATCCTAGAAGAGTGTTCAATTCTTTGTGAAAATTGTAAAAATTTGCGAATAGAATTAACGTGGTTGAAAGCGTGGTGCTTACCCGCCAACGACGTGAAGACAACGAGTTCGGTGAGCAGCTTCTCGTTGTCGGTTTGTGACTGGATGCGAAGAAGCACAGTGGACGGCTGCTCATCGTCGGATACCGAGAACGTCGGCCGACTCACCAGGTATACGAGATTCGTGAGGCCGCCACTGCAACGGATGACTCTCTTCACGGAAGATTATTCAGCTAAGACGCTTCTCGTACCGGACATGAGTGATCGACACGCTCTCCGGGCGTACCTCCGCCCATTTGCCACCGAGCACATCTGCACAAAGCGACAGAATTTTACTACGAAGATCGAGGACGTCGTGCGATTTGAAGTACTTCTGAAATGTTGCTTTAGTCAACTGTAGTCGAATATATAACTAAGCACCTCACCAGCATTTCGGTGGGCATATTTGCTGGAGTTATACACCGACTGCCGTTGACGATCCAGCTCTGAAGTGTCAAAGTTAGAACCCGACACAGAACCGTTACGGTACGAGAGCGAAACGTTTGAAGAAAATAGGTGACTGTTAGAATTCCTTGAAGGACGACACCGCAGGTATATGAACAAGATAGAAGGATAAAAGGCGGCATTAGACAGTTGCTTTTGGAATGCGCCACGCATCATAACCTCACAAGGTGTCGTGGAAGGAATTTAAACGCGTATTCGGACAATGACCTGCAGCGGCCAGCCGCTGGACAACACAGTGTTTTATACTTCACAAACAGGCCTCGCACCGATTTACCGAGACCGATGGGATGGAAGTATTGGTTGGTGTAGACGGAAAACTCGAACCGAGGTCCTTGAATCGGAGCACTTTTCCTCCGACTGCGCTATCACGCGACCTATTGCTCATTAAAACTAGAAAGCTTTTCTTTAATGAAAACTCATCGAAATACCAAAAACATCTCCAATTCCTGACTCCTTGAACAAATTCAAGAAGCTTTTAAACAGTCATTTTCGAAACGCTCAGCTGCTTACCTTCTTCTGAGTGCGGGAATTTTTCACACCTATGGTTAACCGATCTTGTTCAACATGTTCTCTTTTTCTGATGAGTTTTCTTGTTCGCGTTTCCTACCAGTATCCTCCACGAATTGTTTATGTTTCGCCTGTATTTCACGCACAGATAATAATAACTCCCACAAAAGGCACGTGTAGCGCAGTCGGAGGAGGCGCCGGCTGTCGCGTGAACTCGATTCTTGGTTCGGATTTCCCGCGCAGCCCAACCAAGCTCTCCATAACTTACACGTCGGTGAATTGGTACGCCTTGCCTGGGAACGATAAAGCGCTGACCTGTTCATTCAACTCACGGTATGACTGAATACGCATTCAAATCGCCCCCACGACATCTCTTACAAGTAGAATGCGTGGCGCAAGTAACGCCGTCCTTTATCCTAAACTCCCACGAATGTCTGACAATAAAGGTTTCCAACCCAAGGTGAGCTTCTGCGATGCTATTTTGGCAGGATGTAGGACCCTGTGAGCGGAGCCCAGAACCACAGTTCGTTTTTGCTGAACGCTTTTTCGAAGACCTGAAAAGGAGGTCTGAAAGAGTGCACACAACTATCATCAATCCCTACGACACCCCACGATGTATGCCTCGGCGACGGAGTTCGTAGGAGGGACGCGTCATAGATGCACACCGGAGGGGTTTTAAGTTCGAGTCCGGGTACTGCCGAAATTTTTGCACATATTCGTTTGTTGTTATTACGCTTTCTCATGATCTAAGGAGGCAATTTTAGATCATCAATGCTTATAACAAACCAAAGCTGACTATTTGCGCCTTCATAAGTGCTAGTTTTTCAACAATGCTTATCTGCACCACCACCATATCATACTATATCACCAATAATACCGTAACTGCACACAAATACGTTCATCTTACGGTTGAATATTTGGACCTGGGCCAGATCGGTACATAAGTGTGCTAAAAACATCGTTCTCACCTGAGAGTGTTGTCGGCCGACTACTTTCCACCTTCACACCGGATTTCACATCTCTGACAAGGAGAGAGATTGCGGTTGCGGATGCCATAAAAGGACTCCTCCTTAACGCCATATGTTGAGATATCGACTGTTAGGGGGAAGATCGGTTCACGTTAGAGGTAGTGTAATGAAAATGGGACGGTTCTATGTCTCTCATACGCGTGGATGGCAGCTGGATACGTCGATATTCACCCAGGACCTTTCTCTACACCCACGGATTGCGCGTCCAACGAAGAAGAAGGGGACATCCCTTGTCAGTGAGAAGACTGTTCCTCACTGGCTCTTGTAAGATGCTGCTGGTGTCGATTGTGCGTGAATTGTTTAATAGTCTTGTACCATACATAGCTGTTGACTGGAAGGGAAATAGTAAATATAAGACTTTTAATTTAATAACATATAAGACTTTTGATTCCCAGAGAAATGATATGGTGCAGATGTGAATACTTGAAAAAGTAGCACATATGAAGGCGCAAATAGACAGCCTTGGTTTGTTGTAAGCATTGATGGTCTAAAATGGCCTCCTGTGATCATGAGAAAGCGTAATAACAACGAACTAAAACGTGCAAAAAGTATTGGCAGCACTTGGACTCGAACTGAAAAACCCACCGCTGTGCTTCTACGAGGCGGCACTCCTACCCACTGCGCCGCCGAGGCACATCTCGTGGGGTGTCGTAGAGGTTGATGGGTGTTGCGCACACGCCTTCACACCTAATTTTCAGGTCTTTAAAAGGGCGTTCAGCAAAAACTAACTGCGACTCTGGACTCCGCTCACAGGGCCTTACATCCTGCCAAAAAAGCATCGCAAAAGCTCACCTTGAGATGGGAACCTTTCCTTGTAAGAACTTAAGGGTGAACGTAATACATGAAGTGCGTTCGCAGATGAGCCGGTTATCCGAGGAAAGTAGGGTTTATTTTGCCAGAAAAAAAAGCTTGTCTAGAAACGTGCACATGGAGCATGGCAAGGAAATAAAAATGGAAGTAGCTCGAAACGAACGACAGAATAAAATGATGAGTGTTCGTCACCTGTGCAGCAAAATGGAAGCGAATACGGATAGATTGGTCAGCAATGCATTAGCAAAACAATTTGACATGCATATACAGCACCGATAAATATTTTTTAAAAGCAGCTGCTTCTGTGAAGAGAACGGCATTGAGAAATTTTATCAAACGAATGAATAAATTAGATTTTGAAAACTTTCGAGCGAATGAACGAACGAATTTATTTGATGTCGAAAAACTTCGAGCGAATGAACGAATTTATTCGGGCATCAATTTTTCGAATGAAATCGAATAAGCCGCTTTTTGAAATAATTTTTCGTCTATTCCAATTTTATAATTTCTTCAAATCAAGCTCCGCGCTTAAAGATATGAAGTTGATCGATATTCGAGAAAAATCAATCGAATTTCGAATAGAGTAGATATTTTCAATTTTCGAACAATAATTGAACATGGCTCATTTTCGACGATCGAATTCGAACGAATATTTGACTTTTCGAAATCAACCATGTTCGAATTCGAACGAATATTCGAAAATCTCGAAATATCGAATACTCGACTAATCGAATGATTATTCGAATAAATTCAACATTTAACCAAAACTATAGTATTTGCAAAACGAACTACGTCAAGATGTTCGAAGCGCTGGCGCGTTGTAGTTGTGGATGGCGCCGTACCACCACCATACGATCGCGGCTTGTGGCTAGCTCACACGGGCGAAATCCTTCAGAATCACAACAAAAACTGGTTATTCACGGAGCGGTGACAAGCGGTCGATATATCGCATTGTTTTGACGTATGGCGTGAAGAAGAAGAAAGCCGTTCCCGGAGAGGCAGCGCCGGCCAGATGGTTGAGACGGCAGAGGCGAGCAGACCGTCGCCGGATTGGGTGTGCACCTAGGAACTTTCGTTCGCCTTTTAAGTCTCGAAGAAGTGAGGGGCGAATGTCTTCTGCTGAACGGGGGAACTTTGTACTCTCTTCGAGTCATAATCACAGCGCAGGAGCGGCGAGCAGACCGCACTATTACACTGTGGAGTTCTGCACAGCGTTTGCACTTCCTCCAGAGCAGTCGAAAGACCTCCGATGAGAGAACTTCGGATTGGAACAGGGAGGACCGAAACCGGTCCTTATACAAAGACATCCCAGACGGGGAAAAAATAGTTCGCCGAATTTTAACGCCATTTTGCACACTGCTCTTTTATGGTAACCAAGTTAGTGTCTGAACAAAAGGCCGGAAAGGCAGAATCAAATATGTATGTAGTAGGGAACCTTAAAACTTTCATATCGTAACAAATGAGTACTGTTTTATCATACATTAAGTTCCTCACTGACTATTTATTGCTTACGTCTAAGACTAAATTTAAAGGATAAATAATAGTCTTCACTTAATTTTGATGTCATATGTTTCTTTTGATTTGGTACCCTGCTGAGTGGTTGGCGATGTTCTTTAATCAGGTTGTGGCGGAGAAAAAAGTGCCTGAGTGTTGGCGCCAAAGTACGACGATTCCGATTTGGAAGAAGAAGGGCAGTCCTGCAGACTGCTCCAATTACCGTCCGATTCGCTTGCTTTCGCACAGCATGAAGATCTTTGAGCGAATTGTCGACGGACGAATTCGGGACATCGTCCAGCTGTCCAGCAATCAGTGCGGCTTCGTGGCTGGCTGTGGCACCATTGATGCCATACACGCCGCCCGCCCCCTGATAGAGAAGCATCGCGAGAAACAGAAGTCGGTGCATATCGTCTTCCTCGACTTAGAGAAGGCCTTTGACCGCGTACCGCGTGAAGTGATATGGTACGCCCTGCGACAACATGGAGTTCCTGAAGAGCTCATAGAGTGGGTGCGAATTCTCTACTCTTGTCCAAAGAGTCGAGTTCAAGCTGCAGCTGGAACCTCGATGGAGTTTCTCATCTCTGTCGGGGTACATCAGGTTCTGCGCTTTCCCCACTCCTCTTTGTTGTCGTCGTGGATGCCATCACACGAAATCTTCAGAAGCCCGTCCCTCGGACGTTGCTTTATGCTGATGACGTAATGCTCGCTAGCGAAGATAAAGATGAACTCGAGCGAGAGGTGCAAGCTTGGTGTGATCGCTTGGAGCGGTTTGGACTCAAATTGAACGTGAAGAAGACCGAATATCTAACGACGGACGTTACTGAGTCCAGCTCCATCAAGGTTAACGGCATCGAGCTCCCACGCACTTCGGTCTTTAAGTACCTGGGATCAGCAGTCATGTCTGACGGCAAACTGATGATTGAAGTGAATTCACGCGTGAGTGCAGCTTGGTCCAAGTGGCGCTCGTTGACAGGGGTGCTCTGCGATAGGAAGATACCGGAGCGCTTGAAGTCGAAGATATACAGAGCAATCGTCCGGCCAGTAGCGATGTACGGCGCTGAGTGTTGGCCTACGACCATGGAAGTTGAAATGCGCCTCAGAGTCATGGAGACGAAGATGCTGCGCTGGACGGCTGGAGTCACGTGCCTGGACCGCATCCGAAACGATGTCATTCGGCAGAAGTTCGGAGTCGCGCCGATAGCCGACAAGATGCGCGAAGCTCGCTTGCGATGGTACTGCCACGTTCTGCGTGGAAAGGAAGACAGTGTCCGCAAGATAGGCCTTAACTTCGAGGTAATAGGAAAGCGGCCTAGAGGGCGCCCGAAGCAGCGTTGGTTAGATACGTTACATGCGGACTTGAAGATTACTGGTGTTTACCCTGATCTAGCGCTGGATCGGGAAAGGTGGCGTCATAACACCAGAATAGCGGACCCCGCTACGATGCGGGACAAACGCTGAAGAAGAAGAAGATGTTTCCTTTGATGGGCGCGTGTAGCGCAGTCGGAGGAGGCGCGTCTGTCGCGTGCATCCGATACCAGGCTCTTGGTTCGGATTTTCCGCCCAGGCCAACCGAGCCTTCCATCCCTCCGGTGTCGGTGAATTGGTACCAGACGTGTCTGGGAAGGATAAAGCGCTGACTTGTTCATCGGCTGACCACCGCAAGTCATTGCATGGCCAAATACGCATTCATGTCGCCTCCACGACATCCCGTAGAAGTAGAATGCGCTGGCGCATCCCGGAAGGGATTGAGTAACGCCGTCCTTTATCCTTTATCCTTTATGTTTCTTTTAATCATCTATTGGCCTAACTAACGGTACGTCCCATTACCTCAACACTTCATATCGTAACAAATGAACTCTTTTTATTATTCAAAGTTCTACGAAGTGTTTACTTGTCACTTACCCATCTATTGATGAACAATTTTAGTAATATGTCAGACATTTTTTAATTGTATTTATCTAACAGGTTGGAAACTAAATTCCTGCCGGTTTTTTATATTTTATTCTGAATTTCGCCAAAGTTTTTTTTGCATAATTTTATGTACTGTTCGAAAAAGAATTATTTGCTCTATCACAGTGCATATTTCGCTTATTCTCATTTCGAATTTCGTTAATTTTTCGGTTATTAAAATGGAACGACAAAAAAGAAAAACGACCTACCTTTGCCGATAACGCTACACACTATTCGAAAGAGGACGATTTGCTCTAAACTACAAAAATGTGTGTAGAATTTTTTCGTTCATTTTGGATTTCAATAATTTTCAGCACATTAAAATTGAGTGTCCAAATGAAAAACTATTTTTAATAACAGCCTACATATACTCTTTGTCGTTTTTTTCACTCCATTTTGATGACCTACAAATCAGCAAAATTCAGAATAGCGAAATAACAAAACATTACGTTTCAAACGACATATGATACATTCCAAAAACATTGAGCAAAGGAAGCGATCTGCTTGTAATAGTAATTTCCCTTTTTTAACATTCCGCTAAAAATTGACAAAATTTAGCATGAACAAATAAACCCAACACACAAGCAAAAAATAAATTTTTTAAAGCAAAAAATTCTTTTTCGAGTGGCATTCTTCAAAAACATAAACAACATAACATAAATTCTCTAAAAATTTAACCAAAGAGTAGGAGCTGCTGGTAAAGAAAATATGTCTTCTTGACACTCCTCTTAAATGCCCTGGAAATTAACGAAAATCCAAATGAATGAAAAACCCAACAAGCGTTCTTTTAGAAAATATTATCCTCTTTCGAACTGCTTATAAAGTTGTGCAAAAAAACTGAAACGTACGCATAGAGAAGGAGCTATCGGCAAAGGTCATTTTTCCTTTTTGTCCTTCCATTTAAGTAACCTAAAATTGAACAAAAGTCGAAATGGGAAAAAAGCGAAACATCTTCATCTTCTGATAGAGAAAATCAGTCCCTTTCAAATAGTAGATCATATTGTGCAAAAAACTGTGCCGCCTTAGCATATGCCAAGTTGTCGAAAATTGGGTGGGCCGCCTTTCGCGGCTACCCGCCGGATGAGAGCCGTAACCGACTGAAGTTCGGATGACGTCAAAGGAGCAACGCGAAGCCTATCAATGGGCTGGTTCGACTTCTTCATAAAAGCCATAAACGAGTGCTATGACCACAATCGTGCAGGTTGAACAAGGATCACCAGCTGGACCACTCTGGCACGCGACAGGGACGAATGGAGACGTTACTGCCGAAGCAGCTGACACGTCGGGTGGTAGGATAAAGGATAAAGGATAAAGGACGGCGTTACTCAATCCCTTCTGGGATGCGCCAGCGCATTCTACTTCTACGGGATGTCGTGGAGGCGACATGAATGCGTATTTGGCCATACAATGACTTGCGGTGGCCAGCCGATGAACAAGTCAGCGCTCTATCCTTCCCAGACAAGTCTGGTACCAATTCACCTACCCCGGAGGGATGGAAGGCTTGGTTGGCCTGGGCGGGAAATCCGAACCAGGAACCTGGTATCGGGTGCACGCGACAGTCGCGCCTCCTACGACTGCGCTACACGCGCCCCCATCGGGTGGTAGACTGCGATCATTTCCTCGATGGAGAATTCCAATCAGAACTCAATATTGCTAACGGACAGAATGCATAGCAGCCGCTCAATATATGTGGACGTCAGTCCACGTTAAACAAACGCGTTATCATCTGAATGACGATGGGGGTGGCCATTTTATCATGCGACATCGCCATAATATTATGCGGCCGCCGATGTAGACGATCGATTACGCAGGCCATTGAGAGTGTTATTGCATTCAGAAGGTACACTAATAGATTCGAAGCACGTTGAGCAAATTCTTCCCCTTTGAAGGAAGTCGAAATTGAACTTATTTTGGTGAACACACGTTAGACAACCAAAGAACACCGTGTGATTTCCGCGTAAAAACAGTTGAATACGTTGAAAATTAGGATAAAATTCATCGCTATGGGGGTGAACAAGGAGGATGAATGATTTGAGAGCTCTAAGCAACCAGAAGCCGCTGCTAATCAGATGAACGGAATCGTTCACTATTACGACGCATCTGGTTGCGAGACCTGCACTATCGCGACTTTCTCGCGATCATAGGACGATGCGTGGGATACTGTACAAGAATTTTCGTTTGGAGCTTTATCAGATTGTTGAGCTACGCAAACAAAAAACTCCTTATACCTTATAAAAGAGTCATATGGAAAAATTCACATGGCGCTCTTCTCATGTCCTTTTTTATTTTATTCTTCATATTAGCTTGTAGGGTGTATCTTTAGATGCTCTCATGTGCATTGTACATTACACAGCTTGGTTTAATTACCCAAGTTTGAGGTAAACTGTGGCCTGCCACTACTGTATGTGTGTACCGACGGACACAAATCTAGCTTATGCACCAGCGTTTGCGAAAATACTTCTGCGAAGAAGGACCTCGTCACTTCAAGCTGCTGCAGATCCGTGGCGTGGTTCCAAAAGTGGCGCTTCGGCCAAATCGGTAGTCCTGAATCAAGGGTGCACACAAAGTTCTGAGAGTAAAATTTTTCAGCGTGCTCCTGTGTCAAACTCAAACAAATTGGTATTGAAGCGCGATATCCTCTCTCCATTTAAGGTTGTGCTAGAACGGGCTGTTTCTATTTTTGGTGATTTCAATGGTTTTTCAGGAGCAGTCAGCATCTGAGGAGGGTGAGGCCCGCGATGTTAATGAAGACTTAGAGGAAACTTTTTGAGAAAACTAGCCGCTAAAATTTCTGTCAAAATTGTGAAAATTTCTGTTAAGTCGTTATGCCAGATTTTAGCGAAAACTTCTGTTAATTCGTTAAATTCGTTAAATCGCTAACCGTTAAATGTGACTGAAGTAACTAAGTAACGTAACTAAGCCTCAGAATAATCATTTATTCACGCTTTTGCCAATTATTACTATTGCATGGGAACGTGAAGCGCAGTGGGTGGAGGTGTCGGCTGTCGCGTGCACCCGATACCAGATTCATAGTCCGAATTTCCCGCCCAGGCTAACCAAGCCTTCCATCCCTCATGGGTCCGCGAATTGGTATCAGACTCATCTGAAAGGATTAATTGCTGGTTCGCGTTCATCTGCTCGCCATCGCAGGTCATTTATTGTATGGAGAAATACCCATTCAAATCGCCTCCACGACATCCCGTAGGAGTAGAATGCGCGGCGCATCGCAGAAAGGTTTGAGTAACGCCGTCCTCTATCCTTTATCCTTATACTTATTGTTATTGCTTTTAATGAAGGAAAACATTAGTGAAAAAACTGGAAACAATTATGCATTTGTCGATCAGTTGGTTAGATCACTTTCACAATTGAAATTCCTAAGAACTACACATACTAGTCGGAAAGGGGCAGCTTCCTGACTGAGGTAGTTTCTGGAATTTTCCTCTCGCCACTTCCAGTTGAGGTAGATTCGTGATGAGGTCCTAAACTGAAGTTCCTATCAAATCGGTGATTCCAATCCTAACTCGACCAGCCCAACCGTACAAGTCCTGTGCCTATTCTTCGACTTCGGAGGGATGGAAAGTTTAGTTGACCTGGGCGGGAAATCCGAGCCAGGAACCTGAAATCGAGTTTCCCACGACAGCCGGCACCTTCTCTAACTGCGCCACACGCGCCCATTATTAGATATACTGTAAGAAAGGCCAACAACAAAAATCATCAGAAAAAGAGAACATGATGGACAAGAACTATGAACAATAGATATGAAAAAACCTACCAAAGTCGGCGGAAATTTAAAAAACGGACGTCTGATTCGTAATCGGCGCTCCAAGTAACCCCTAGACGATTTTGGACGAAGTTTGGACAAGAAAATTTGCAAATTTCGAATTCATCGACTTTCGATGACGTCATCGTCAGCGCAGGCTCGGTGAAGAGCACCCTCGTCCCCGAGGGAAATTGTCAAAAACTCAATTTTCTGGAATTGGCCGAGATTAATACCGTTCGATAGAGCTTTTCGAGCTGAACAGAACGGTACCATTCCTTGGGTCAAAAACTCAAACGTGGGCGAGTAAGGGCGAATGCAACTTCACCACTGCCCTCCGCAGCTCTAAAATGGCAGCTGTGACTAAGGCACGTTAGAAAGCTGGAGAGTTATGGGCACTTCATCGTGAAGTACCTTAAGTGGTCTCCTGGTCTACGCATTTGCATGCCGTTAGCTCTCCGGGTCTTCCCGCAGGAGTCGACTTAAATTGGAAAAATCGTGGCACACAAGGCTAACCTGCACCTTCGCACCGATGTAACTTTGTTCATTCATAAGCTACGTTGCTGTATATCAGCGCACTTCTTGAGCATTCTACTGCTTACAAAATCCACAAGTTGCAGCCCGGAAAATTCAAAGTTGACAGAATTACTGGGCTCAGAACACGCCTGCGCTGCAATTTGCGAGCTGTCGCGCCGCCCGCTCGATTGATAGGTTCGATCCTATATACATTGTGCACAGCGCACTCCAAAACCCCGCCGGGACAGAGTACAGCAATTCCTGAGTAGGGCGGCTGAGAATTTCTCATAAAACTCCCTAAATGCTCACTCTGCAAGTTGTCCACCCCTCCCCTTCGATTGATTGGTTGATCCTATATGCATAGTGCACGGCGCACTCCCAGATGATTCCTGGCATGACAGAACACTTTACGCCATGCTTGAGTTACTCCGAGAACGTGCAAGTCCTGGAATATGCGCTTCTCCAATCGCAAAAAGTCTGCTCCAGTCACTTCTGGCCACCCACTACGAAAACGGTTTGGGGAAGTTGTATACATGTTTGTATAGATCTCGAAGAGACGAATCGAACGGTACCAACCGTTTCTCAAAAAACCTCAAATTAAAGGAATTGTAAGCACGCAATGGCTTTCGACGGCTGGCGACCGACAAACTTGTCGGCGACCGCCCTCCGCAATGGAGCGCAAGTTTTCAATTTCGAACATTTTCATGGTTACACATAAAATCTGTATACCAAACGATAGAGCTCGAGCTCCTGAGCTCAAATGTGCCCTTGGTTTTTCAAACGGGTGACTTTTAGGCGAGTCTTACCACAAAGACGCAAAAACCGCAAAATCGCGGTTTTTGCAGCGTCTATTCAAAGGATGCGTTCGGTACTGTACTAATGGAGAGGTGGGGATTCCTACTATATGACTCGCTCTCCCCGTTCAGACATACGCTTCAGACGCTTCCCTTGTTAGCTGCTTTACCCACAAATAACACTTAGTCCGTGCAACTCGCTCAAAAATCCTATTAATTAGACGAATTTACGTAGGAAAAAAACTTAAAGCTGTTGGGCAGAGAATAGGACCTAAGATGTTCTGGTGAGTTAGGCTGAACTAACATATAAAATTAATTTCATCCTGATCAACCCGCCCGTTATCGTTTCCTCCCAAATCAGTCATGGACAGTGTAGCACGGTAGGAGTGGAATGAATGGACGAGCGTCAACCGAACGAAGGATTACGGTGGCAGTAAATTCTGGTTGATTTCTATAAATCAGTCCCAAGAAAGCATGTATTAGGTAACTCTACAAATGGTCGGCATTCCAGCCTTGAAACTGACTGATATCCAGAAGAAAGAAATCCTAGACAAAACCTTCAGGAACAACCTCCCACAGAGGAACAAAAGAACAAGCAGGAGCTAACGGAAGTAGCAAACGAAGGCAGTTCACGTCCGGCACGTGACGAGTGGGAGAAGCGGACTGGCCGGCAGTGAAGGGCAGGGCGTGTGAGCGAAAACAAACGCAAGACAGTAAGAAACTAGTAAAGGGCGATTCAATCCTATTAGGGAGCGGAGAACAAGTACGGCGAAGGCAAGTGGTCTGTCGACATGCGACGCTGACGAGCAATAGTCAGAAGGCAGCATCTGGCCGAGGACGTTCAGAGAGTTGTTTTGCATGGGAGGAGGGACAACCACTACTCCGCAATCTAATAAGCCACCCTGGACGAGCAATGAAATGGCGAGGACGGACAACAAGGAGCAGCCGTGGCCGATCTCTGATCTGCTAAAGTTGCTTCTCCAGAAGGAAGCTGACAAAGTGCCAAATGCCACAGAAAACGGTGGTCAAGGACGGCCGCTACAAACGTCTGCGATAGAAGTTCGCTCCAATTTCCACAATATCATCGTTTGCTGAACGAGGAACTGCGGAAGAACCGGTTAACGATGCCAATCAGAGCAATTGCACAGTCTTTTTTTTTTAACGAAATGATGTTCGTAAGCTGTCACAATGATATTTTGTTGCGATTAAAACTTCTAGCGCCAGGCGGGAATGCTCTACGCTCTTGGATGTTCGGTAAATTTCAAAACCCGTCTAGAATTCCAAGAAATTTGAAAAACAACAAGGGGAGTTGCTTCATTTGTCAGCAGAGATGTATGTGAGACGACAAATGAGCTTTCTGAAAAAGAAAAACCGAAAATCGGCCAAAAAGTTACCGTTCTTCTCTGTCTAGCCTTCCTCGTGATCTTCGCAACGAGTTATGCCGTCTCCACATCAACATTTTGTTGAAGTAATTTATTTATCCTTACAATCGGTTTCCTTTCTGGATCGTCTCGGATATAGTCACCATATATAGTCATAAATTTTGCAACATTTCTGCTTGTTTTTCTGGAATTCAGAGTAAACCCGCTGAAGTAATATACTTTGTTTGAAAGCTTGTTTCCTGGTGATTATCCTGTGTTATAGGTCGTTAGCTTTCCTCGTGTTGTTGAAAAGATTTATTCTCTAGAACGACGACCACTCAAAGTGAAAAAGTGTGTGGTTTCATTTTCAATTAGTCTAAGTTCGGCAACAACCTAGCGTCGAGGAAGGTCAAGCACATTCAGGAAGTCACCGGCAAGTTCGCTCCTAACCGAATGAATTACTGGAGATGATATCAGAAGTTCCTTCCCTCCCAGAAGGGCAAGGGCGCCTGCGCAAATCCATCAAGTCGAATTCTTCGCAAGCCACACCAGGACTGACCGCTGGTCTCCACACCTCTCAGTGAACCACTGCTCGTCGGCTGAAGACTGGAAAGTCGCCAAAATCGCCTTTGTCAGTGCCTCAAGCGCTGACGGAAACCCAAGTAAATCACTGTGCTTCCGACTGCCGAGAGCTCCTACACCAGTTCAAACGAGGGCGCCCAGATCGAATCCCTACCAAGGGTAAAAAGCGGATGCTTTATAACAACCGCGAAGCCGGAGAGCAATGCCTGGAAGACAGCGATTCTGACATTCCGGGATTCTGACATCAAAACCCGAGCTCCACCGAAAGAAGGTCATGCTGTGCGTTTGGTGGATGTGTAGTGGTCCAATGCAGTGAGTGCTACTCCACGTCAAGCCATCCTCGACCCTCGCTTTTGCCAACAACTCGACTATCTCCACCAAAAATTAGTGGAGAAGGAAATCGATACGAGCCACTGTTTCCTTCACTAGGGCAACAGCCGACCGCTTACGGCACTTTAGACGATGGAAAAAATCTAGGAACTAGACTGTACCAAAATCAAGCAGCCACCATACACCCCGGACATTGCGCCGTACGTCTGACTGCCATCTGCTTCGGTCGAAGAATCACTTCCTCCATGGTAGGCGCTTCGCCGAAGTCGATGAGGTCACGGAGCTGGTACACGACTTCTCCAGGTCGAAGCCGACCGAATTCTACAGAGATGTAACTCACTCAAGGCATGAAGAGCAAGAGAAACTTATTGGGTATAACGCCAATTACTTCGATTAAGTCGATCATTTTTCTTTTGTGGTATAGCCTTATTTTTGCTGAAAGGCCAATTTTGTTGCAAAATTTATGACTGGACCCAATATATTATTACATATATGTACAGTCCCCTACCATTTCTACGACTCTGGATAAGACGCAGCTCTCGATATAACGTAGATTTTCTCCGGCCTCGGCCAGCTTACCTTTACGCCAATACAAATCAACTCCGCTTAAGGCGTGTCGGATACAACGCTACTCCTGTTATAGCGCGGTTTTGAGAGGAACCCTGCGTTCAAAATGACTCCCGTTATAACAGACAGACTTCCGTTACAGAATATTGCTTTCCAAATGCTATGAAAAGCTGCGCAAAAGTTCCAAACCTAAGCGGGAGAAGCAACTGCGCAGATCGCCACTTTTTTACTTTTTCACTTTTTACTTTAAGGATAAAGGATAAAGGTCGGTGTTACTCAATCCCTTCTGGGATGCGCCAGCGCATTCTACTTCTACGAGATGTCGTGGAGGCCACATGAATGCGTATTTGGCCGTACAATGACTTGCGGTGGCCAGCCGATGAAGAAGTCAGCGCTCTATCCTTCCCAGACAAGACCGGTACCAATTCACCGACCCCGGAGGGATGGAAGGCTTGGTTGGCCTGGGCGGGAAATCCGAACCAGGAACCTGGTATCGGGTTCACGCGACAGTCGCGCCTCCTACGACTGCGCTACACGCGCTCACTTTTCACTTTAACGACCTGAAAATTGACAAAATTCAGGATGAAAAAATACAATAAGGCTTGGATAGAGCGTGTCATTCTCTTTCGAAAGCTGTATAGCGCTATGCAAGAGAACGCCGGCGAAATGCGCAATGAATCGTTGAAAAAAAAACGGTGGGGACTTATGGGACAACCTAATAGATACAGTGTTATGTAGTATAGAATCCAGACAATACGCAAAAGGATCGAATGAAGTGTCGTAAAATGCTTCGCTAAAAGCATTTAATAATATGAAAGCGAAAACCCTCAACCCATGAAAAACAATCTCCCATGCCAACAAGGCTGTCTGAAAGATAGTGCTTCCTAATGTCTTCTCTTGGGAAAAAAATGAATCCTAGACGGAAGCAGTACCGCTAAAAAAACGACTAATACTATTATTATATTAACAAGGTAGCCTCTCCCGTCTAGAAAATGACAAGGTCCTTTGCATACCAGGGAAGGGTCTCAGACATAGGTCCGAACGGGGAAAATGAATAGTACTGCGAGAATCTCCATCCTTCATATAGGTGAAAAACATGTTTCGTTTTCGCTCAGTCCTTGAATCAAAAGAGCTACGGGCCCTCGAAGGCGGGGTACAGTAGCGCACCGTCAGCGCACGTGCATGCGTGCGCGCACGCTGTTCTATGGGAAGCGGCGAAAGGTTCCGCGGCAAGCGAGTCGGTGGCTCAACAGGGTGCGGGGCTGCTTTACAGGTATTAGGTCAGATGTTCGATTCCCGTGCTGAGCAACGCTTTTGCATTTTTCACGATTGCCGCCTTCTTTACCAATTTGCTTCCTACACATCTCCTACATATTTATTTCACTCTAAATTGTCAAATAAGCATCATATTCGTGCTCAACACGAAAAACGATGACCATGACCTTACCGTTAATCACCTTTACCTACTGTAATTTAGCATACTTCAGCGTAATACGGAAAACGGATGTCAGATTCATGACGACCATCCCAAATAACCCCCCCCCCATGGGAGAGGTTTGGGCGAAATCGGTGATTATGACTTCGACGGCCCTAGTCACCCGTACCTACCGCAACCTACCGTAACCTACCGAAAATTGAAAAACGGATGTCAGATTCGTGAACAGCACCCCAAGTAACCTCCCTGGGCAAGGTTTGGGCAAATTCGGTGATTACCTCGACATTTCTAGTCACTCGTACCTGTTGTAAGGTCTTTGTTTAACATTCGCTGAAAAACACAAAACATTGTATAATTCAGAAACTGAGAAAAGTGAGTGAAGCACAGCTCACAAAAACCTTTACTTGACAATTTGCAGTGAAATAAATGTGTAGGAGATGTGTAGGAAGTAAGCTAATCTAGACTGCCATAGAGCACGACCTTCACGACACTACTTTCACGACCCCAGAGGTCGAGGTGAGGTCGAAAAAAAAATTTCGCCTAAACCTCTCTCAGGGAGGTTGTTTGGGGTGCCGATCACGAATCTGACATCCGTTTTCCAAATTTCGGCCAATTACGGTAGGTTATGGTAGGTGCTGGTGACGGTGCAATACTGTACCCCCAATTTCGTGGGCCCGTAGGTCTTTGGGTTCAAGGACTCAGCAAAAACGAAACACGATTTTCTACTACATGAAGGGTGAAGACTTTCGCAGTGCAATTCCCCATGCAGATCTACGCCTGAAACCCTTCCCTTGTTAGGATAGTTCAGTGTGTGGTTTCTTCGCAATATGCTTCGCTTTCTATTGTTGTGCTGTTCACAAAAAGAGCAACAGATAAGCAAGCGGATGCCCTCTGCCTCTGGGACATATACCGATTTTCTTTAGAGCGGCCATTTCATGTCATAATGTTTCGTGTTAATAAATTGTCCTTTTTATTTAAAAAGGAAGAGAAACTAGAAAAAATGGAGAGAATGACGTTCAGTAATACAAAAAAATGTTTACATACATTGAATATCGCGCACTGCGAGTTCCATGACGCAGTCTGACTGTTATAACCATAAGTTAGAAGATAACATATCAAAGGCCGATTATTCTGCCAAGTTCGACTCGAGCTAAAAGGGCTTCAGAAGAGGTCGAAAATCCAGCTATGACTTCCATTGCTCAGGTGAACTCGTTAACGGCTTATCGGTGCTCCACGTGTTAGGGCTACTTGCGTAGTTGCTCCATAGACTCAAATGTTGCTGAAGTATACGAGATAGGAATACTATGGCGGAAACGAAGTGTCGGCTGTGCAGCGTGCACTCGAGACCAGGGGCCGGATCCAGGATTCATCAACAATTAAACCCGTGGGTATGCGGAGTATAGTATAGTAGAGAAAAGATAAGAGTGAGGTAGAGATAAGATAAGAGTCAGAGACGCAGAGTTCATCGTAGGTATCTCTACCCTCTATACCCGTGGGTTACTCGTTGATGAATCTCGCCCCAGGTTTTTGGTTCGGATTTCCCGCCCAGGCCAGCCAAGCTCTCCCTCCCTCCGCAATCGGTGCAATGGTACTAGGCTTGTCTCTGAAGGACAAAACTCTGACGTGTCTATCGATTGGCCAGCACAACTCATTGTAGGCCAAATACGCACATTCGTAATATGCCTTCACAACCGAAGTATTAGGGTAGGCCAGAAGTAATGAGACAAATTCAACAAATTTTTTACTTCTTTATAACTCAATTACAACTCAACGATGTTGAGGAATGTATACGCCATTAAAGTAAATGATCTTGCTGCCATCGATCAGCCAAATTCCTGATCCCATCCTTCCAGAACTGAGGCCTGGTGCTGATCCACTGCTCGTTATGGTTGTCGAGGCCGCTTGGGTCCTTGTGCCCTTCCGACCATGAAGTCCTATAGGCTCAAGAAGTAGTGGTAGTCGCATGGAGAGATGTCCGGCGAATACGGTGGGTGAGGCATGTGAGCGTAGCCCAGCTGACAAGCATATCCATGGTCACTTATGCCCGATGGGATGCGGCGTTGTCGAAGCGGAGGACCTTCTTGAAGCGCTGAGAGTGAATAAGTGCGAGTCGCCGGTCCATCTCTTCTATTTCGTTCACTATGGCCTTGGAGTCCATCGTCGTGCTTATGGAAAACAGCTTTTAGTATACCATGGACGTCCATGGGCGCAGACTTAAAAGCTCGGAAGGTGCTTCTCGCCGTGAACATCCCGCCGAACGAAGGTCGGTAAGAGGTCACTAGGTCTTACCCAGACTCGCTGTTTGGCAAGGTTACGGTAGAAGGCGTACTTCTCATCTTGCGTGACTATTGAGTCCAGGCTGCTCGGGGTTGGGAATTGGGCGAGATTTGCGCGACACAGGTCGACTGGGGTTTCGGCATGAGACAGACTGGGGTTTTGGCATGCTTCTGGAAAGGGCGAAAGTGTTTACTTCTCAGGTGGCCTTCAGTAAGTAGGCTACAAGCACACAAATACGAGAAGCACGAAACCGGACTCTAGTCACGACATATATGGACACGGCGTGGAGCGTCTCATTACTTTTGGCCTTCCTAATAGAATGCGTGGCGCATTCCAAAAGGGATTGACCAGCGCCGTACTTTATCCCTTATCCCCTCTTTTGGATAGGTAAATACAAAAATTTAAAGAAAGTCATACTAAATTTTACTTGAAGAAAAATCAAAATTACCTTCGTTTTTTGTTTTGAAGAAAAAATAAAAATTGATTGTTTTTTATTTTAAAAAATTCATCATATTCGCAGAGTGCCTGGGTTGAATGACCACATTGTACGAATAGACACAAATTTTCTGATCAGTCGACCACGTGCACTATTTTTGGCCTATCGTAAGAGGACGCGCGGTAGCGCAGCCGAAGGACGCGCCAGTTGTCGCGTGCACCCAAATCCAGGTTCCAGGTTCGAATCTTCCTCGTAGTCGAATCAAGCCTTCCACCCTTCCGGGAAGGCTGACAAGCAGCCCGTCGCAGGTATATTATACAGGCCATTATACAGGCCAAATACGCTTCCAAGTTATCTTCACGTCATACCGTAAAAGTATAATGCATGGCGCATTCCAAAACAAATTAATTAACGCTGTACTTCACCCTTCGCTCGAAACACACGAAACTATGATCGATCGAATTCAGAAGTCGATAACGGTGGAAACTTTCGGCTCAAAATGATAGCTATTCTACAGCAGCTATATGTTACGTAGGCCTCGGATCAATCCTATTCGGTAGGGGCAGCTGTAAGATGGAAGCCATCCTCTGCTACGCCACTACATCACTTGAATTTGTCCTCTTCTACATCGGTACCCCATAAAGAGTCCTGCATTCTGAAGGCAGGGACAAGCCAATCAATTTTATCACTCGTATTTGTGGTGACAGCCAGGCTCGAGAAAGAAGATAGCTCACTCAAGAACCGAAGGAGAAAGAGAAGCAAGGACAAAGCGGTGTTCATGGACGGCAACGCGGCGTTGAATAGGCACAGATGTATGTATGTGCGACAACAGATTCGCACGCACTCACAACGGCGCGTTTCAGCTGTGGATTTTTATGACTGTTATGTGGGAGGCGGATTCGCAAATCTGTTCGCCTAACAGCCAGCCAGCCAGCCAGCCAGCCCAGGCGACGTCAGAGATGACGACGACGAGCCTTTCAGCAGCCTCCTCCTACCAAACAGATCAGATGACACAAGTGACAGTCGCTATGGACGGACGATGAGATGTCGTCGCTCGTGCTCGTTGGTCGTCTAGCCGTTGTGATGCCGGACCGTCGACGACGACGACGACAACGACGACGATGCTTGGCGCCTTCATCGATCTCTGTCATACTCCATCTCTCTCCAGTAATCAGCACTGCAACGGCTAGCCACACCACACGGCCGCTGTCTCTCCATCTCTCCCTCTCGGCTGTGTTTTTGTTTTCGTTCGCTTGGCCTTGCCTTGGTGGTCCTTCACCTTCCAAGGCTGTCTACTGCCTTACGGCTGTATTCGGCTGCAGCCCTTGATTGCTGAGTTTCGATGGAAAAGCTGACCTTAGCCGTGAACTTTTCGCTCAAACTGTTCCCCATTGCCCACTAGACTGTTGACGTATTCTTGTTGAGCCATTGACTTACATACATATTTATTGAAAGTCAGGTCTGTTGTCTGCTAGTTTTAAAACTCAAGAAAAGCCGGAGAGTATTTGTAGGATCTATCCCAGTCGGGAGGGGGCAGCGCCAAACTGACAACTGCACTCAGCACCCCACAACATAACACCATGTTCTCCAAGTTCGCATGGATGCCATCCTTTTGTTTGGCAGTAGATGAAACTCTGGAACAACTTCAAGGGGGATGACAAAGAGGCAAAACACTGCTCGCCCCCTCTGACTAGGATAAATCTTTATTTCTTTATTTTATTTATTTATTTATTTATTTATTTATATTTACCACACATGGAAGTGCGCATAACGGTAGGTATAAGGCCAAGTTACGTACCAGGAACTGCACCAAACACTATTAGGTCGTAAACTAAGTTTCAGCCATTTTTTGCCATTTATTCTAAATTTTTGCGAAAGTTTTTGCAGTGAATTTCTCTATCAGAAAATACGTTTTTATTTTTTGCCCATTTTTATGTCAATATAGTGGAAGGCTAAAAATAGAAGATATGAACCACTCGAATGACAATGATTTTTCTACATGATTGTCTATTGATTCCTTTCGATTGTTTAAATTTTCGCTGATTTTCAGGGATTTAAAGTGAGCTGTCCAGAAGACAGTTTTCGGAGAAGTTTTGCTACCAACTGCTCCTACTGTTTTTGGACAGTGTTATATGTTGTTCAAAAGATAATGTTCATTCCATCAAAGCACTTTTTACGTTTATTTGTTCATGCTGATTTATTTAAATTTTTAGTAAAATGTTAAAAAATAAAAAATGCCGTTTTCCAATTTTTTCGCACAGTATTATGTGTCATTTGAAAGCGAATGTTCCGCTCTATCAAAATATATGTTTCGTTATTCGATCAATCTGAATTTTGCTCATTTTTAGATCATCAGGTTCATGTTGAAAAATTAACCAAAGAGTAGGAAAGAAGTTGGTAAAAATAATTTGTCTTCTGAACACACCACTTTAATGCCCTGAAAATTGTCGAAAATGGAAATGAACGAAAAGCCCAACACAATTTCTTGCAGAACAAATTGTTCCCTTTCGAATGGTGTACAAAATTATGCAAAATATCTTACAAATAAGCAGAGAGAACGAGCTGTGAGCGAAGGTCATTTTCTTCTTTTTTTGACCTACCAACTTATTGGCCTAAAAATTGACAAAAATCAACAGGAAAGTCGCAGAAACATATTTTCTGGTAGAGCAAATCATTGTCTTTCGAATGGTGTATAAGGCTACGCAAAATCCCTTGAACGAAATCTAGAAAGTTTTTAAAAACCGGCTGGAACCCAGTTTCCACCTAGTATTTATAGATCTGAATCAGTTCATGAAAATCCATACCCTTGAATAGGATTTCACTAAGTCAAAATCGCAGACTGGTGCGGTCCAAAGGTTTTTCGCCTCGCCGTCCATCCGGATTTTTTGTTGAGAGCACAGCGGCAACCACAACATGTGACGGAAGTGATTGTCCCATTTGGGGTTGGACCCCAAATGGGGCACTTGTTAGGGCTAGGGCTCCCAATGCTAGTTCAGAAAAGTACGGAGGGATAAATACAGCGTTATTCAATGCCTGCTGGGATGCGCCACGCATTCTTCTTCTGCGGGATGTCGTGGAGGCGATTCGAATGCGTACTTGGTCTGCGTCGAAGAAGTCGCGAAGAAGACGAAGAACGTCCGACTCCGTGCTCACCTATTCACTCCACTGTTCTTCCCGTCCTAACATACGCTTCAGAGACCTGGGCCATACGAAAGCAGGATGAACACGCGATCAGCGTCGCGCAGCGTGGAATCGAGAGGACTATGCTCGGAGTGACACGACTCACGCAAGTGAAAGAAGGCCTACGGAGTTCCGAGCTTCGCCTACGTTCGAAGATCAGAGACGCTGTCGCGGATTCCACGGGATGTCAGGAGAACACCAGAACGCCCACCAACGCGTTGATCGGACTTCTTCGTGAAAGCTCTGAACGACCGATACCGATGATGGTGCCAATTCACCGACCCGGACCCTGCAAAATTGAACCGAGGAATATGAATTTTTCAAAATTTCGAAATGCGACAAGTGGAGACGGTCAAGAGGTACACCCGCCTCCAGCTGGGGGGGGGGGGGTGCGATCTTTCTCTCATCCCCCTTGCTCACCTACCCCAACCCCTTAGACTTCACCAAGAGTCTAACGGCTGCCAAACGAAAAACCGAACAAAAGTTTCCGGTCCACAGAACAGCGGTGTACCTCCTGATGCCACGCCCCCCAGCAGGGGCGGGTGTACCACCTGTCGGGCCCTCGACAAGTCCCGAAGTCGAGTGGACACGCGACCCCTGCGCCCGACTGTGTTACCACTCGCAAAAAGAAAGAAGAAAGAAGAAGAAGAAGAAGAAGAAGAAGAAGAAGAAGAAGAAGAAGAAGAAGAAGAAGAAGAAGAATAGTCGAGTCATATGTGGAGAGGTGCACAAAGAGCTGAACCACCATGTTCTCTTAAAGAACGGCAGTGCCAAGTAATTTCTAACGCTGTAGTTTTTCTAATGCAGACGCTTTTTAATCGGATTACATATTATGGAGGTTACGTGCTTATTTTTACTTCTGAAAACCACGAGTTCGGTGCAGCGTTCCATGAAATGAATATGCAAATCCTGGAAGAGGTCGGTGAGCAGACAACGAAGTACCGGGTACTGTTGTTGTTCGCACTCGAATTCGAATGCACTCGTTGTCTCTCACCTATGTTGTTCGGCTAAACCATAGCCGTAGATCTAATAGAGCTTCTTGATTAACGATAACTGTTCACTTATTCTCACCATCAGCGCTTTAGCCTGCCTCACATATGAACTGAGTTCCTTGTTCTCGCTCCCGCTCCCACGGCCGAGAAGCGGTCAATAGATTGGTTTCTGCATAACGAATTCGTTAGACGTGGCCTCGGCTTCCTGTAAGCGAAGAAACTGAAGGAGTGATAAAGTGCGTACTGGCATCAGCTATTAGTCAGGAGCTATAGCAATTAATATGCACTCAGGTACAAGGGCTGTTGCGAGAGAATATGCGCTGATGAATGAAGTCTCCATCCTCCCCGTGGGCATAGGAGGCAACCATGGAACCTAAAACTTCGGCGAAGGTAGGGACCTCATGATATAAATAGGCCACTCCCCTCTTCGGCAACAACAACAACCGAACATAGCCAACTGTCCTCGCACTTGTTGCACAGAGTGGTTTTTCCTAAACAATAACACCAAAACATAATATCCAAAATACCACGCAGAATGTAACCAATGCCATGAGAAGAATATATGAGAGAATGATAGGGCCGCTCCAGCTAATGTTAGGCTGTATTGGCTATCCAAGGCTCAGACGAGCTCCCATCCGGGCACGCCGCTTTCCTGTAGTGCAGCTGTCTATATTGTAGCGAGGAAGTGGCAAGGCTCCGCTCGAGGATCTCGGAGATGGTTTTGAGGAGAGTGCACGAGGTCGACGCCCGAAACAGCGCCCGCGCAGCCGCTTGGTACGAGGGCGAAAGTATAAACTGCGCTCAAAGAGGGGCGGCGCGTGGCAGCCCGCACAGATCGATAGCGTGCGCGGGTAGGCCGAACTTATTGGTGTCCCGCGTGGATATAGCAGCCTGCGGGAATTTGAATTTAGGGAGCGACTTATAGCACTCGCGACGGTTAGGATTATCTCAAGAGCATAACTCTAGCGACTGATAGTGCGAGAAATCTTGAATTAGGCCTTTGTCATACCATCGCTCACCCCGAGCGACGCCCAATGATATGCGCCCATATCGATCGGGCGGCGCGATGGAATCGATATGGGCGCATATCATTAGGCGTCGCTCAGGGTGAGCGATGGTATGACAAAGGCCTTAGATAGTTTCGAGAGGATATGAAAGTATGTGAACCGCGCCAGAGTTTTACATTGTAGCGTATTCGGAGGAGGGTCCGTCTGTCGCTTACACCATGAATTGAGGGCTATTGGTTCGGCCGCCGCCTTGCACAGCGAATGCTTCCTTCCCTTCGGGGTCGGTGATTTGATAACAGACCTTTCAAGGAAGGATAGAAGCACTCACTTGTCTATCGGCTCGACATAGTATAGGCCAAAGATCGCCACAACGACATAGTCTAGAAGTAGATTGCGTGGCGCATCTCAAAAAGGATTGATTATCGTCGTCCTTTATTATTTTATCATTACGCAGCTTCAAGCAGAGCAGCCAGGAGTATCCAAAGGCCTCAGTTGTTCGTCCTCGTCGTCTTGGCTTTGAAAGACCATTAATTTGTTCAGTAAATAAGTCACCCTATTCTTTACTTTGATGAACTGCTGCCCTAAAGGTCTCCAGTCGTGCTTTCAGCGTGCCAGAATGGCGCAGTGAAGCTCTATTTTTGCTCCTCTGTTCCTGTGATTAAGTGTTGCGAATGTAATCTCTTCCTTTACTACCTTAAATATAGCTGCCTAAGTTTTTAGAAAACAAAATAATAATAAAATATATACTGTCAAACATTAAAACTGCAAATTGAAAATATACCTTTCACCATTGCTTTTCTTTACAAGAGGATTTACTATAAAATTCCGAACAGTTTGTTCACTTTCTTCATTATCTCGCTAGAGGGAAACCTCCCATCCCGAATGTTTTCATCAGATACGGATGTGGATAAAATTACTGCAACGCCTGTTGACTAGACAATGTATAGCAGTGGAAGGACGCGTGGTAGCGCAGTCTGAAGAGGTGAAGTGTGTCGGGGGCATCTGATACCAGGTTCCTGGTTCGTATTTCTCGCCAAGGCCAACCAAGCATTCCATCCCTCCGGGGTCTGTGAATTGGTAGCAAACTTGTCTGGGAAAGATAAAGCGCTGACTTTTTCACAACCGTAAGTAATTTTATAGACTAAGTCATTTTCACGTAAGTCATTTTTTCATTTTATTTTATTTTCATTTTATTTCGTTTTTAAACTACCCTAATAATGATCAATCTTTATAATGGTGATTACAATAAATACTATAATAACACATTTTAAGTAGTCACATTGAACTTATAAATCGTATTTTATTACCTCTTTCAATTGCACCTCATGGTTTATTTAACTTACCTTTTTACTCTTATTTATTTTCACTTGATAATTCTACTTTTCTCATGTCTCTAGTTCCTTATCTTTGCTTCTTCACTCTTTCTCATCTTTTTCCATCTGTTCTCTCCTCCATTTTCGCTTTCCTATCTCTTTCTTTTATAGACAGATTTTAAAGAAATCTTAAAATATACTCCTCTTCTTCACTGAAGAGCCACGGGAGGAGTATAACACAAAGGTTCGTCTGAAGGTAGTGGCGAAACGAACCTTTTTATATTTTTATATTTTATGACATGTCATTCTTTTAATTAATTATAATTTTAAAATTCTAAATTATTTTCTACCTTTCTTCACTTCTTCGAATTTCACATTTTGCTGTGTTTTATATTATAGGCTAAATACGCGTTCAAATCGCCTCCACCACATCCCGTGGAAATAGAACGCGTGGCGCACCCCAAAAAGATAACGCTGTTGTTTATCCTTTTACTGGTAATCCCAGAGAATCCAGTTTGTGCAGGCTCACGCATACGCAAACACATAACAGATTAAACCAAAACACCATCCATTCGATTTGGTTACCTTTATCTATGGTTTAATCCGCATGTTATTTCCTAAGGTTTTTTGTTTTGTACAGCAGCCGCATACATGTCTCGCGTTTACATTTATTTTAATTTAGAGATATTTAAATTAAAGATATTGTTTCACCTTTCTCTTGACCGAAAATATCGCTATCGTTTGAAGTTTTTTTTAGTTATCTTTGAAATCGATCAACTAGCACTAAATACTAGTTAAACTTGTTTTGCAAGTTTCGAAACGACTTTGCAAATATCGTTCGAGTTGCGGATTTTGCTACAAGTTTGTGCTGCCCTTCTAGCATGCAATTCGTAACTATACAATGAAAAAGTTACGCCATCTAATTATTATCAGGTTGGAAAAAAACTTTCATTTTTTTCAAAGATTTATTACTCCACGACTACAATGTCAAATCAATTGAGATAATCTCCATTTCGTTCCACTACACTTCTCCAAAGACTGGATAATTTTCCAATTCCTCTCGCGTAAAAGACTGCAGTTCTGGAGTCGAACCATGGCTGAATCCAATTTTTGAGGTCTTCATCAGTTCCAAAATATTTCTCTCCAATTTCTTGCTTGAAAGCACGGAAGAGATGGTAGTCGGCACGAACGAGGTTAGGGCTATACGGTAGATGTGACATTACCTCCCAGCCCAGCTCCTTTATTGTTTCTCTTGTGAGTCTTGCAACATGTGGTTTTGCATCGTCATGCAGGATCATCACCTTCGACTTCTCCGGCCTGTTTTCTTAGAGAGCTGCAGCGAATTTGTGGAGTTGACCACAGTTTGTGGCAGCAGTAAGAGTCTCTCCACTTCTGGGAGTTTCCCAGCAAATCACTTCTCTGATATCCACCAAACGCTCAAGAGAATCTTCCTTTCATGAACATTGGGCATGAGATCAGGCTTACGGTTCTCTCCTTTTTGCAGCCATTTTCTTTTTCTTCGGAAGTTGGCACACGGAACCCAAGACTCATCGCCTATCACAATCCGCTGTAGAAACGATTTCCTTTCGTATCTGGACAGAAGAGAAGCAACGATGGAGAGCCGTTGACCTTTCTGAGTGTCTGACAGGGTGTGTGGAATCCAAGCTCCAAATTTCCATACAAAGCCAAGATTCTTCAGATGGATTCCCACTATCCTATGAGACACTTCGAGCTTCTCTGCCAGTTGACGTGTCGTCTGCCTACTATCGGTACGGAGAAGATGAAGTACTTCAGTGTAGTCCAATTCAGTTGGCCTTCCTGACCTTGCTTTGTCCTCGAGTGAATAATCTCCCTTAAAAACTTTCCGAACCACCCATAACAGGCGCGATGAGTAGTAGATCCCAAGCCATATACATGATCAATTTGGTCGGCTGCCTGACGTGCTGTAGATCCTTCAATGAATTCATGAAGAATGCCGTGCCGAAAATGGCCATCAGGTAGATCTGGCATTGATACCGGAAGACTGGATAGATAACGAAGTACAGAAAGGTTCTTGGCCTATGTCCGCGTGCGAACGGTAAACAAGTGTGATAGGATTACGAAATCAGCGATCAATATTGACTACGAGGAGAACGGTGAAAAAATTTTTGAAGTGTGAAGAGGCTTTCTTCCAGTCTAATATTTGGAATGCGCCACGCATTCGACCCTTACAGGGTATTTCTTGGAGACGGGATGAATAAGCGTTTTGCTCATACATGGTAATGGACGGAAGAATTACGTTACGCACTGCTTGGACGTCGTAAAATTTGAATACCTTGAACCTTCTAAAATATATTTGTGTCCGAATGAATATTCGAACATTCGAATTCGAATAAATCTATTCGAAATCAATCATTCGTATTCGAGCGTTCGACAAAACGCGATTTTCGAATGTATTCGAATTCGAATGCTCGAAAAATCGCGATTTTCGAATGTATTCAATTTTCGAATATTCGAAAATCGCCGCTATTCGAATATATTCGATTATTCGAAATTTTTTAGGAGAATACAAATATATTCGAAAGTCTGGTGGCTTTCATAGAGCAAAGAGAGAAAGCCATGTTCGTGACAAGAGTTGACGTTACGCCATAGGCTCGCTGTGCATTTCGTATGTCCGCTCGATTAATAGCATAAATGTCGTTTAAATGGGGTATTGAGCAAACCGATAAATATATTTCTGGGCTTTTTTTCGGCCACTAATTTTGATTGCCATAGATTAAATGGGGAGCCTTCAGTCAGATTGTTATTTGCTCGCTCCTGCCTCCTGCTTTAAGCGACTACGAGGTAAAAACCGGATAGCTGTTGGATAGTCGCGCCATTGTTTGTTCTAGGAAGAAATCCCCTTATTAAAGAAGAGCATTGTGACGGGAATAATTCCCGTATTGTGCCAGAATTGGCCCCAATCATCGGCGGTATTCGCGTTTTCGATTCGCATTCAGCAAAAGGCTGACGAATGATGCCGGATAGGAAAATAATTGGCCAACTGTCGGTCGGTCATAATCTCATTGAACACCGTCTGCCACAGGAATTAGAAAGTGGTTTCAGTCAACAGTTTCATGGCCAGGCCACCCTCAACATTATATGGTATAGTCTTTTCACGTTCAGCTGGACGTTTTTCAAACTAAACTGAATTGATTTCAAGCTGGACACTTCTTGAACCAAACTGAATGTCCTCTATATTAAGTTGAGCACCTTCCACATCAACGCAGACACCCCTTTCTATAAAGGATAAATGATAATGAACGGCGTTATTCAAGCCCCTTTGGGATGCGCCGCGCGTTCTACTTCTACGAGATGTCGTGGAGGCAACTTGAATGCGTATTTGGCCACACACAATGACTTGCAGTGGCCAGCCGATGAACAAGTCAGCGCTTTATCCTTCCCAGACAAGTCTGGTACCAATTCACCGACCCCGGAGGGATGGAAGGCTTGGTTGGCCTGGGCGGGAAATCCGAACCAGGAACTTTGTATCGGGTGTACGCGACCGCCGGCGCCTCCTCCGGCTGCGCTACACGCGTCCATAGCCGAAATAGGGGCTTTTTAACTAGGGCGAAATAATCTTTCCTTTTAAAAAGATTTGTCCTAAAAATCTTTAAAAAACCTATACAGCGGCTGAAGCTCTCGAAGAAGGCTATCAAGGATCCGAATTTTGCATTTATTCAAGCAGTGTGGCTTCTATTTTCTTAAGACACTCTGCAAAGGCGGATTTTTGAAAAAAAATTCTTTAACGTTGACTTTGTTGGACAATGTCATTTTAAACTTTAGATACTTTCAAGTTGGTTTGCAGTGTTTAAAAAAAAACTTTCAAAAATTTTGTTCCCAACGGTGTAGTTGTTCCGTGTGGTGTGTCAAATTATACAGTCTTCTGTTCAAAACTAATTTTCCAGTTAAAATTTAAAGTGTCCAGATTAAAGTGAAAACAGCATAAAAAATGGTATAAACACCAGTAGTTGTCAGACAAAAAGTCGTTATTCTTTGCAACGACCGTGAAAATTAAAATGCGGACTCCAACTCCAATTCTCAGCGACTTCTCTCACCTTTCATCCTTCATTCAGTTCATGTCGCATCTAGTAGTACGGTACCGTTCGACAGTAACTTTATGCAACACTTCATGGTCCACATTCTATGAATAGCGCGCAACATGTTGACGCGAAGACGTTATCGATGACGTGAATCGCTGCTGCTGATGATGATGAACGCCGAATAACAACGACATAGCTGCGCTTCTGCAGGAGGGTGTCTGCGGAATGTGCTGCGGTTGATTGTTGCTTCTGAATACCAATGTGGACATGCGGTATGCGTAGGCGATTGCGCATTGCCGTCCATCCTCGTTGGGTCCTCGTGGGGCTGGTCTTCTTCTTGAATAGATGAGCTCATTTTTGGTTTCATTCTGCAATGAATTCTATTACTTACTGTGTCGTGGACGAGTAGCAAATGGTGGGCAAAACTCTGGCACCTGACGGGAATCGAACACTAATCTCTCGCTTGCCAACCTGAAAGTTCGTCCTGTAAATCGCCAATCGCGAGTACGAATCTTGAAAGGGTTTTGGTACTTTTGGTACAAAAAGCCACCAAGGTACAAAATTGTCACGGTATTTCTCGCCGCTTGTTGAACGATCTGTAAAAACAGAATGCAGAAACAAAAAGGACTGCCGACATTTATCACTTCCTTCATTTCGCTGAAAATCAAACGGCAGTCAACGATATGTGACCAGTTTCCGGCTCGGAGTCGATCGCGGAAACAAGTTTTGCACAGTTGCCAGTCACCGAATTAGAGCGAAAAAACCGCTCTGCGCGGCTGTTCAGTAGCACAACTGACATTACCTAATCCTCCAGTAGATTACTACCCAGTTCCTCGTTGTTGTTGTTTATAGCAATTAATTTTTTGGATCTTTTTTAGCCAGGCCTTTATTTTTATTGTGACCTCCGACGGCCTCTCGCCAGGAAGTGCCTTCAGCTTCCCATGGAACTGTTGATAGGAGAGACCTACGTCATGTGAAAAAGCTCGAAACGCTGATTACAAATATGCAGACCAAATTCGCTAAATGGATCTCCTAAGCGAGTATTTGCCGGTGAAAATTGACGCGTTGTCAACTGGCGATGATGCGTTGGCCGGAGCGTCGCGGAATCAGCGCAGCCACTCGAAGCTGCGGCAGTTGCGGCGGCGGTGCAGTGGTAGTGTTCTCCCTTTGCGTGACAGTGATCACGGGTACGGTCCCCATCAGTGCTGCTGTTTTTGCATTTTGTGATTTGTTGCCAGTGATACCCTTATCCTCTTTTCCAACACATTTGTAAACAAACGCCTGGTAACAACTGTAATATTCAGCCACTTCAATGCCACAGCCGGGTTCCGTGCTAATTTTATTTTTGAGCGCGTAATTTTCATTCCAAAGTAGACGTATTTAACACCGAATGAGGCAAACAAAAGCAAAGCAATTTTTTAGATTTAAGGAGATTTTTATTAAAAACTCATCTAACATCACAGCGTCTCAAGTAAAGCAGTACCCTTTTTAATCAGCTCAAAATTTCTATCTATCGACAGAAACGCAAAAGTGATTCGATACAAATAATTTTTCATGGAAATTCATCGCGCCATACACTTGTTGAGAACACTGCGAAGTTTATCTGATTTATAGTGTAAAAGTTGTTCAACTGAATTTACATAGTGGAGAATGAAGCAAAGTTTTTTGCTTCTGTGACTGCTTTTGTTGTTTATAGATTTATATGCATGAAAACAGCATTTGCACAACCAATCCCACATCTCAACCGATTGAGCAAGACGAGTGCGAGAGGCAATCTCTTCATGTAACCTACCAGAGAGTTCTTTTCTTTTCGGTACATTAGAATAAATATAAAAAAATTGTTCAAAGCTAAGTGGCAAGAATTTTGTGTCTATTAAAACAGTGTAGTCATTTCTTCCAAGGCATTTCGCCGCGAATTTTTACATTAAAAAATATTTAAAGAAAGACAATACTGATTTTACAGGACCATGTATATCATTTTTACGCCGAATTGGGCACCTCTCTAACCTAAGCTAAGACTTTTCAATTTAAAGCGAACTCTACCAAATCGAAATGAGCTTCTTCTACATTAAACTAATTATTCTCCAAAAGTGTTAGAATAATTTTTTGTTCAAGGAAAATTTTGCATAGCTTTCGTTGAAGTTCTAGTTCACTTCCTAATAAGATAACACATAGCTTGAAATTTAAAAAAATTGTTCTTAAACGAAAAATAATGGCTTAAAGCTTGTTTCAACGAGCAGGAGGATGGCCATTTTCTATTGTCAAACAGAGATTGTGCCATGCTCCAGTCCGAAACTTCGCTCTTATTCGTTTGACAGCAAAACTTCTGCATGCAGCTTCACACTTGCAAACGGTACAACACAAACAATTGTAAAAAAGCACACAATAGTAGCTTTCTCGCTGCATGTAGCACCACATGTTTACACTATCAACCAAACAATCTTTGCGATCGAGTGCACGGCGCGATCCAGTCTTTCAATGTAGTACATAATTGCTGCTTTGCTGCGCTTTAAAATAAAATTTAATTTATTATTTTTTCACCTGTATCACCTGTATCACCTGTCGTCCCGTTGATCATCGAATTGCTCGAGCGGGTGCCAGCAGCGTCTCCTTTCGTCCCTGTCGCGTGCCAGAGTGGTCCAATGGATCCTCCTCGCTCGAGGGACACGAAGAGCGTCATATCGGTTTTTTCAAATGATAAAATTTTTATAAGAGTATTACACATCTTGGGGCAAGTGAATTGAAAAAATTTCAAAGAAAGTTGTATCAAAATTTCCTTGAACAAAAAATTGTTCTAACCATCTTAGAATTCAGTACCCGTATGAATGGCTTTTCAATTTGGAAGAGTTTGCTTTGATTTCAAATTTTTTCTTGCCATTAGGATAGCTTGGGCGCGTGGAGCGCAGTCGGAGGAGGCGCCGGCTGCCGCCTGCACCCGATACCACGTTCCTGGTTCGGATTTCCCGCCCAGGCCAAGCAAGCCTTCCATCCCTCCGGGTTGGTGAATTGGTACCAGACTCGTCTGGGAAGGTTATAGCGCCAACACTTCATCGGCTGGCCACTGCAAGTCACTTTATCGCCAAATACGCATTCAAGTCGCCTCCCCGACATCCCGTAGAAGTAGAATGCGTGGCGCATCCCGGGGGGGGGGGGCTTGAATAACGCCGTCTTTTATTCTTTTTTATCCTTTATTAGGATAGCTTAGAAGAGTGTCCAATTTGATTTGAAAAGTGTCTAAAAGTGTCGACCTGAAAATGTACATATATTCAAGCTTTAGATAAGTTTAACTTCTCTTGAAGAATGTTCATTTTGTTTCTAAAAGTGCCCGCTGCGAATAAAAAAGTGTCTGGTTCAAAGCGAAAAGGTGTGTATGGCCACTGCTCGCCCAATCTGTCTTTCCAAAGTTTTTCTTTCTTCTCGAAGAAATGGCGAATAGTTCCGTCTGATAACTGGTCGAGTGTCTGGTGTGGTTTCTGCCTTCTTGATCATGCTCCTTAAATTGAAACCGTTGTGGGTTCTCCGTCAACTCTTACGTTAAACTTCCTTTTCTCTGGACGAGGATCCTCATGGGTATCTCCGCATACCCATGAGGATCCTACCTGGCAACATACCCGCGAATGAGTGGGTAAAGTATGTATGTATTTAGGTATGAATGCCGAGCATCGTGGGTATGTTCTACCCAACACACTCCTGGTTTTAACCGTAGATGAAACCGGTCTTGTATTATGCGTTTGAATCATTATGTGTATATTACACTTTGAATAAATATTTAAATAAATAGGGGAAAGGACGGCGTTATTCAATCCCCTTTGGAATGCGCCACGCATTCTACTTCTACGTCGTGGAGGCGAGTTGAATGCGTATTCGGCCATACAATTACTTGCGGTGGCCAGCCGATGTCAGCGCTTTACAATTTCCAGACAAGTCTGGTACCAATTCACCGACCCCGGAGGGATGGAAGGCTTGGTTGACCTGGGCTGGAAATCCGAACCAGGAACCTGGTATGAGGTGCAGGCGACAGCCGGCGCCTCCTCCTACTGCGCTCCACGCGCCCTTTAAATAAATGTTCGCTCACGGCTATCACCAAGAATTTGGCATCTATTATGGTGGGCCAAAAGTAACGAGACAAATTCAACAAATTTCTTTATTTCTTTATAACTCACCTACAACTCAACGGTGCTCAGGATTGTGTACGCCATCAAGGTCAATGGCGTTGCAGCCATCGATCAGCCAACTTCATGATCCCATCCTTCCAGAACTGCTTGGGCCTGGTGCTGATCCACTGCTCGTTATGGTTGTCGAGATCCGCTTGGGTCCTTGTGCCCTTCCGACCATGAAGTCCTATAGGCTCAAGAAGTAGTGGTAGTCGCGTGGAGAGATGTCAGGCGAATACGGTGGGTGAGGCATGTGAACGTAGTCCAGCTGAGCAAGCTTATCCGTGGTCACTTGTTTCCGATGGGGTGCGGCGTTGTCGAAGCGGAGGACCTTCTTGAAGCGCTGCGAATGAATAAGTGCGAGTCGCCGGTCAATCTCTTCTATTTCGTTCACTATGGCCTTGGAGTCCATCGTCGTGCTTTTGGAAAACAGCTTTTAGTATACCATGGACGTCCATGGGCGCAGACTTAAAAGCTCAGAAGGTGCTTCTCGCCGTGAACTTCCCGCCGAACGAAGGTCGGTATCAGGTCACCAAGCCTCACCCAGACTCGCTGCTTGGTAGGGTTAAAGGGGAAGACGTAGGTACTTCTCATCTTGCGTAACTGTTGAGGCCAGACTGCTCGGGGATGGGAATTGGGCGAGATTTGCGCGAAACAGGTCGACTCCTCACACCGTGGTTTCGGCATGAGACAGACTGGGGCTTTGGCATGCATCTGGAAAGGGCGAAAGGGGTCACTTCTCAGGTGGACTTCATTAAGCAGCAAAAAACTATACAACTACGAGAAGCACGAAACCGGGCCCCAGTCACGACATATATGGGCACGGCATGGAGAGTCTCATTACTTTTCCACCCTAATACATCTGAGTTTCTAGGTAAACTGCCTGCCAGAGACAATGGCTACAAAACCGCTATGCAAGCGAACAACGCTCTCCCACTTCCAGCACTGTATGCGCCATTTTTTCGCTAATTGGATTCGGGTTTCGCCGTTCGCAGAACTCAAACTGAGACCAATTGGACATGAAAATCGGCTAGAATCTGTGATTCGTCATTTGATGCGTTGCTGCCATAATCTTGCTATACATAACAGTCGACAAAACGGTTCTCATTTGGTTTCATCAGTTGGTCTTCACGAAATGTATCATTTCATCTCTCAGTTTTACTTCCATTGTAGTAGACAGTCTTATATCCTTGTGAATCTGGTGGCTTCGAGACTTAAGAGCGCTATCTAATCAGGTGCTTCTGAATGCTCTATTTGATTAAACGACTATTTTTTATTCGCTACTCGATGAAACTAAATGTAGATGTGGTATGGTAACGTCAAAACAACAACTGCGAATAGAAATTAAATGCAAGACAGAGAAAGATGAAAAGGAATGAAAGAATGACTAAGTACATCAACATAAAAAGGGATTAGCAGGAACATACGGTACCAGTCAGTCCCTATGAGCGCGTGTAGCGCAGCCGGAGGAGGAACCGAGGAGCGTGTCGCGTGCACCAGATACCAGGTTCCTGGTTCGGATTCCCCGCCCAGGCCAACCAAGCCTTTCATCCCTCCGGAGTCGGTGAATTGGTACCAGACTTGTCTGGGAAGGATAAAGCGCTGACTTTCAAGTCACTACTGTATGGCCAAACACCCGCACTCAAATCGCCTCCACGTCATCTCTCAGAGGTAGAATGCGTGGCGCATCCGAAAAGGATTGGGTAACGCCTCCTTTAATCCATCTCCATCTGTCCTAACTCCCTATAAGCTCAGGAGTTTGTGCTGAATTTTTTTTTTTTTTTGCGGTGAATGATTGTTATCAAATGAGATAAAAATGCAAATTTCCAATTGCTTAGGTAAACTGTGAAATGATCTTAAAATTTTAAACAATTTCCGGCAAATTAATTGTTCAAGCTTTAATTATATAAATTTTATTTAAAAAATAATAACTTGTATAACAACGAGCATAATAAGTACAGCATTAAAAATTTGTCTCAAAACCTTTGTTTGCGTTACTCGATACTATTATTTATTATTTTGTTTATTATTTATTTGTTTTCATGAAAGCTAACATCTCGACAGTCTTGCGAAACTCAAGGTTTGTCAATTCTATGTGCTTACCCAGGATACTCTCTCAACGGTAGGTCGGAAAGGCCCAATTGTGGTATATGAGCAGAACCGCCTCTGCCTGGGAAGTAACAAACTGCAGGTATCTCGACCCCAATACAACTCTGCGCAGAGTTAGGGGCGACGGAAGTCGCGTGTTGGCGCCCTGTTGATTCACGTGCTCCGCAGCTGAGGGGCGCGCGCGGAATGAGGGCTCGTATCGCGGCTTAGCGCAGTGTACAGGTAGCGCAGTAGGGAAGTGCCCGGACTCGTGAGCGAGGGGTCGGGGGTTTGGATCTCGCATACTGCATTCGTTTTGCACTTTTGCAAAATCCATGTTTAACATATAGGTGATTCACCCAGGGGTATTATAGTGTGAAGAATCAGGCTGCGAAGAGCCTTTAGCTTTCATTCATTGCATATATTGCAAGCACTCGTACTGTTTTATGCACTATGTTAGTGCTTACCACTGGTGATAGAAATCACATATAGTATCCTTGTTTGCTTTATAAACGCTTGCTTATCTGTAGACCTATTTTGTGTGAAGCTGTAGTTATGTAACGTTAGATATTTTGTAATTGATTTACTTTTTGCTTTGCAGAGGGGTGCTGTGGAGAACTGCCTCGGTTCTTTAGAAGTAAACATTTTAGCGAATCTATAGTTTGAAGCATATGTTATACGTAAACATGCTCTATAACACACTATAATACCCCTAGATGGATCACCTATATGATAAACACGGATTTTGCAAAAGTGCGAAACAAACGCAGTCCGCGGGACCCAAACCCCCGACCCCTCGCTCACGAGTCTGAGCGCTACCCTACTACGCTATCTGTGCACTGCGCTGCGCGCGCGTCAGCTGCGGAGCACGTGAATCAACATGCCGCCGACACCCGACTTCCGTCGCCCCTAACTCTGCGCAGAGTTGTATTGGGGTCGAGATACCTGCAGTTTGTTACCTCCCAGGGAGAGGCGGTTCTGCCCATATACAACACTTAGGCCGTGCCGACCTACCGTTGAGATAGTTTCCTAGTCAGTCCATTTGGAAATTGACCATATAGGGAAGAGTCATTAAGCGAAAAGAGATGTTACTTTCACGGCAATCAATTTTTGACTTTGTCGACGTTTGAGGATCAGAAACGCTGGCCATTTCCAAATCGTCCAACATTAGGTGGGCCGTCCACGTAATCCGTTTCGCAGATACCCGCTGGACAAGGGCCTTGACCGACTGGATTCTGCAGGATGCCAAGAGCTAACATAATCAACCGGCAGGGCAGAATAGATTATCGCAATAGGCCTGTAATTGGACTCACTACATCGTTCTTGCTTCGTCTTCTATTCGCTAATATCCTCCGATGCATCTGTTGTATGCAGACCGATTGCCGCATCGGTCTTTCCTCTCCGTTCACATCAATAATATTATTTCAGAAAAACGCCGACGAAATGACTCCACGGGCCGATTTCTCGCCACGGGTTGGTGATATCGTCAGTAACCATCCACTATCAGACGAACGACCACAGGCAGAAACGACCAAGACGTTAGTTGCTGTTGTTTTTGGTACAAAAGCCATCCTAAACGGCATAACGATAGAATTTGGAAAGAACCAGGAAACATGCAGACTCCTAGACTCCTCATAAAATACCATTGATATTTCAGAGGATTGGAACTATTAGTTTGTTTCAGTTCTTTACATCTTAATATAGCCTAGTAAATTGAAAATTAGCTGTAAATAAGGTAGGGAATGAATAAAAGGATAAAGGACTCAATCCCTACTGGGATGCGCCACGCCTTCTTCTTCTATGGGATGTCGTGGCGGCGATTTGAATGGGTACTCCTCCATACAATGAATGACCTGCGGTGGCCAGCCGATGAACATGTCAGCATCTTATCATTCCCAGACAAGTCAGTCTGGCATCAGTTGAGAATGGAAGACTTGGTTGGCCTGAGCGGGAATTCCGAACTAGGAACCTGGTATCGGGTTCACCCGACAGCCGGCACCTTCTCCGACTGCGCTACATGCACCGTAAATAAGTGTAATGCATTCAATTATCGCACCAAGCGGGGCCGGATTCATCAAGTAGTGGGTGTGGGTAGAGATACCGTAAGGGAATCGTGCCCACACCCACTACTTGATGAATCCTACTCGCAGTGGGTAGGGAGTGCGATTTGTATTCATGAAATGAATCATGGGTATGGTAGAACTAACAAGGAGAACCTCCAACTTGCGGTGAGCTTTTTTTTATTTTACAGGATCTAGGGTCCCGTTTGGGGAGTTCAAAACCACAGTTACTTTTTCCGGAATGCTCTTCTGTGCTCGAAAAAAGCGTGTGAAAACGTGAGCTAAGTTCATCATGCCCTGCTGATACCCCACCGAATGTGTCTGTTGGCGCAGTGGGCAGTGTTCTTGCGTTACAGCAAACTGGTCGTGGGTTCGATTTCCTCCTTTGCTAGTGTTTGCGATTTATCGTCAGTGAGACCCTTTATCCCAATTTCCAACACATTTTCAACAAAAACATGACAACAAACGTCGTTTAAGCTTTTTAAAGTGGAAACGTGAGAATTTTTGACTTCCAGGTCAAGCAATCTAGGGGGAATCGAACCCACGACCACGTCCCTGTGAAGCGAAGACACTACCCACTGCGTCAACCAACCACGTTCGGTCTGGTGGCAGCAGGGTGTGATGAACTTCGCTTACGTTTTCACACGCCTTTTTTCGAGCACAGAAGAGCATTTTGAAAAAACTAACTATGGTTTTGAACTCCCCACACGGGCGCTACATTCCGTAAAAATTGCTTCGCAAAAGCTCACTGCAATTTTGGAGGCTCTCCTTGTAAGGCTCCCGCGAGAACAGCTGATCTCACTGGAGCGTCATTTTGTCAGTGGGTGCTGTCGTGCCCCGGGTATGTCCGCTGCACCGGTGGTAGAACCCATGCGGCCCTCAACCCGAGGCCACGTGTGAGGCACAACCGGAGTCGAGGTCTTACCCATGCGCGCTAGCTCTTATGTTACCTGCCACGTTAGAGGTAGGCCCTTGTTGCCCCGACTTAGCACACCTCATGCCAATGCGGATGGTATTTAGGATCTCCTGCGCAGACTGCACCTGCGCTGGTCCTCCGGCGACTCTCGCCCATCTTCACATCACTCGCGTGATACAGTTGAACCAGCCGACCTTCTGCAGTATTTACCACTGCGCTCGAAATAAACCTTTTCCCACTCTCGAGTCACATGACAATGCGCATCAGACAACATTCTTCATAGCAACCCAATACACACACACAATATACCAATAAAGGAATACAATATCCTGCGAGATAAGGCTGAGCCCCGCCACGTTACCTACGGGTTAGCCCCAAGCGCAAGCTGCAGATCCTCCCTTGCTCCTACCCTGAAGCCTGCGCTCACGAGGGCGGTGGCTCGGTCGGTCTCTGCGGTTACCACTGTTGTTGTCGTCTCTGCGCGTCCTGTTCTGGTCGTGCTGGAGTTCTGCGCTGCTGGTTGAGCCGATGTCCTGATGGAGTGGACACTGCGCTGACGATGGAGTACCGGAGCGGAGAGCGGACCGACCGCCCGGTGCGACGACGAAGACGAAGACTGCCGGGTGCGCGCGGAAAGGCGTTTATAGTGCGACGCGGCGCGTGCGCGCGACCTTATGCCCTCCGCGTCGGGACCAAGGCGCCTCCCAGCGTGTGTGCCCTTGAAGAGTCGTGATGGAGCGTGGCGAACGTCACGACAGGCGCAGAATCTTCGCGGGTATGCAGATGTACCCATGACAATCGCTGAGTATTCTCAACCCACTGACATACCCAGGATGTACGTGAATGCCTCATCGTGGGTAGGTCTAATTCCTATGCCCCGTATATCCGCGGGGATAAGTGTCAGTGAATTCGGCGCCTGAATTTATACCCTACCTACAAACCGAGAATGACTGAGCTCTCTTAATAGATAAAAATTTATTTTCGGCATGAGGGTTTATTGACTTTTTTCGTTTCCACGAAAAAACGAATATACTGTTTGGACTTTTATACGGAATAAAAGGATAAAGGTTAAAGGACGGCGTTACTCAATTGTTTTTGGGATGCGCTACGCATTCCACTTCTACGTGATGTCGTGGAGGCGATTTAATGCGTATTTGGCCATACGAAGGCTTGCGCTTTCCAGCCGATCAACAAGTCAGCGCCTCATCCTCCACAGACAAGTCTGGTACCAATTCACCGACCCGGAGAGAAGGCTTGGTTAGCCTGGCGGGAAATCCGAACCAGAAACCTGGTATCGGGTGCAGGCGACGGCCGGCACCTCCTCCGAATGCGCTACACCCGCCCTACGAAAATGATAAAGGATGTATTTTTGCATGAAATCTCTCAATTTTTGTTTCAGCACTCCATGGCAGTCCATTTACGTAGCGTCTCTGTGCTCCTTCGTGCAGGCTTTGCAATTCGGCCTGTTCTTCTCGTCTCTTTGGCCGTACCTAAAGCGGGTAAGTGGTTTGGTTAGGGTATCATTCCATGATTATTACAAAATATGAAGCCTTGAGCTAACTAGCTGAAATCGTGTTTGGACTCTAGAAACAGCTACCAATTCACTGGTCTAGTGTACCGGATTACGCCTTCACCTCCCTCGCATCCCCCGATTACGGTAGTTTATGGTAGGTGCGGGTGTGTAAAGCTGTCGGAGTCATGATCACCTACAATATTTTGCCCAAACTTCTCCCAAAGGAGTTGTTTGAGATGCTGATCGCGAGTTATTGCAGCTGGACCCAACGGTTAGCGAGTCGTTCTTCGGCTACGTGGTAGCCATCTACAGTTTCGGACAATGCATTGCGTCGCCGTTATTTGGCTATTGGAGCAACAGAATAAAGCAGGTAATCCAGAATTTTCCCTTTTTCGGCAGTTTTTCTTTAATCCAACCATTTTCCGCTTAGGTTCGGATGCCAACAATCTTCGGACTGAACATGATGCTGCTAGGAAATCTGATCTATCTGATGATAGACACGCTGCCCACTGGTCATCGCTACGGAATGGCTTTAGCGCGAGTCCTCATCGGGATCGGATCGAGTACGTTGAATGTGTTCGCCTAAACGCTGAGCCCTTAATGTTGTCAGTGTTGTCCTCTGAAGGTAACGGTGTACTGCTGCGAGCGTATGCCTCCACGGCTTCGCTGTCGGTTGATCGTTCAAGAGCGATTGGATGCGTGACTGCTGGAATAGCAGTTGGTCTGGTCATCGGTCCCGGTGAGTAGTTGCACACTTAGCGGATTCACCTGGTTTCTTTATTTAGTGAATTTAGCGCCGCTTGTGTTTGAGTGTTAGGCGGATAATAAGTATAGTTGCGATAATACGTACAAGAAACAATAGCGGCCGGTTACCACTGCCACGCAGGCTCAATACCTCAAACTTGGGTAATTAAATTTCAAAGGATGCATAAATATAAACATTTATAACGTAAAGAACGCAATTAATTCCATGAACTAATTAATGAACCTAGAAGGAGAAACTGAGCAGAGTAAGATCGAACTTAGGAACCTTAAGGGCGCAATACTATATTAGAGGGGTTGGTGAAACTGAATAATTCACCTATGATGTGACTGAGCACATCATAGATGAATCATTCCAATCTAGCAATTCACGACGAAAGCAGTTTCTACACAGCTTGGATGGCACCCACCCTAGAGTTCCTTCCCTAGCCTGATTCTGCGCTCAAAGAGCGCAGAATTCCAACTGCGGATTGCGATAAAAGCAGTTGGAGGGCGATTTTTGGACGGCGTCGTGAAATGCAATGCGTTGCTCTCCCCTCCGGGGTCCCTTCCGTTGCCCAAATCTGTGCTCTCCGCCTCAGCGGAGGAGAACACAGATTTGGGCAAGGGAAGGGACCCCGGAGGGGAGAGCAACGCAGGGGACTCCGGGGTGTGGCCGAGTTACGCACTCGTGTTAAAATTGCCTGCATCTTGGAGTTCCTTCCCTTGCCAAAATATGGAGGTAAATTGAAAAGAATACCTGTTCTGCGCTTGTTCTGATTTTTAAGGCAATCTCTAACCCTCCGGTCATGGGTTGTCCGGATGGTCCCCCCCAACCAAGAGCCGGCGCCGTTAACGTGAAATGGTAAGTGGTTTTGTATTGCTTACATAATTGTCTAACTAGGCATATGTATTTTCTTTAATTTCACCAACCCCTCTAATATAGTATTGCGCCAACTTAAGAACTAGAAAACCTAACATAGGAACAACTTAGCAACCTAGTAACATACCGAAGAGCATAACCTAAATCTATAAGAGCGAGCTTATGAAGCATGCTGAAAGGACGAGAAGTAATGTAGAGGGAAATATGACCTACGAGTGCTCGTGAGTCGCTCCTGACGACGGTAGTGATCGTGTGCGGGATCTCGTGCAGAGTCGTTGGCCTCTTTCCATATGATACTCGTGGTCAGAACAAACAAGACACTGGTTGGTATAGTGCAAGCAGTTACAGTGTGAAATAGCATATGTGCCTGAACGAATAGAGGACGTTAGTGGGCACGCAGGCAATTTTCTGCGGGTGATCAGTAGTAGAACAAAGGAAAATAAATAACTGAATCGCGGTCAACGATCGCATTTGAAACTGAAACTTTCGCGACTTTTAGAACTAGTGACAATGGAGCGCGTCATTGACTACGGTTGGCACTGGCGCGCACTAAAGGCCCCACAGACTTCTGCGACAACGCCGCTCGCCGCTGTGGTTAAGGATGGGACGCCGCTGGCGCCGAGCTCTGCGTCCCTGCCCTATGATGAAGGATAGGGCAGCGGCAACGCCGCAGAAGTCTGGGGAGGCCTTAACTGCACAAACGACTCTGAAAGATTCGAATATTGAATGATGCTCAAAGGGATTTCAATATAATCTCTGTTGGTGGGTGCAGAAATTTGGATTGATCAACCGCGCTTGTGATAGAGCGGATCCTATATGTACCTAAGTCGTAAAAAAGACGACCGGAAGCATGAATTTAAAGGAGAAAATAATGGAAACACTCATCAGCAGACTCCGGCAGAAGTGTTTGCCTTGGATTTGAAGGGCTCACCCACCTTATCGAATACGGGTCCTGCCACGAGGAGCCGCCAATGACGCGCGAAATGAGGGTCTTGTTTTGTTTTGGATCCGAAAATAGTTGAAGTGGCCCAAAATCGCTCACTTCACTTCACGCGTCGTTGTGCGTCCCAGCGTAGCAGGACCCGCGTTCAATAAGGTGGGTGAGTCCTTTAAGCCCTAGTTTATACTTGCGCCGCCACGCGGCGCGGCACCGCGATCGCCATAGATATCGATTTTTCGCGCCGTCCGGTCGATATCTATCCCGACCATCGTGCTGCGCCGCGAAGCGGTGCAAGTATAAACTAATTCTAAGTCCAAGCCCAGGCCCCCCTCTTATGGGTGAGTGCTTTCCCTTTTATTTTGTTTTCTATATGATGCTTTCACGATATCATTTTCGCATTTTATATCCTCATAAGATGAGCCGTATCACATTCTAGGTAGACCGTTGAAATTTTCTGCATCCACCCAACTCGGATAAGAAATGTCCAATTTGATTTGGAAAGTGTCCAATTCGGCCGGTATAATAGGACAGCGAACTATGCAAGACCTGTGAGGCCGGATTCACTATTGGTAAGGTATTGGGTTAATGTAATGAATAGGTTTGCCATCAGAGGTAGTGCGCAGGGGCAAGTTTGGTATTCATGATACGTTATAATTCTGCGAACGATGTAGTTCTACCTCATCCAACTCTAGGAATTTCTAACCTCTACCCACAGAACTCTGTGTAGAGTCGTTCATCAATCGGGCCTCTAGAGCCCGGATTCATCAATGATTTATCGGCCGGTAACGATGAACTTACCGCAAAACAGCCGCGTACCCGGATTCGTCAACGAGCGGCGTGGTAGGCTTCCAGTGAAACCGTTGCAACGGTTGGCTAGAGCGTCGGGTAAACAACGCGATGGAATGCCTGTAATGCTCTTCTGCTAAAGTTTGACCCAGTGGCAATCAGTTAGGCGCGCAACCAAGTATAGTTGGACGCATGCGCGGCATCCTTCAGAACCTCCTTCGTGAATCACGACAGGTAAGTTTCTGGCAAGGAGCCGGTTAGGCAAATCTGTGGTAGCGACTCACCGGCCCCTTCGTTGATGAATCCGCCATCAAGAATACTAACGACCTTATGGCCTCGTGTCCCTTATATGGTCCCATACCACATATCATATCGAGCTGCTCCTTGAACGAATGACCTTCTCCTAGGTTTGCAAGCCTTATTCACTCCTCTGGGTGAAGAAGGAATCGAACTGCTATTTGGCTTCAACGTGAACATGTATAAGGCACCAGCACTGCTGGCTGCAATTGTGAACGTCGGCGGCGTGCTGATGATGTACTTCGCCTTTGAGGAGCGCTATGCTGGACTCAAGGAAGACGAGGAGGTACGGATGTCGCTAGTGCTGACTATAAGACGTCATTCTGAACTTCAATCATTGAACGATTCTAGGCAAAGGAACTGCCCTCGGCCGATTTCATTGCCGTGGCCGTCTGCATCGTGACGCGCTTCACGCAGTTGTCTGTGTCGACGAACATCGAGACGTAAGCTGCTCGAGACATTAGCCACTGCGCCACCTTCTCAGTCAGTCTTCGCATTTTCAGGCTTGGCTCTGCTTATTCGATGCTGATGTTCGACCTATCAGCACCGAATGCCGTGCGAGTGAACTCCATCTCGCAAGCAGTACAAGGGGTCGCAGCGGCTGTTATTCTTCTGCCGTTCCTGTTCATGGATATTGGCAAAAGGCAGGCCACACTTTTGCTTTTTAGATGCCGACTTCTCCAAGTGTTTTTTTTTCAGGCTGAAGCAAAGAACTGTCAATATCGCATGTATTTTTGGATTCCTGGCTTTTCATCTGATCACATATCCATGGGGATTTATCAATGCTACCGTCACGATTCATCATCAAGGTCGGTTATACTCACAACATTTGTCAGCACTTTATCTGAGCTCTACAGTAATCCATTGAAGGAGATCCTGCGTTCTGGAAACCTTTTTGAATATGACATATGGGAGACGAAAAGTCTTCTCATGATTCTAGGTGTATGGATGACGTTTTCACTTCTCTGGTCGTCCATCATCTAGCCTTACTCCTCTCTCTTAAGCCTACGGTATACTCCCGTCCGCTGCAGCGACGCGGGAGTGCACAGCAACGCGACGGCTCGCGATGCGCGTCACGAGCCGTCGCCATCGCTGAAGCTGACATAGTTCACGCAGTTCTGCAGACGAAGACTTTTGCAGAATTTTAGCGAATCAGCTGATCCGGTGCATTTTTCCTAGATTTCCTGTTTTCTCAACCGTTTCGTTCGTGACTTCGCGTTTTTTCCGTTTTATCGCCTTCTAATCTGTATGCCGTTGTAGGAATGTTGTTTTTGGAGGTATTTCGTACGTTGCTAGGGGGGGGGGGTCCGCCAAGCCTGTGCCCACTCATGCGTTTATTTCGCTTCTAATTCCATCCACAGACACGGGAGCCGAGGTTTCTGTGCTCGACACGACACGAGAGGGTTCTCCTGACGTGTCCAGCACAGAATCGTCTCAGTTGAAGCCCAATTTTTGGAAAGTGATGTTTTACTAGGGGGTTTCCGCGATGCCTGTGTCTCCTCAAAAACTAGTCGTTCAATTGGCACATTTCTGTGCCGGACATGTCAAGAGAACCTCCATGTGACTTCCCCAGCGCAGAAATGTAGATTTCGGCGCCGGCGAGGAAGTTCGAAAAAAAGGCGAAAATGCGAGGATCGGCACAAAAATGGGAAAAACAGCCTAGAAAAATATCTCCTCAATAACTAGTCGTTGGGGATTAGCGCACCACTTGATTGTCTACGCAGTCTTTGCTATCCCAACTGTGCTACGTTCGTTCGTGCTGTAATTTATTAGATCTCAGATTACTTTTGCTACCGAAGCTCATTAAACTGCTCTCGGCTTAGGCCAAGATTGGTGTTGACCTTTAATCAGGCTTACATTTCAGCGATGTCGCCTTGGTCAGAGCCTGGAAGATGCGAGTTCATTTGAACTCGCCGAAACGCAATTTCATCCTACAGAATTGAATTCTAAAGGAGATAAAAAGTCAGGAGGCAATGTGTTAGAGTCACACTAACCTTAGTGGTGAGGTGGAAGTGATCCATCAGACACCCGTAGCACAGCGTAGGCTAACTCAAATGGGTGTGCAAGTTTATATCCATGGTGCAGCTGCCCCTGGGGCTCCCTCGACACAACCGCGTAGGTCCGGCCAGCAGGGGTCGCACTGGTAACCACTTATTGCATCACCGTGACGCACTTCTTCTTGCGGTTGATTTTTGAATTTCTTGCCATGAACTAAACCGCCTCGAGAGTTCTGAGAGTCATGGCGTCGCGCTCGCGTGCAAAGATCGTGACCGCCTCCTCAGCCATTGCGCCGCCATGGCTTCGGGCCCTGTGCTACTCTAAAGGGGTAGTCACTTTGGACTTGCTTAGGCAATCCAAGTGCTCCTTAACACTGCTGCAAAGCTATCTGCTCGTTTCCTCTACCCATTCCCGCATTGACTGCATGTAATAAGGTGGTCCAAGCATACAGCGCAGGATGACTGTGGTGCACGTCCTGTCGTACAGGCGGCTCCAAACTAGTTGTCACTTTATGTTTGTGGGAGTGGTCTGAACGACTCTCACCAATTCCTGTAGACCTGCTTTACGAAGGCATGTGCGAATGGACGCAGTGGTTTTGTCAGATAGAAAAGGGATGCAGAAGGATATATTCCCTTTTTCTCGGACGTTTTGTTGATACTTCCATGCGTTTCAGAATCCGAATATGGCGGCTGTGACGCAAGCCGTTTCAGCTGGTGCGAGTCGACACCGCACGTGAACTTCTGGCTTTACTATGTCACGCTCTGCTTTGTTTTCGAGTCAACGTTTGCCTTCAGCAATGTGGTTCTGCCGACGCTCTTTTCCAAGATTATCGGACCAAGACGACAGGTACGGAAGGAGTCTTCGAGTGTGGATTAATCGCTGCAGCAGCAGAGTTCACTGTCAATAGTTTGAGCTAACAGTGTGAATACCTGATTGTCCATTAGAAAATGAGAGAATGAATCTATTGAACTCCTACTTTATAGAATGCACCATGTTTTTTTTGCACATGGTGCACTCTTGACATAGGAATATTTTTAAAAATCCGACTTCATTGCCATGGCGATCTGCATCGTCATGCGCTCCACACATTTCTTTTTTTAGGGCACGATGCAGGGCGTATTTCAAATGTCTGGCTCACTTGCCCGTATGGTTCAACCAGTTATAATAAAGTGAGTTCTGCACATCAACTATGCGAAAATGAGAGCCCGAACATTCTTAGTAGTTTCCAACGTCTGGAAAACGAGCTCTTCGCGCCTTATTGTGTCAGTAGGCCCATCCTCTCCCAACGAAGTTATTGTGAGAAGTGGTTGCTGATCTAATTTCACTCAGGATTTATCTATAATGCCTTCGAACCTCTTCGAATCGTCTGCTTGCTCAGGCAAGGACCAGCAACTTCCTGCATTTGTCTCTGTGGCACGCCAGAGTACCTCAGTAGGCCCTGACCGCTCGCCAGATCAGCATCAGCATTCACGCCAGATCAGCTCATCCTTCTGCTGTGAAAAGTGCTGTGCTTCGCAACATGTTTAGAACAGCAACAGGAATGTGTACGGGTGACGAGGAGAAGAGTCACGTACGTTGGCCTGCAAAATTGCTAAGCTCAATGGGTATTAAGTGCGAGAAAGCAGAACGCGACTCTGGCCTAATATGAACGCGTTTAGCAACAAAATCAATCTTTCACTGCCTTTTATATCGGACAAATCGGACACGCTGTGCGCCAATGTTTAACGGGAACAGGCTTGGATATGGATGCTGTACTGGTAAATATACCAAAAGACAACATTAAACGGCAGCTTGTTCGCAATCGGTTATATGACAGTGTCTGCATAGCGCAAGATTGCGTGATTTGCCCGTATGGGAGGACAGGAGATTGCGCACAAAAAGTCGTCATCTATCAGTTGGAGTGTTTGACCAGCGGCCATCTATACATTGGGGAAACTGGGACGGTGCTAGGCTCTCGCTGGTAAGAGAAGGCAAAGCTTACTAACTCCGCTTGGTAAGCACCGAAGGGAAGCCCACTCCGGGACGACTTCAATGTAAAATGCAAGGCGTTGTATCATGAAAACGAAATAGGGACCAGAAAGGCTCTCTAGGCCTTCTGGATTCACGAACGAAATCCCCCCATGAACAACAGAAACGAATGCATCTCCATTACCAACGAATTCTCGCCTTTTATCCGTTTATGAGATCGCGTATATGTACTTCTTTTCGCACATTTTCGCCTCTCCGGCACTGAGAGCAGTATATCTGACCATACCAGTAGGTCTCACTTCCTCCATGGTTCCCAGTTGATACGGGTTCTTTGCGCTGAAGGGATCGGTGAGTTAGAAAGCACAGATGTTTACGCTTTCGAGCACTTCTGGCGCATGTTGTTCCCGGTAAAGAGGTGGACGCCATGTTTTTGATCCAGTGAATTTCACAGAGTCAAAAACATTTCGAGCTCCTTTCAGGCCTTCAGAAACACGAGTTCGTCGAAACGTCGGCCGAAATAAAGATTTTATACAAAACTTGGAAGGCAAAAAAGGATTTTAAAACTGTCGATGAAATTTTATCCTGCAAACGTTTCAGAGAAGCCTGATCTAGTTTTTCATGATTCGTGCGTCCGAAGCTTCCAAATTAGCGTATGTCTGCTAGATTGCTCAATCACTGATCAATGCTTTTTGACTTTCAGTATCATCTACGCACATTGGGGACCACGAGGTGTATGGCATCTGGAAATCGCTCAACTCGGTTTGACGCTCGCTCTCTGGGTGGTCTTCCTTAAACGACTTGTGCCGTTGGAGAAGCGAGAAGTAGATCCGAAAACCGACAAAAAGATCTCAACGATCTCCTAAAAACTGGCGTCGTAGTTCATGTCAGGAGTTCTACTGTTCATTGTTTCACATATCGTATGTTGCTACTGTACCGGTATAGACAGTGTGGTAGAGTGTTCACTTCTGGGCCCGCCACATCTGCAGGCAGGCCTGTATACGTGTATTTGAAGTTTATTGTGATCTGTTTCGTATTTTTGTGGCTAGCTATGTAACACTCCGTCACTGCCCGTTTCCCAAACCACTGATAGTGTATCCATATCCATGACATCCGCCCAGCATGAATTTTTATCTTCTTTTGTTGACCGTTATAGAAAAAAGAGCCTGTGCTACACAGTATAGAAAAGAAAAGGATAAATATATAAGATATCGTTACTCGATCTTTTTGGGATGCGCCGCGCGTTCTACTTCTACGAGATGTCGTGGAGGCAACTTGAATGCGTATTTGGCCTACAATGACATGTCGTGGCCAGCCGATGAACAGGTCGGCGCTATAACCTTCCCAGACAGGTCTGTGCCAATTCACCGACCCGGAGGGATGGAAGGCTTGGTTGGCCTGGGCGGGGAATCCGAACTAAGAACCTGGTATCGGGTGCACGCGACAGCCGGCACCTCCTCCGACTGCATTACACGCGCCCTCATTTAGTAAAGCAGAAAATAAAAATAACGCCTTTGAAGAACTGTCCATGTTCGGCTTTCAAGAAGTTTTGGAAGGACGAAGAGGAAGAGCGCAGAAAAGTGTCCTTCTGAGCCTAGATTCATCGACGAAGGAGTCGGTAAATCGCTATCGCATATTTACCTAACCGGCTCCTTACTAGAAACCTACCGGTTATTGTGATTCAAGATGGGGCGGTGAAGGATGCCACGCATGTGTCCGACTATACTTGGCAGCTGGCCCAACTCGTTGCCACTGGGTCAAACATTAGCAGTAGAGCGTGACCGGTATTTCACCATGTCGTTTACCCGACGCTCTAGCCGGGTACACGTTACAACGGTTTTCACCGGAAACCTACCGCGCCGCGTATTGACGTATCGTGGTTTCGTGGTAAGTTTCATCGTTACCGGCCGGTAAATCTTTGATGAATCCTGGCCCTGCGCTCCTGCACGACCTCCACTTCTGACGATGAGAGCGCAGAGACATGAAGATTTCATCGCTAGACCGATCTTCAGGATGCAGTGGGGGTCATCGATGTACATCTTAGACTGGTAGAGAGAACTGTTTCGGAATTGGGCCTACGACAGGACCTGTCCCACCCCATCCCGCCCACTTTGCCTCAACAAGAAGGGTATTGCACGAGATCTGGTGTTGTCAATCGCATGTTATTGTTATTGTTGTAGTTTTACTATGGTTGCATAAGGCAATACGTTAGAAAACAAACACAGAAACAATCACGAAAAAGAGCACAGGGACGAAACATACAAACAGTAAGACAATACTTACAAACGATCATACTATTCAACCAATTTTAGATCTGAGCAACAAACTTTCAACTGGGCTTCTGAAGTGTCTCGGTGTGAGGGGAAACTGAAGGTGCTTAGAGAATTTCAGGTATAAATTCCCTGCCCTATAAGTGAAAGACATTGCTCGTAAATTGGTTCTTGGCCGAGGTAGCTGTAGTTTGGCGGAGCCACCTCTTCTGTGCGAAGTCTTCATCTTAAAGAATCTAGGACCAGAATCAGTGGCAAAGTATAACAACTTATGTACAAGACAGATGTCAAAAGCGACGAGATTCTAGGGATGGTAATTCGAGATATTTATTTCTGATTGATGCCTTCGGTACACGTGAATATACGATACTCCCTATTCTAAGAAAAAGCTTCCTGGTGAAGTTGTTCTGTAGTTTCTCTATAGCAAAGATGTCCTTTTTCTTATACGGAGCAAATACAGACACGCTTGATTCAAAAACGGGACGTATAGAAGTCTTGTACACCCTAAGGAGAACAGATTTATTCCTAGTGACTAATGCTTTGAAGATGTTATATGTTCGTAGCATAGCCGTATTACATATAGCACGTATATGCCTTCCAAAGGCTAGGTTATTGCTATAAAAAAACCTAAATCCTTGACAGAGTTCATTTCGCATAAAGCACATCATTCAATGCTGTACCTATAAGAAGGGGTTTCCTTTCCAGAACAAAGATGTAAGACTACAGTCTTTTGAGGAGATAGCGGCAACTGCCACGTTTTCGCCCAATCAACCATCAAATCGACTGCATTTTGAAGCACACATACATCCTCTGAGCCTGCAATAGTTTTATAAAACTTTACATCATCAGCATACACCTTTGTGATGACGTTGTACTGCTGCATAACACCAGGAATCTCTGCGGTGAAGATGTTCAAATGCAAAGAGGAAAGGACTCCCCTGTGGGACTTCACTGACTACCCGCCTTAAATTTGAAAATGAAGCGTCTATTCTGACTTGAAACGGTCGTCCGGTAGATATGGAGCAATCCATTTAAGAAAGATGGGGAGAAACTTGTATCTCTCCAGTTTGAAAATAAATTTTTGATGGGACACTCTATGACACACTTTTGCGAAGTCCAAGTAAATGACATCACAACTACAGTTGTTATCAAGCGCCTCTGTCCAATCATTAAGGCATTCCAACAAATTGGTCTGAACAGATCTACCAGGAATAAACCCAAGTTGATGCTGAGAGATAATGCTGTTAACAGTAACAGTAATATGGGTCATTATGTGCAGTAAGTGCAGTGTTATGCAGTAAGTGTGGGAAGGATTACATAGGAAATACTGGTAGGTTCCAATGTGTCAGAATCAAGGAGCACCTGGGTGTCTTTGAGAAGGACAACGTACCGACTTAGTGATCTTGTCGCTAGTGCCCCCAAGAAAGGTAGCCCGTAAGAGGAATTTATGTTTAGGGGAGTGACACGACTCACGCAACTGAGAGAAGGCCTCAGGAGTTCCGAGCTTCGCTGACGTTCGAAGACTAGAGACGCTGTCGCATTGGTCAAGTCGTCGAAAATTAGGTGGGCCAGCCGTGTAGTACACTTCGCAAACACCCGCTGGAGGAGAGCCGTCACCGACTGGATTCAGCGGGATGTCAAGAGAACACCAGGAAGCCCACCAACGCGTTGGTCGGACTTCTTCGTGAAAGCCCTGAACGACCGCTATGACGCTCTTCGTGTCCCTCGAGCGAGGAGGATCCATTGGAGCACTCTGGCACGCGACGGGGACGAATGGAGACGCTGCTGGCGCCCGCTCGAGCAAGTCGATGATCAACGGGACGACAGGTGACAGGTGAAAAGTGACAGGAGTTCCTCCTACAGATGTATGAATGGTATTTCAAACCGAATTAAATTTGTTTCATTGTGACCGTTTCTATACGTGCTATCTACTAATAGTAAGTTGTCTTGCAACAAGTACGAACCATTCGCATACATAGTTTGTCAGCAGATACGACTGCTGTTTTCCTTGATATGTGAACTTCTTCAAACAAATATTTGCGGAAAAAATATTTATTAGGCGCTTCTGACAAAGTACTGCTCGGTCGTGTATACCTCTAGCAAGATGGGTGGATCTGAAAAGGTATATATTTGAAAATGGAGCAGAACGTCGTTACTGATACTGTGCAAATGAGAACTATAGCTAAAAGCATGAGTGAAACTAGAGAAAGTTAAACACCACAGCACTTGCTTCCAGACAGTAACGCGCTGATTGATCTCTCTTACTGAGGTAGTTTTCCAGAAGTATTGGGGCAGAAGAGTTTTGAAGGAAGAAAAGTCTCACTTCTCCTTCAACTTAAACCTTTCGTCATAGCGAACAAGGGCCAGTAAAAATACGCAGAAAAATGTCTTCTTCAAGTGCATTACATGAATAGAAGGATTACAGGAAAGCTCTCAAACGCTTGTGTCGTCAGTCATCAGCCTAAACTGCTATTCACGTCCATAGTCTCCCTTAAATGGTAGGCTTTCCAAACGAAATCGTTCCTGTTCATATATTGGATTGATCGAAAAGTCTTGCAACACTAGAACAACAATATTATATTACAAAACAATATAATACAATATACGAGAACTCAGCCCACGATATATTCCCCATCCAAGTCTAAGATCTTGCCCCATCTTTCAGGCAGCCTTTCAGTTCCTTTCCGCCAGAATTCCGAGGGCTGTGAGGAAAAGTATTCAGAAACCTCCATTTCCAGTTGATGTCGATCATCGAACTCCCTACCTCCAAGAAGCTGCTTCAGAGCTCTGAACGGGTGGTCCAGAAGGCGGGAGCGAGGTCTGCAGAGTACGGTGGAGCTGGGGCAGAACTTCCCAGCCTAGCTCTTGGATTTTCTCGCGACTCACTTTTGCGACATGAGGAGGAGCGTTGTTTGCAGCAGGTAGACATTTTCCCCTTCTGGACGTTTTCGGCGCATGGCGTCGTCCAAGCACTGGAGCTGGGTAGCGTGGACAGATGCTGTGACTGTGGTCGCACTATCCAGCAACTCCCAGTGAAGCATGTCTTCTGAGACCCACCAGCAACACAGAAGAACCTCCTTTTCGTGGTGTTCACATTTCGGTTGTCTTGGAGCCGGTTCTCCGCGTGGGAGACATTGGCTCTTGGGGATGTGGTTAAAGTAAAGAACCCAGCTTTCATCACCAGTAACAATGTCCTTCAGAAAATCCTTGATGTGCGGGCGAAGAAGCAGCGACTCAGCAACACTGATTCGGCATGCCGTGTCGGAGTCCCGCAGCTCATGTGGTACCCAAAACGACAATACTTTGCGGCACCCAGGGATCTCCAGCTGCTTCACGACGATGCTTTGCGTACATCCAGGTGTCGCCGCCAATTCGCGAGTGGTTGAATTTGGCTTCACCGTGAAGGCTTCTGTCTTCTTCCACAACAGAGGGGCGTCCGGAACGAGGTCGACATTCGAGAAAGATTTCTCCAGCTTTAAAAAGCTGATACCAACGGGCCACTGTGGAATAGTGGATGACTTTGTAAGGGAGTAGTCCTAGGAGAATATCGGGAGCTCCGAGATATTACAACTTCCTCCTTGAATGCAGCGCAGATGTTGGAGGCTGCAGTCCTTGCGGAATGGCCTTGCAGAAATCCGTAATAGACGATAGGTCGACGGATGCTGCTGCTTATCGTTGACATTGTTGCTGTTTTTGCACTCGACGAGGCCTTACAGTATGCTTGAGGAAACTTCGAGGATGTACTGTGACGTCACCACACAAGATGAATACAGTAAGAGCTTTCACAAATTTAACAGTCAGTGGCGTTAAGTGTTGTAAGACTTTTCGATCAACCTAATGCTAACCACGAAGAAGATGGTAAGAAAAGCGGTTTGATTCTAATGATTTGGGATTCTGACTTGCATATTAAGGGTTGAATTAGTCTTTCATCTTTTATAACTCAAATTCTTACTTATATGCCTCTAACATGTATCGCTTTCATTCTAAATCGAACACTGTTTAATTTGGAACGGAAAAGCCTTAAAAATTAAACAGACGTTTTACAAACCAAGTGTGAAGTATCGAACGTTTAAACAGACATTGTCTGACAAAGTTAAAATTTCCTTATTCAGAGAAGTTGATGATTAAAGCTTTAATTCAAACTTTGAAAACTGTCTCAAGAAGTAGCTACACTGTTCAGATTCACACAAAATTCTTAGGTTCCTTCTTACATGTAGGATATCAACGAATTCGCTGAATGTTATTAGAAGATTGCGCCGTGTGTTTGTTCTATACATTGAATTGTCTATTGGAATGGTAGTGAGAATGCTGTATACATGCGTGCAGATCTAAGCAATTGCAATTGAAGAAGCACTATACCACTCTCCACTGCATAACATTAGCTAAACAGCATTTACACTATCAATCAAACAAACACTGCAATGTTCTGGGCAAGTGCACGGCACAATCTTTTATTTGTTTCAAACCGCTTCAGAATGCGTCAAAGAACTTTTTTTGGTCAGAGGAATAGGAATTCCATGCTCCTTCCAAAAGCCATTTCTTCTTAAGACACGCAGGAGTCTTTTCGCACAAATTTTCTTGAAACAAGAATTAACTGCCTTCGCTGTAAGGTGCGTGTTTTGCATTTGAGTACATTTATTTTTGCGTGAAAAGTCTTTGGTCTAAAATGAAAATCGTAGAATTTGGAAGGAAAATTAGATATTATCCATAGGGATCTTTTGTGGGTTTAGTCTCTCTGTTGCCTTTTTTATTATTAGGGACTTTATTAGAGGTTTATAGTCGTATATACCTTTGCACAATAGTCTCCGGACTTGCTCAGGTCGGAGAATTTGCTGAGAACTCGTGGCACGACACCTTCCACCAGACGATCGCACTGAAAAGATCGCATTAAAAAATTAAAAATAAAACAAAATAAATAGCAATTGTTATATGGATGTAGCATAGAAGAAGCATGAAAAACGCAGTTAAGCGAAGCATCCGTGAAATGCGCCATGCATTCAGCTTCTACAGGATGCTTTTAGGCGATTTGAATGCGTATTTAACCTACACAACGAAATGCGGTAGCCAGTCGATAACAAGTGTGTCCTTCCCGGACAGGTCTTCTGCCAATTCACTGGTCCCGGAAGAACTGAAGGTTCAGCTGGACTAACAATAAGCAGGAAACCCGAACCTAGAACCACGGCTCTGGTGCAGTCAGAGCCGGCGCCTCCTCCGACTGCTCTATGGCACGGCCTCGATATAATTCAGTTATTTTCATACTAACTGACAGATAAGGGTGCGTGTAGCGCAGTTGGAGGAGGCGTCGGCTGTCGCGTGCACCCGACACCAGGTTCCTGGTTCGGATTTCCCGCCCAGGCCAACCAAGCCTTCCATCCCTCCGGGGTCGGTAAATTGGTACCAGACTTGTCTGGGAAGGACAAAGCGCTGACTTGTTCATGGCCACCGCAAATCATTGTATGGCCAAACACGCATTCAAATCGCCTTCACGACATCCCGTAGAAGTAGAACACGTGGCGCATCCCAAAAGGGATTGAGTAACGCCGTCCTTTATCCTTATCCTAACTGACAGATAAGGATCGAAGTAAAGCTGTCTTAACGACACACCGAACAAAAACGAAACGAACCGCTGTAGCGAGGATTCCTGTGTAGTCGCAGACGGTTCGCTTCAGCTCAACGGTGACGAAGTGCTGGAATCCAGCGAACTCTTGACGCTCCGTCATCGTCTAAAATACAGTAATCGCAGATCGATTGAACCCCAATTGTAGACTTTTAAAAAACAATTTTTAGACAGAAATTCTATTAGCTGTTGGATTTAATATTTGAAATTTAATATAGCTCCAAAATAAATGAATTCAAACGAGCTCGAACTTTCGAGCTAAACGACTTCACGGCTTCTTGCCTCTACGTAGAACGTTGAACGAAATGCTTTAACGCATTTGCTTAAGCCTGGAGCGGCTGGTAGAGAGGTTACATGATGCTACAGGATGTTTCGTTGCGATCAAAACTCTTGCGCCAGGCGGGACTCGAACCCGCATCTTCTGCTTTCCGGGCAGCGATGTTCGCCTTACACCACCGGCGCTGTTTGACCGCACGTAACATCCGCGATATCCTCCAGGTCTGTCAGCACCCACCCGTGATACGGGATGGGCCGGCCGCTGATATCAGCATGGAACCGGTTAAGCTGGAGACCTTACTAGTAACAATGCTTTAACACATTTGCCCATCGCTGCCCGGAAAGCAGTTGAACGAAATATTTGCCAGTGTTCTACCAAAGATGATGGCTGATGATTTTCAAAGTAACTTTGCTTTGCATACCGAGAAGAAGCTCTGCAGATCAGCGCAATGCCCGCAGCTCAAGCTCTTCGCGTCGCTCTTTGACATCTGAGCCATTCGGGACACTGAAAACAGTTTCCGTCAAAGTCTGGTATGTGTCTGCATTACGTGGTAAATGCAAGAGTTTATGCGGAAGTATGCACACTAGCTGTCATAACGATGGTTTGTTGCCGGTCCAGCCTCCTAGCGCCAGGCGGGACTCGAACCCGCAACTCCCTCTGACCGGGCGGTAATGCTCTATGTTATGTTATGTTATGTTCATTACACAGATGGTTACCCACCCATGTGAGAATACTGAGTAGTAACAAAAAACAGAATCCTCGATAAAACGCCGATATACGGCACAACTCACAAACACCTCTAAATGGAACAGATTAGAACAAACATAGGACGAAAGGAGAGAAAATTAAGACAGCAAAATAAGACAGAAAGAAGAGTAAATCGAGAAACGTGTGAAGAACTAGATATTAGATATTGAGGTCCTTGCCTATAAGATTTTTGAACGTACGGTAGCTCAATCCGAAAGGCCCTTTTTTTAGACAATCTTTCGAAAGTGGCCGCCGTTCTATTAATAAAATAAAACCTTCTACAGTTGAGCCTTGCGGCTCTGACCTGGAGTCCCATCGAACCACCCCTAGTGGACGTGGTTTTGGTTGATACCAATTCTCAATTTTAAGATCGCTAGCACCATGGATGATTTTATGAAGCAAGAGCAAGTCATTGACTTTTCTCCTATGTAACAGTGTTGTTAGGCCCAAATTTGCGTTACGTTCCGTGCTGGATGGAATTGTGTCATGCACCCCATGGCTCTAGTCATCAATTTCCTTGAGAAGCTATTTTGAACTTTCTCCAGTTTTTCAAAAGCATTACGCTTATACGGAGAGAGAACAGGGGTGCCATGCTCCAGTATAGGCCGTACGTAGGTTTTGTAGGCACGAAGAAGAACTTTTGCGTCCCGTGTTGACAGGGCCCTGAACATTTTGCTTACTACAGCAGTAGCTATGTGAGAAATAACATCACAACGTTTATCAAAGCAGAGATGCTTAGAAATTATGAAACCAATGCCCGTATTTTCATGACACTGCCAATTTCAACGCCAGCAACGGTATAAGTGCGGTTTTGATTGTTGGACCCTAGATGAAGAACCTTAGTTTTTTTTTGGACAGAGGTAGACCCTATTTATTGGCCCATGTGATAAAATTTATTAAAATAAAAATTTATTGCGAGCTCGCAAGAATATCTTCCTCAGAGCTTACCGTCCGATAAAAAAAATGAAATGAAATTGAAATCATTAGCAAAAGCTGTAACTCCCACTCCAAACGCAGCAAGTGCGTCGGTAAATCCCAAGTATAGATATTGAAGAGGACTGGTGAAAGGAGTCCTCCCTGGGGAACACCACTGGTTATTCTTCTGTGAGCAGAGCATTTGGAATTAACACGGAGTGAGAAGGTTCGGCCTTGTAGGAAATCCGAAATCCACTGAACTATCCTCCGATAGATACCAACTTGAGTAAGCCTCCCAATCAAATTGGAGTGCAAGACCCTATCAAAGGTTTTAGAGAAATCGAAATAAATGACGTCGACTCCCTTACCATCATTCAGGAACGCAGTACAATCATTAAGGCATTCGAGCATCGTTGTTACTGTAGATCTTCTCTTTTGAAACCCATGTTGTTTTGGCGAGATTATAGAATGTGTGTCAAGATGAAGAACTATACGCTTTTTCAGTATTTTCTCAAAAATTAGTGCAAAGAGAGAAGTGATACTCACAGGTCTGAAATTGGCGGAGACAGTGTGGGGAGGCTTTTTGAGAATGGGAGTGACGAATGGGAGGGGCCAGTTTCCACCTAGTGGGAACCTGCGCTCTTATGAGACTCAAATTGAACAAGAATTCCAGAGCTCCAACGATAACGTGTGCAATCTTTTTAATAAAGAACAACGGTATTCCATCCGGAGTAGTCGAGTAAGGTCGAGGCCACTTGAGCAGCTCAGAGAGCAACTCATCTCTGGAGAACCAACCGTAGTCCGTCATCACGGGAAAGGCTGAATTGTAGTGATGCTGAGGGCAAGGCAAAGAAGAACTGTCGGCGAAGGACCTCAAGAAAACTTCAGCTAGATGTTCCGCCAGGTCTACATCCTTTCTCAGAAAAGTTCCAACAGGAAGCTTAAAGGGTCCCACGAGAGATTTAGTATGCAACCTAGTGTTGAGAAATCTGTAGAAGGCAAGCTGGTTACGGGAATTAATAACTTTATTTTCGACATTTGAAAAATACTGTTTTAATTCACGAGCAAACCTTTCACTCAATGCTTTGAAGTAGGCAGAAGATTCAGGGCTACTGCCATCTCTCAGATTTAACCAAGCTTGAGTCCGAAGCCTACTCAATCTGGTCAAGTTAATCCGGTAGTTTAGACCCCGTCAGCGGGACCATGTCAAGAGGAACAAAGAGCTCAATTGTGTGCTGTAGAATTGCAATGAACATTTCATACATAGCATCCACTGTTCCGGCTGTCATGAAGGAAGTGTACCAATCAACATTCGCTAGATAACTCTGAATGCGCAGAAAGTCTGCAGCCTTGAAATTAAACCTTGTTACATAAGTAGGAATAAGGTGTCGCACATTAATTTCGAAGTGAACTGTAGCATGATCACTCGAACCTAGGGGTTCCCTGACACTCACAGCAGTGATTAAATCCTAGATAGACAAGAGAAGATCTAAAAAGTTGCTGCCCCTAGTAGGAACTCTGACATACTGATGCAAAGAATGAGTGGCGAAAAAGTCCAGGAAAACCCGCGAGTTCGCACTATCCGTGCATGGCGTACGGTATTCAACATCAGGAAAATTATTCCATTTAATATCAGGATGATTAAAATCTCCTGCAATAATGCTTGAGCAAGTAGCAGATATTGAACTGCTCAGCGCTTTCATAAGTTGTTCCGTCATTTTCATAGTACATCCAGGTGCTCTACAAACTACTACGAAACGAATGCGTTTCAAGGCAATTTCCAATCCAGGCATAAAATTTCATATGAACCGTGGACGGATTCCTTGAAAATAAGAACGGGCGAGAAACTAGAGCGTACGAGTAAGGCAACACCACCACCTTTTTTGCTCTACGCCTTTACACCGCCGACGCCGTTTGATCGAACGCAACATCTACTGGGTATGCACCCTAGATTGCAACACTGTACATTCTTAATGTCGGGGCACTCACAGGAAACGGAATCACAGGACTTCATCTTGGTGCAGAGGCCTTCTGGTGTGAACTGTTCCCACGTCATATAGAGCACAGTTGGCAGGTAGAGTGTGAGGAAGTCATCGCAGCCGTCGGTGAAGTTCGACGGCAGCAGTTTGTGGCAGGCGAACTCCTGGACGGCAGCCGATTGCTTGTTCTGAAAACGGGAATGATAGAGAAGTGAAGTTCACGCTACTTCAGCTTCGCAGAGGACCAGCTTAAGTACATAGTCTGCTCACCCTGTCAGCAATTAGAGCGTTGATTCCCTCCTCTGCGGCGACCTTGCACTCCAGACAACTCAACAGAACGCTGCCGGTCGGCGTTTGAACGGTCTTCGCCGATTCGAAGAAAGCATAGACCGGGTGCAGCGGTGTCTCGACGTATTTGGCTGTCTAAAATAGGCTTCTGTATTTGCACGCAAAAGACTTAACAGCTTCAATAATCCGCATCGCGTTTAGTGGTTGGAAACAGACGCACAGAGGAGGGTGTTTTTAAAGACTTTGAAACCATCGAAGCAGGGCTCTTTTCTGTTTGAAAAATTTTCTTTTCTGTTAAATTAGTTTCTCATTTCCGAGGTGGTGTTCATCGTTAAAATACTTTCGTAGTAGTCTCCACTTCGAATTTACTGACTTTTAATAAGAAAGGAAACCATGCTGAACTCTCAAGCTATCTCTCAATTTGTTTGCTGTGTGTCATGCAATATTGCCAACCAAAATACCGACGAAAACCGAGCCAAATCATCAACAAACAAAAGTGAACTCAAACGAGGTGGCGCAATCCCGCGCACCAGTCGGAACGACCGCTCACACCATAACGAGACGCATTGCGTCACCTCGGGTTACTGTGCTTGCTCATGCGGAAATCGCGGTGGGACCCATGTGCGCCTCAGTTTTCGGGCGGTACCTGGGACAGTACTTGGACAGTTGGTTTCCGAAACGCGCAGTACCTCGGCAGCACTCCTCTTGCAATTGTTGGGCAGTAGGGCGTGTCCAGCCAATGGCCGGCGAAGACGGGAGGAGCGAACGCTGCTGCAGTACTTGCGCTGTACCTGCGCTGTACCTGTCGGTTCGGAAAGTCATTCCGCAAAGTGCCGTACATCGGCAGTACCCGCTGCAGTTCCTTCTCCGCCACACCCCCGCCCCACTGACCACTCGCGATCGACGGGCGGCCCCGCAGTATATACTGCCGAGCGACAGACCTTTCGGAAAGGGGCGGAACCTACCGCGCAAGTACTCCCGCGCCGCGCCGCGTCGACGACGTCGCGATTTCTCTTCTTCAGAACGTGTTCGAGGAACTTCGTCTCCTGCGGCGCGGGTGTACTTGAGCGGTAGGTTCCGCCCCTTTCCGAAAGGTCTGTCGCTCGGCAGTATATACTGCGGGGCGGCCCGTCGATCGCGAGTGGTCAGTGGCGCGGGGGTGTGGCGGAGAAGGAACTGCAGCGGGTACTGCCGATGTACGGAGACGAAGCTCTTCGAACACGTTCTGAAGAAGAGAAATCGCGACGTCGTCGAGATGAATAGAAACCATCGTGGTTTCGTTGTAAATTCCGGCCATCGACGGAGTTCACTCCATCTGATTGTTATTAGAGAATCACCGAGGGAAGGGCAGGATCATTCATTTCGAATTCATGGATCTTGAGAAAGCTTTCGACAACATCCTACGCGTAGTGGATTGGTTCCCACTGCAGAAACATGACATTCCTGAGAAGCTCATCAAGTGGGTTCTGTGTCCGCACAACTGCTGGAACATCACGGCCGTTTCCTATCACTATTGCTGTTCACCCAGCAGTGCCGCCAGCCCAGCACTGCCGCCGCTTCTATTCCTCCTCGTAATGGACGTCGTCACGAGAAATCTTTTCAACAGCTGACTCCCTGGGTCCGGATTCATCAACAACTTACAGCGATTTAACAGAGAAAATACAGCCGAAATCCCGGATAGCGCGGCTTATTATGCGATATGGTGAAAGAGTTCGCTGCGCTATCAGGAATTTCGGCTGTAAATTCTCTGTTAAATTGCTGTATGTCGTTGATGAAACCGGTCCCTGGACGTCGCTTCCTGCTGATGACGTGAAGATTGCCCTGGGAAGCTGCATCAACCTGCAGGCGTGGAATGACCAATCCGCAGCGTTCGTATTACGCCTGATTGTCAGGAAGACGGAGTACCTGACGAGCAACGAGAACGAAAGGGACTCGATCACAGTGGACGGTGCCGAGCTGCCAAGAACGGGTGTTTTCAAGCACTGGGCTCAATTACTATCAGTGACGAAGGCTCACTTCACAAGATCAGCCATCGCTTAAAATCTGCCTGGCTCAAGGAGACAACCACCTACTCAGTTACCGCAAAGTCAGCGATAACGTGACGAAGGTGTACCTGACGGCAGTTCGACCCGTTACGTTGTACGGATTTGAATGCCAGCCTGTGACGAAGGAAAATGATGCAGAGCGCCGACTAACAAGGAAGGGTCTGAAGCGTAGGTCTGAACGGGGGAGCTAGTCATGTAGGGAGAATCCTCACCCCTCAATTGGTTTCAAAATGTGTTTATTTTTTGCGAAGTCGCTAAACCCAAGGAGTAGGGGGTCACAGTGGGATACGGCGCAGCACGCGTTTGGGGGTCTTGTACGCCCGCGATGCTTCTGCAACCAGTGGCTCGGAGCGCAGGTGGATAGAAGGTTAACTCGTGCAGGGGGGGGGGGGGGTCAGGGGTTTGATTCCTCTGCGTTGCTGCACTTTTGCATTTCAACTGATTGCTAGAGATTTGGGGGATTCTGACGTCTATATCATTTTCAGACGTTTTCTGCGCAATTTTCCAGCGGTACTTTGTGGTGTTCAACATGGTGATGTATAAATGTTCAACACCAGTGAAACACATGTACATAGTGCATGAAGCACTACTGGACACCTTACAGGTAGCGTATAAAGGCTTCAGTCTCTTCATAGTTTGTTTCCATACATGGACCAAAGGCCTCGGGAAAAGCCATCCTGCTCGGATTTTCAAAGGGGACCACGTTGTGACGTCGGAGGTGGTTCAAATGAGAAACGAGGTGTGCGGATCCCGCAAATTAAGCTAAACGGCATCGATACCCTCTTTCCCTCATGTCTGCGTGTCATCTGGAAATCAGAGGTCTGCTGAAGGTTTTCTAGAACCTAACACTAGCAATGTCCGCCGACGGTCGAGTGGTGATCCACCTGCTCACGCTGAAGTGACTAAAAGCATTAGTCGTGTATAAATTGACTCCTGCGATCAGGCAAGCACATAGTAATAACGACACGATGCGCACGCAGGGGACAGAATCATAAAACCCATTCGGTGCGCCCTAGAGGCGACATTGCTATCCACCGCGCCAACCAATGGGGTGTCATAAGGGCGTGATGAACCTCGCAATCACGCCTTCACACGCCTTTTTTTTTTTTTGATCACAGAAGGGCACTCCAAAAAAATTACCTATGGTTTGGACTCCCCACACGAAATCCATCCTGTAAAAGGTGGTTCGCAAGAGTTCACCGCAAGTTTGGAGGCTCTCCTTTAAGCAGAGAAGGTATGACTTTCTGAATGTCTCATAAGAGACGTCTGCGAAGCAGCTCTGCGACGAGTAGGAGACAAACGAAGATAGATACGTAGCTGGTGGCAGCTCGACTTACCTGACCACCAGTAGGGTTACAAAGGTAGAGATGAAGTGAATAAAGGCAGAACAACGACGTTTGACGCTGGGTTTATGCACATAGAGGAAAAGGAGAAGTGAATTGAGGGCGAACTTCATGTAAGGTGTTGAGTCTTCCTTCACTATGCGTGCGCTCCTGTCCAGTCAGACGGTCGAGCGCAGTTCACTCTACGATACCGTCTATAGCTTTCCATGTGTCGCCTCCGACAAAATACAGGTGGCCACGCCCTGTTACTTCAGTCTCGCCCAGACCGGAGGGTCGTCCGGCTCCCCAGCTGCCTGTGAGAGTGCTTACCTACCCTCTCATCTGATCCCGTTAAAGATACACAATAGATACCGTATGGTAGAACACAGGAATAAAACTCGTATGATTCACCAAATAACGAGTAGTTAACCTAAAGCCTGACAGATCCCACCATTAGTGAACTTAAGCGAAAGAGTAGCGTTCCTACTCCTGGCTCGCTAAAGGGGAAGGGGAAAATGTCTGCGTCTTCACGACTTCGGATTCCATAAGACAGCCATGGGACTCTCGACTAAGGGTCTGTTCATACTTCGCAACAAAAGCGACAAGAGCGACTGGAGCGACTGGGGCGACGGATGTAGCGTGGTGTACGTAAATAATTGCGTACTCCACACTCCGTCCGCGACAAATGTAGTGTAAAATGCGTAATTATTTACGTATACCACACTACATCCGTCGCCCCAGTCGCTCCAGTCGCTCTTGTCGCTTTTGTCGCTCTTGTCGCGAAGTATGAACAGGCTCTAAGTCCGAGAAGTTGGAAGTGGGCGTGTCAGAACCGCGTGAAGGAAGTGGGCGTGTCAGAACCTGCACAACTCCCACATTAAGTAGTGCAGAGCTACCAAGCCCATAGACTGGTAAGATCATGGGCTAGGAACTTTCTCGCCTTCTTTAGGATCTAAGCCCTGAATAAGGCGCTGAGATAGAATACTCGGAACAATTTGCGTTTGAGAACGTGAACCAATAGGTTTGAAACCTGTTGGTTAGTAACCGACCACGAAAGGGTTTGAAATCGTCCATGAAAGGATTTGGAACCGAGCACTAAAGGAGGCCACGCCCCCCGCAGCACGTGTTGCTATTGCGCAGCGAGGGGCGTGGCCGCCCTTTCGTGCTCAGTTTCAAACCCTTTCATGGTCGGTTACTAACCAACGGGTTTCAAACCGACTGGTTCATGGTTTCAAATTTGTCTGAGATAGTCTTTGCTGAATCAGTAGATACTTTCTTTGCTGAATCAGTAGATATGTACTAGTGCCTGGTACTGTACTCCATTCCCCTGGTACTATATCCTCTACAGTACCCCCCTCCCCCCCCCCCGCCTCTACATTGTCCACAAAGGTAGGTTGGGTGACACAGTGGAGAAAGCAACGGACAACATGAAAAATAAATTTATTTCGAGACAAAAATAATGAGCAAATTTCCGTATTAAATAATCAAAGTGTAGCAACAGCACCACGTAGTGATATTAAGCCTTTGCGAGGGATTGATGGACTGGACACGAGAGAACAAAGGATCGAAGGCCTAGAGACGAGACAGGAAGCCGACGAATCCTACCAGCTTGCGTGGAGCACTCGTGCGCGGGCAGAAACCGACATCGGCGCAGGCCTGAAACAACGCCGGATTATGACGGCTCTAGCGGTGACAAGCTGATCAGCTACACGCGACCTGTTTCGGGTCCTTCAACAAGGTATCGAGTTCCTGGAACATCTCCGGCAGGAACTGTTCGACGAGCATGTCGCACTGAAACGGAAGCGTATTTGAGACGCTGACCACGCGACGGTTAGGATCTTCTGATTCTGAATCTTCTGGGCGTACCATTCCCTGGTAGCGAGGAATGTTCTTGCAGACGTTCTTCGAGAAGAAGTCACGGATCTCCTGCTGCTTCTCCTTGTCCTCGACAATGGTCTTCAGCTCGCGGGCGGCGAACTGGCACTCGTCGCAAACCAGGTCCTTCTGAAAGTGGCAGGTTAGGTGGTATTCGGAGAGGATATCCCTAGAAAATTAGCAGGGATTTAGAATTCCTACGATATATACCATTTTCACGTCAAATTGGACACTTTTCGAAACAAGTCGGACACTATTTCAGGCAAGTTTAACGACTTTAAAATGAAATGAAATATGTTCAAAATCAAGATGAGAACCTTCAAAATTATACTAGAGACTCTCGTGAAAGCTAAAAGTAGTTTCTGACAAAGAAAAATTCAGCATGACTTCCTTTAAAATATTTAATTCTACTGCTCTAAAAACTGCATATACCGCTGAACAATTTTATTTATTTATTTATTTATTTTTACTATTGGCAAAACGAATTGGACACTTTTCAAATCAAATTGCATACTCTTCTAAGCTAGTCCCTTTTTCTAATGCTAGGAGTTTTGAAATCGATGTGATTGTCTTCCAAATCGAAATGAGCTTCTTACGAGTTAACCCAGTGACCCTCCAAGATGGTAAAAATAATGTTTTGTTCAACGGAAATTTGGCATAATTTTTTTTTGAAGTTCTTCAGTTCAGGAGCCCGAATGGGCGGAATATTTTTTATAATACTTTTACTTTTCAAGAAAAAATATTAAAATATTAATTTTTGTCTCAGAACGCAGCAAGGCGGCAACCATTTAGCGAATTAAGAGGCCAGATTGCGCCATGCAGTCAAAAAGCTATCCGAAATTTTTAGGGGATTAATAGTGTAGATGCGGCTTAAATGAAGCGACAAAGTGTAGATATGTGTGTCCTTTACAATTGCTTTTGTTGCATCGTTTACAAATGCGAAACTCCATGTAAGCAAAAATTCAACCCTCAGTTGAATAAAGATAGCGACGTCTTCGACGAGTGCATGGCGAAATCTCTTCTTTTGGCACCACAAAATTGCCACACTGCTGCTCTTTAAAACAAGCTCTAAACCATCATTTTTCCTCTGAAAAGAGAATTTTATAAAAATTTCAAACCATGCATTCACTTACTTGGTGAGTGAACTAAAACTTCAAAGAAAGTTATACTATTAGGTTGGCAACTAATTTCGTGGACTCTCAAGCGCCTTCAACAAAAGTGTTCATAAACAAATAACAAATAACAGTTTTCAACCAAAGTAAGGTCTGTTGGAAAGCGGGACTGCTTCCCATTTATCAGCTACCTGGCCCATCCCACAGCTGTAGAATTCTTGTGCTTTTGAAGCCAAGAATCCTTGGAGGTGCATTTTGACATGGCCCACATTAATAAATCGTCCTCCAACCAAGAAGTGCTACAGCGAGCTATAAAGGATCTAGTCCCTTGGCGCACATCCTGGGCTGTAAGGGTGTGAGTTAGACGCTCCCAGCTAAGGTCTTCGATTTTTTGAAGCTCCCGATTCGTGACGTGTGATCTGGCGTTATCTTGCTGATAGATAATTCCGCTCCTGAAAATCTGTCTGAACCGATTCCAGCGGAGTTCAGCCTGCGCGCGGTCAGGTTGAGAAGAGTAGATTACAGCATTAATGCTGGAACCGTTCTTGATGAGCTCCCAGAAGTTAATACCTTCTTGACACCACCAAACGGAGGGAACGTTGCGAACCGGACGCCTCAAAAAATAGAAGACCTTGACTGGGAGCGTCAAACTCATCCACCTTACAGCCCAGACCTTGCGTCGAGTGACTACCACGTTTTTAGTTCGGTGCAGTACTTCTTGGTTGAAGGACGATTTATTAATGTGGACCGGATCGAAGTGCACCTCCAAAGATTCTCCGCCTTGAAAGCACAATAATTCTATGGCCGTGGGATAGACCAGCTACCTGATATATGGGAAGCACTTCTGCGTTCCGAGGGATCTTATTTTGATTAAGGATTGTCATTAGTTATTTATTAATAAATTCTTTTGCTGAAGATTCTTGAGAGTCCACGAAATTAGTTGCCAACCTAATAGAATTTTCCTTAACCAAAAAATATTCTAACCTTTTCGGAGCCTTTAATTTAATTTAGAAAAAACTCATTTCAATTTGGAACAGTTCGCTTTGATTTTAGATAAATAAAAAACTTAGGTTAGATAGAAGGGTGCCCAAATTGACGTGAAAATTTTCCAATTTTGCGTGAAAAGTGTCCAATTCAATGTGAAAATGGTTAAATACATGTTAGAGACAAGCCATGTGAATAAATTGCTAGCCAAAAAAAAATAATAAGAAGAAAAGAATAAAGGCCTTAAAAACCCAACTGAAATCTCAGAATCAAATTAGAAATAGGAGAATCAATCCATGTCGGCTGGAAGGACTAATATAACTACACATAAATTTATTTAAACTGTATTTTTTTCTTCAGAAAGAAAAGGATAAAAACTAATTTTAAAGAGTATAAAAGTGGCAATTTTTAAAGTATTAAAAGAATAGTTCGCGCCATGCACTCGTATAGCTCGACACGATTTTTATTCGATTGATAGTGAATATGCTGCTTACATGATAACGCCTAACACTAGTTGAAACTGATATTTATTCTACAATTATTTTTGCCCCATTGTTGACAAATGTGTAGCTTCACATGAAAGCAGAATTTTCGCCATCAGTCAAAGAAAATCTGATCTACTAAACGAATGCCTGTCGCAATCTCTTTTGTAGTGCAAAAAAATTGGTGCCTTTTTTGCTCTAGAATAAAATTTAAACCACTATTATTTAAATAGAAATTGCATTAAATTTTAAACTGTGTTTGCACTTTATCGAGCTGGTGTACTAAAAAAAATCAAACAAAATCATACTGATTATTAGTCCAACAAAAAACTATGTAAATTTCTCGTGTATTCTCCAGTCCAACAAAAAACTATGTAAATTTCTCGTGTATTCTCCAGCTTAATCTGGAAGGCGTTCATTTGAAATTGGAACATGTTCAGATTGATTGCGAAGCCGTTAAGCTCGCCTAGAAAACTGTCCAATTGGACGTTAAAAAAATAAAAATAAAATGAAAAAATAAAACAGAGACACGGTGGCAGCTACGTCTCTCATAATTTTAGGAACTGTTCCACTTCGAGATCTGATTAACTATAGTTAGCACCATATATACTCAGTAGCAGTCTAACCTACGGCAACCTACCCTACCTGGAAAACGAGTAGGTCAGAATAGCACTAGAAGAAGAATTGGAACTAGAAGAGCAAGAAAATTAGCACATCGTCAAGGTTACAAATCCTAGGCTTATTCCAGAAATGAATCAGGTGAAAGCTCCATGTCGTCTGTTCTCCGACATTAGGCGTGGTCTTATTGTCATTCATAATGGTCGAGTACCATCTTCAGACTCAAAATTCCACTACTCTCTGCTTTGACTTTAACCTTGGACCTCTAATTAAGCGCCTGTAAATGTCTAAAAACCTTCTGTCGTTGAGTTCAGAAGCAGAACACTGAATCAAGAGCGGTCAGTCAACATCAAGTCGTCATCACTTACCATTCCATCGACCTTGTTCATCGTCCTCTTGGCGTAGAGGAGCCCAATTCGATGGAATGCCTCAAGGCGAGAGTTGGAGCACATGTGGAACGATTTGCACACACGGTGAGCATCTTGCTGAAAATGATCGCGTTAGAATATACTTTTGGAGACAACGAATAGTACTCTCTGTTCGGCAGCACCTGACACCTCAATGGAGCAAAATAAGCTTTCCTTAAGCCTTCGTCTAACGCGAAAAATTCAATTAAACCCCGATGGCGGTCATAAGCTCCGCAGAGACTTTAACTCTACTTACTGTAGCTGTAGATGTTCATATGTGACAGTTTACCTTCTGTTTTATTCGTTCTCTTGTAATCTTAATCATCGTATGTTCTTGAATTGTTATCTCCCGTTCTATCAGATATTCTAATGGGTAGCATGCAGCTAACTCCGCCTACTTTCTACTATACACATATAAGGATCCATTGGAGCACTCTGGCACGCGACACGGACGAATGGAGACGCTGCTGGCGCCTGTTCTAACAGCTCGATAATCAACGGAACGACAGATAATGCAGGTGATACAAGTGATAACTGTCAGAGCTGGAAAACGTTTCATTTCTCCCCCCTCCCCCATTAGTTTTTATATCGTAAAAAGGAGTTCGTATGAAATTAGTGGGGAAACGCACCTATTTTTATAGAAATTTAATGTATTATTGCAGTTGATCTGTAAGAGGATAAAGTTCGATTACCCAAGTTTGAGGTACCCGCTCCGCGATCGTGGACTGATCGATTAACATGTTAGCCACGACGCCGTGGCTGTGGTCATTTCTGTCACCACTTCACCACTTCAGTGATATTAGCAGGTTTCTTACCTTATGTCCTGTTTCTTATCGAATCAGAATCGCTTTAAATGATGAAGGACAAGGACCGGCGTTAAGCAATCCATCCGCGGAATGCGCCACGCCTGTGACTTTCACGGAACAATGCGAAGGCAATTTTAACATTGGGATTTTACCGCATTCCTCGCAGTGAATATACCACCGACATTCCTATTGAGTGAGCCTACTGGCTACTGTAGCTGCCGTCGTCAGCGTACTGAAGACTGGAGGATTGAAGAAGACGACGACGAATCCCAAGGCAAATCGGAATCAAAATAGTAGAAAAATTTTTTGATGCCATTTCCCGCTCCGCCAATGGATCTAGCTCTTGATGATCTGTATGAATAAAATGTTTTGTAGGGTGAACAGAAAATTGCAAAAAACAAAGGATCGGGAAGGGAATAAAGGAACATGTTCGAGCGCTGATCAGTTACTTCGTGGGATACGCCACGTATTCTACTTCTACGGCATATCCTGGAGGCGATTAATGACTTGCGATGACCAGCTGATGGAAAAGTCACTATTTTACCCCTCCCAGATAGGTCGGGTACAATTCACCAACAGCAGAGGGCTGCAAGTATTGGTTGGAGATGTCAGGAACCGAACCATGAATCAATTCATGGTGCACGCAAGAGCGGGGAAACTCCCGATTGTGCTACAGTTTGATCGTGGTAAACTCAACGACAGATAGTACAGCAAAACTCAACGACATAAAATTTGTACGAAAGCACTTAAAGAATGGCCGCTAACGGATACGAGGGTGCATCCCGGGACCTGACACAATCCTTTTCCAGTATGAGGGATAGACAACAAAGGACGGCATTAATCAACCTCTATGTGGGATGCGCCACGTATTCTACTTCCACAAGATATCGTGGAGGCAATATGAACGAGTATGTGGCCTATAAAACGCCTATTAGTAGCTAGTCCATGGATATGTCTGTGTACTATCCTTCCCAAACAAGTGCGGTGCTAATCCGCCGATTGCGGAGGGATGGAAGGCTTGGATGGTCCAGGTGGGGAACCCGAACCAGGAAACTGAATATGGGTGCACCTGACAGCCGGCGCCTCCTCCGACTGCGCCTTTTAATGTTATGTACAGCTGATACCAAAAGTGAACCCACCAAGAAGGGCTCGAGCTTCTTGACAATGACGTCAAGACGAGAGACGAACACACGGCACTCGTCGACGTACGCGGTCTCGTGGCAGAGCACATTCAGCAACATCTTCAGTTCGGCGAGCTTCTTCGGGTCTTTCGCGGCGTCGGAGAATCGTTTCACCAGCTGAAATCAGCCAGAGTTCCCAGCAGACTTCAGATGACCGTATTTCCCGACGACTTACCGACTGGCACTCGTCACAAGTCGAGGGAACCTCAACACTGCCGACGGCCTCCTTGCCGATCTTGTTGTGCTTCAACATCGACTCCTTGTCGAACGCAAAGCACGCGCCGACGACCACTAGCAGGATTATGTACTTCATCCTGAGAAAAATCAATATAAATCGATTATCTTAAATTTGAAACGAAAACGACAGCAGGAAAATTCGATTCAAAACGATAACGATGGGAATAGAGAGTGGAAGAATTGAATGCAGGTCAAACCGAGGACGATGCTGATAGATTTACGGACCAAAATATTCGAGTTCCTTGCGAAAATACCGAACGTCTTAAATTCCTCGCTTATAAATTTCTTTGATAAGACTAACCATCTAAGCAGCAAATCGGCAGAAGTCTAACTTCAACGATATAAGTGGGCGAAAAGGAAAAATCGGCTACTATGAATCCTACGACGACATTCACTCTATGAGGCAGAATTCACGATAAAACCCTCGTGCGCCATCTGATGCCGTATTCAATAATTTCAAGATAATGGTAATAAATCTTCGTGGATATGAGGAGGTACCCATGTGTACCCTCTACCAAGTAGCATACCCGCGACACGGTGGGTAAGGTACATGATCAAAGCCGCACTGCGGGTATGTTTTCTCTTTTACTCTGGATTTGAACGTCGATGAATCCTGCCCCTGAAGCGTGGCGTGTTTCGTTTTGTTTCGTGAACTGCAGCTTTCCTAGTCGGGTGGGACCAGGGACAACTGGGTGCACTATGGGTATAGAGGGTGCAGTAATTTCGACTGGTACAGCTAGGACGCACTCTGTTACATTTTAGGTGGATCGAGGATAGGAAATCAGGGCCCGAATTCATCAACGCGCATACCCACGGAATGAGGGTATAGGGGGTAGATATACCTACGATGTGGACATACCCACGATTCATGATAAACCTTACCCGCCAAATCGTGGGTATATTAGTGGGTAGAGAAAACCCGCCGATCGTTGTGGGTACATCCGTATACCCACGACTCATTCGCGCCCCATTGACAAAATGGCGCTCCAGTGAGATCACCTGTTTTCGCGAATGGCCTAGTTGTACCTTACCCTTGATTCCTTTCACAAATACGATTCGTAGCCACTACCCATTGCTGGTAGTGGGTATGATTCCCTTACGGTATCTCTACCTACATCCATTGCTTGATGAATCCGGGCCCAGGACCGGAAAACAAAGGAAAGGAATAGTGGGTAAGACTGACCCAGGTAGCCTCTTCAGGAGCGCTCGTCTTGGACTTACGATTGAAGGGCTCACCCGTACGATCGAGCGAGGTTCCTGCCATGCACTGAATCGTATCGGTACGGTAGCTTCGCGACAACTTATCCACTAGAAGGAGACGAGTTGTTGAGGCTCCTGTAGATGCTCCTAGTTCCTTTATTCGATGCCTTCCGCCCCTGGTTTATCAATTTCGATCCACCTAGGGAGTGCTCAGTCACACAACCGATCCTAGGTGGATCGGTTGTAATTACTGCACCCCCCCCCCCCATTCCCGTATTGCATCAAAACTGCCATAACTGTATCGCATCCGGTCCTGTTCTAGAGAGGGGCATGGCTAGGAAAGCCAATCAACCAGCGGATCGAGGATAGAGTCGCCTAGGATTGCCAAAAAAAGGTAAAGGACGGTGGAAATAAATCCTTATTCGGTTCGCGCCACACACTCAACTTCTACGCGTATTTGGTCTTTGCAATACTTGTGGTGGCCAGCTAATAACAGATCAGTTTTCTGTCCTTTCCAGACATCTTTGGTACCAATTCACCGGCCACGGAGAGATTAAAGGCTTAGCTGGCCCTGGACAGGATCCGTGCCAAGAAGTTCGATTCGTGATACATGTGATACATGAGAGAGCCGACACCTCCTCCGATTGCGCCACATGTGCTCTAATAGGCTAGGCTAGATTATCCTAGTATGGCGCGTGTAGCGCAATTTGATTTAGTGAGTGTTATTGATATAATATCTTGATTTCAGTTTTAACGCCGTTTTTTAATATACACAGCGAACTGTCCCCTCCAACTAGGATAGATCCCCATATCCTTTCCACCTATAACCTCCACTAGAATAAAGTCACTTATAGGACGAAATATCAAGAAATTCCCAGTGGGACGCTACGACAAACTCAGAATAGCGGAATATAGCAGTAGGAAGGGATAAGTTGGATTTATCCTAGCCGGAGGGGGCAGTGCGAAGGTGGCTGTTGCATTCAGCATCCCTCGACACGACTCCACATTCCTTCAGTTCGCATGAGTACCGTCGCTCCGTTTGGCAGTGTCTGAGGCTTTGGAGAAACTCAAAGGAGGGAATGGAGAGGCAAAAATGCCCCTCCGATACCTCTAACCAGAAGAAACGCAATCCGTGAGAAAGGTTAGCAGTGTTGCAGACGTTCAATCTGGATCCACCCAACTGGGAGAGCACCAAACTCCAAATCGAAGCACTCCGAACCGAAAACGGAAGCCGTGATAACACGTAGTCCAATCTGTAATGAAGCGTAAAGAATAAGTATCGGCGTTAGCAATTCCCGTTAGCAATTGGATTGCGCCACGCATTCTACTTCTGCAGGATGTAGTGGATGCAACTTGAATACGCATTTGCTCTATACAATGACTTGTGGTAGTCAGCCAATGAAAAAGTCGTGTTTTTTCCGTTCCCAGAAAGTCTGTTACCAACTCTCCATGGAAAGGCCAGTTTGGCCTGGGTGAGAACTCCGAACCAAGAACCTGGTGTCGGGTGCACGTGACAGCCGGCGCCCCCTCCGACTGCACTACTACGAGCATCAACAGACTATAAGCCACACAAGAGACATACAAAGACCGAGAACTGAAGAGAATCAAGGGCTGAAGACCTTTTAAGGGCGTCTTTGCCACTAGATCTAAGGCCGCCCATCTGGATCTGCTAATGGGACCCAGGGGCAGATGTGCTTTGCCTCAGGACTCTGCGGCGAAATTGAGGCCGAGTTTATGATTGACCGCAGTTTCTGGGTATGTTTTACGGTTCACGCTCATAAATCATAACCAATCGTAAATATCATTTGTAAGCCATAACGCCAAAATTTCCGGCCAACCTAATAATTAGATACTTTGGAGTTTACAGTTTTAGCTTCTGTACGGAAAAACGTACTGCTAGAACCAAACCCTGCATAGTGAATACTCACCGTTCTGCTTGAAATTCTTCGAAAAATTAGACTTCAAAGGGCAAGCGTAGTGTTTCACGAGGATACAACACAGCCCGCGTCGTGCGGTCAAAAAGACGGTTTGTGACGGAAAAATCCGTCGCAAACCGTCGCATGCTCATAACTTCTTTAATTTTGACTTGTTTGAAAAACTGTCAGTGCCGTTCGATTTGTCTCTTCGAGATCTACATAAACATATACAAAACCTTACCAGACCTCCGCGTTTTCGCCGTGGGCGGTCTCAAAAATTACCGCAGCAGGCTTTTGCGATTGGAGAACCTTATTTTCCAGGAAGTGCATGTGACGTGCAGTGTTTTCGGAGTATCTCAAGCATGTTGTACGTTGCCAGTGCGCTGTCATGTCAGGAATGCTCCAAGACTGCGCCGTGCACAATGCATATAGGATCGAACCTATCAATCGAATGGGCGGAAGCATTTTCACTCCGCTTCTATCTTCTCTTACTGGAAAATGTAAAGCGTTTAAGACTATCTCGAACCGTTTGGAGAATTTTATCAGAAATTTCTAGCCACCTTACTCGGGAATTGCCCCAATCTGTTCCGGCGAGACTTAAGTGTGCGCCGTGTACAATGGGTGTAGAGATGAACCTATCAGTGGGTTCGACAACTTGTAGAGTGAGCGGTTGGAGAGTTCTATCACAAATTTCTCACAAGACATTTGAGCCGCTTCCGCTTACTCGATTGATAGGTTCAATCCTATATGCATTGTGTACGGCACACTCCAAAGGCTCGCCGGACTGACTGGAGCAAATCCTAGGTAGGATGGCCGGAATTTTTTTATAAAATTCTCTAAACGGTGCAAGATAGTCCTGAAGGCTTTACATTTTCCATTAAACGAAAATAGAAACCCAGTGGACATGCTTCCGCCCATTCGATTGATAGGTTCGAGCCTATATGCGTTATGCACGGCGCACTCTCGTAGCATTCCAGGCATAACAGAGCAGAGCTGACAACGTACGCCATGCTTGAGATACTCCGAAGACGCTGCGCGTCACATGGACGTCCTGGAAAATAAGGTGCTCTAATCGCAAAAGTCTGCTGCACTTATTTTTTTTTCACCCACGGCGAAAACGCGGTGGTCTGGTAAAGGTTTATATACGTTTGTGTAGATCTCGAAGAGACGAATCGAACGGTACTAACAGTTTTGCAAACAACTCAAAATTTAAGAAGTTATGAACATATGACGGTTTGCGACGGACTTTTCCGTGGATTAGACCTTGAGTGCTTGTTAACATTCGCAAACAACAGTGGTTTGAAGTTTGAGTCTATTCTGGTGGTTTTTGAATTTATAGCAGATTTAAAGAGGGGATTACGCCATGCACTCGTCCAGGACGTTGCAGTGTTCATCTGATTGATAGTGTGAATGCTGTTCACCATAATTTTCACAGTGGAAGATGGCGGTATGTTGTTTTTTTTCTATTTGGATTTCTCTTGAAGTTTTTAGACTTACACGCACGCAAAACTATTTACACTGTCAATTTCATAAGGATTGTGATGTGTAGCCATTTTTTCCTTAAGGCACCCTGCAAGGTAGATTTTTATCGACAATGATTTGCAGTTTTTCTGTCGTGAAGATTTTCGACCACCAAAAGAAGGGATTACGCCATGCACTCGTCCATGACGTCGCGATCTTTATCTGATTGCTACTGCAAATGCTGTTTATTGGATACAGCAGAATTAAGATACATGCGCTTTTTACAAATTTCATAAGGATTGTGATGAGTGGTCATTTTTTTTCTCTTTTTTTTTGTTTTGTTGTGCCGTTGGCAAGTGTGTAACTCCACACAAGTGGAAATTTTGTAATCGATTAAAAGAAGCTCGCGACGAGTGCGTGACGTAGCTTTAAAAATTCTCGCTTTTCTATACTTAGAATAGGCTGTAGACCATTATTTTTCCTTGAAAATGCATTTATAAAATTTCAAGCGGGGTGTTCACTTATTCGAGCAAATGATTTTAAAAATCTTGAAGAACGCCATATTTAATTTTCCTTGAACAAAAATAATTATTTTATCCTTTTCGGAGAGTAAGAACTCGATTTGGAAGATGTTCAGTTTGATGTCAAAAGCGGCAAGCTTTCTTCGAAGAGTGTTCAATTTGATTTGAAAAGTCCAATGTTATTGGAAAAGTGGGTACATGTCGCGAATATGGGCAACATTGGAGGGTGGGAGCGTGCGTGCTAATCAGATCGCATCAAATTGGCGTGCCATACAGAATGGACTTGTATGGTCTGCATTCTGAATGGCTGGCGTATGTTCGGTCGATATTCCGCTTAGTTCTGATTGGCAGATGCACTACCACGTCCTAATGCTGCTCATCTTCGCGACTTGAGCTGAAAAGTGTGTCCAAATTAAATCGAAAAGTGTACAATTTGACGTTGAAGTGGTAGATCATATAGATGAAAAGACAACCACTGAAGCCTTCAGACAAATTTTGGCAGAAGTGGGGATGAAGGATAAAAAAGGGTAAAAGACGGCGTTGCTCAATCTCTTTGGGATGCGCCACGCATTCAACTTCTGTGGTGTGTCGTGGAGACGAAATTGAATGCCTATTTTCCCTACAAAATGACTTATGGTGCCCAGCTAACGGAGCAGTCCTTCCCAAACAACTTCAGTACCAATTCGCAGACCTCAGAGGAATGGAGGGCTTGGTTGGCCTGGGTGGAATATCCGAACAAGAAACCTGGTGGTATCGAGTGCACGCGACAGTCCGCACCTCCTCTCGTCCTCGTCAAACGTATAGAATAGCCGAACGGTACACCAATTGCCAGGATTATACCAAAAACTTGGGTAATTGAACTTTATCCTTTTATATAACAACTACAATAATAAACTAAATTTAAAAAATAAGCAGGTTCGTTCCGGCACCAAATTTATACGAACTCTTTCTTTGCGATGTAAAAACCAATGGACGAAAGAAATGAAACGAAAAACGTTTTGTTCTTTCCAGAAAGGTCTGGTCTAGATCACCGACCTAACAAGGGGAAGTAAACTTTTAAGTTGCGCCCAAAGGGTTAGAACCTAAAACACTAATGGTAAAAGAACTCTTCAGTGGACAAGTAGGAAAGCAGAAGAAGAAGTAGAAGAAGTGAGAAAATACACGTATTCATGTGGTCCTGGAGGGAAAAAATAGCACGGTAGTCCCACGGGAAGAGCGTTCTCCCAGAACAGAACAACTCCGACAGCATAAACTGCTCAGGAGAACTGCGGCGCCCAGCTTCTCCAACAACATCAGAATGCAAGGGAGAGGCAGAGAGCAGCTTCATGAGGAAGACACGTCCAGCGAAGTGCGAAGGAAGAAGACCGGTCCGGGTCATGAGAAAGACGAACGATCAATGGGGATGGCTGGCTAACGATGGCAGACGAGGAGCGAACGGTCTTGTGACCGACGCAGCTGTCGTTCCGGCATCTCGCCGGCCTCTGGCCTCATCGACCGCGAGCCTCAGCCAGCCTGGAGAGCTGGACGAGCGGCCCGCCTACATGTGGAAAAAACCGCTGATGTTCAGCCTACAGCTTCCATGGGCTGGCTCTGAGCTTTTAACCCGAGTCCAAGCAGCGTAAACACTTCACACTTACGGGGAACCGGAACCGTTAGTCTGACTGAGCACAGTTGATAAGAGGGTGCAAATAGCCTTATACGCTAGAAAGGAAGGTTGGTACACGAAAACTGGAACGCGGGCTATGGATGGTTAGCACCAGGGGTGCGCATTCAACGGTTAACGTTTAACGAATTTGATGAATTAGCGGCATTTTTCCTTAAAACTTACCTTAATGGCTTTGCGGAAATTTTCAGAGAACTTTTTCAGAATTTTGATGGTCTTTTTTCTCAATAAGTTTATGAATTTTTGGTCATTGGCTGAAAAGAGCGTGCTGGCCGGCTTGCGTCGCTTTTGAGCATTCCAAAGCAGCCTTTTTTAGTAACTTTTTCAAAATTCTGGTACTGTAATATCGCGTGGAATCGAGAAGACGTCTCAAACAAGTGATAGAAGGCCTCCAGAGTTCTCAGCTTCGCCGACGTTCGAAGATCAGAGACGCTGTCGCATGGGCCAAGTCGTCGAAAATTAGGCTGGTCAGCCACGCAGACACCCACTGGATGAGATCAGTTACTCTGACAAATCTCGGCGAGTTGCGCAACCCCATGTGTTTTGGTGCCGCCGAACAGCGGCGCGTCAAGAGCGTTTTGGCGGGCGGTCCAAGGATTGAAGGCGGGCTAGGTGGCGCTGGCACCTATGCGGGCGAGCTTCGCTCCAGACTAAGCCCAGAGTAATCGGATGTCGGGGCATTCGGAACATAGTAGGGAAATAATCCGGATAAAGGCCGGGGCAACTCGCGAGTTGTGACGTCACACCCCGTATCTAGGGGTCGCCGCGTGCCGCGGCACCCGCCGCGCAACGCGGCAATCAAAGCTACCTAGGGTCCATCAAGATTTCTTCCTGTGGTATGTATAGAACAATGGTGTACCGAATAAAATTTATTAGGATAAAAACCTGTACAATACTACACAGCATAAATCCTACACTACTATACATAGTTATATTACTACAAAACTACATATATAGTCGGTATACCGACTGGATTCCGCGGGATGTCAAGAGAACACCAGCACGCCTCCCAACGCGTTGGTCGGACTTCTTCGTGAAAACCCTCAACGAACGATATGACGCTCTTCGTGACCCTCGAGCGAGAGGGATCCATTGGAGCACTCTGGCACGCGACAGGGTCGAATTAAGACGCTGTAGGCGCCCGCTCGAGCAAGTCAATGATCAACAGGACGACTGGTGATACAGATGAATATCTCAGCCCCCGCTCCCCCCCCCCCATTCCCCGAATGGGAATACTCCTCAAGAACAATTGAAATCAGCCAGAATTGAGCAGAAACAATGCGTTTCAGCACAACCGCAAATGGCGACAGGATATCGCGCTCCAATAGTGCCTACATGTTTAGATTTGACCTAGGACTTCTTTCTTTGACTTGAAAAAGAACTAGAAAGTTCCTTATCGAGCCGGTAAGGGCGTCAACGAAAACAACGAAAAAGCTAAGATACTGGTCTGATCCCCCCTCCTCCTCCTAAGATCTCCCTATCCCAAACTGGCACAGAAAATCTTGGAAAATTACTTTGCCTGGCTTCGGTACTTATAAAGGCTTCCCATGGAACTTCTGAGACCTGCGCCATGTGAAAGAGCTTGAAACGCTGATTTCAAATACACAGATCAAGTTTGCTAAGTGGATCTCCTAAGCGAGTACTGGCCGGTGAAAGTTCGCGTTGTCGACTGCATGTCGCGTGCCCTGATGAAGCGCTGGGAGGGGCGGAGCTTCCTCCAGGCCCGAACGGAGGCAGACCGTCATTGGTGCCGCCCTGGACAGACGCAGATCCTGCCCCCTCCGCCGAAACGGTGGTTTTATCGCTGCCGCTTGTGCCCAAGAACTTTTGTAGTCTCTAACAGCCTCGTCAGATGACGACGTGGAAGGAGTTCGAGCACTGTCTGTGGTCACTGCTCCAAATGTCACCTGCTGCAGAGGCTCGGCAAAGACTACAGCTGTAGTTTCTCACAAAGAAGCACTGGAATTCAAAGCACCGTGGAATCGCAGCACAGCATCTTGGCGCAAGGTGCATCGTCATGTCGAGCACCTACTGTGATAGATAACCTTTGCTTGCATGAGTGAAAACAACAGAAGGCCCGCATCAGCATGAGGGCATAGCAATCGATCTTCGATTCCTAGCTCTGGGTGCAATTCTGCAGCCTTTACTGCCGAATATAAACAAAAATGAATGGCGACTCCGAGAAGATCTGGGCGGACGATCCGTGAGAGATCGGCAGCAGGTGTCCACAAAGTGGGTTACTGTATGCACGACTGTGCACTTTGAACGTGGTAAATGATACGGGACTCAAATATGACTTCTTCTTCGAGCTGTTGACCAAGATTGTCTCACGGCACTATTCCGTGAGACATACTTCGGCATACTTCTCGGCGCCTTCGCCTTCTTCAGAGTTTGGAAAGGTCGGAGATATTTACTATACTAACCGCCTAAACACCACTTCACCATACGGAGCACTATTCCTAAGGAAAGTAGAGGAAATAGCCGACATTAAAGATGCAAATAAGCGACTAACCGTACAGGTGGTTTCCGAAGAGGACCACCGCTCAGCCACAGATGGAAATGGAAGTGGATAAATGGGCTTATCAGGAGACTATCTCAACGGTAAGTCGGAACGGCCCAAGTGTTGTATATGGGCAGAATCGCCTCTCTCTCTAGGAAACAACGAAATGCAAATATCTCGACCCCAATACAACTCTGCGCAGAGCTAGGGGCGACGGAAGCTGCACCGTTGGTAGCGTTAACCTTCTGCCTCCGCGCGAAGGGCGGGCTCAAGTTGGTTGAAAAGAGTGATGACCAGCGTGCGGTGGTGGCGCAGTGGGTAGAGGGGCGGCGTAATCCCCATGATCGCTGTTTTCAGCCAACTTGAGCTCGACCTCCGCCTGCAGGCAGAGGGCTAACTCCGCCAAAGGCCCAACTTCCGTCGTACCTAACTCTACGCAGAGTTGTATTGGGGTCGAGACATTTGCACTTTGGTGTTTCCCAGAGAGAGGCGATTTTGCCCATACACAACACTTGGGCCGTTCCTACCTACCGTTGGGATAGCTTCCTGGTTAGTCCCGGGGACTTAAATACTCATGTAAGTCCGAACACGTACATAGATTATTTCCATCTGCGGGTGAGCGGTGGTCCTCTTCGGTAACCACCTGTACTGTTAGTCGCTCATTTGCAACTTTGGTACTGGCTCTTTCCTCTACTTTTCTCTGGAATAGTACTCTCTATGATGAATGGCGTTTGGGTGGGCAGTATTGTAAATATTTCCGCCTTTACCAAGCTTAAAGGAAAAGGCTCTCGAACTTAAGCCGAAATGAAACCGTGTAACAATCTTGGTTAGCAGCTCAAAGAAGACGACGTACTTGTCTTCGTCACCACGCCAAGATTCACAGAAAGCCGAAGTTGGACAGTTCTACTTGACATAGTACACAATTTATACATTTCCAGTTTCTATTGTTCTTTTTGTAAGACAGGTGGTAGTGCATTCGGAGGAGGCGCCAGCTGTCAAGCGCACTCCCGTTCAAGGTTGTTAGTTCGGATTTCCCGCCCAGTCCAACCGAACCTTCCATCCCTCCAAGGTCAAAGAATTGCTGCCAGACTTGCCTGGGAAGGGTCAGTCACTGAGTTGTCCATCGGCTGGCCGCCACAAGTCGTTGTATAGGCCAACGACGCATTCAGTTTGCCTCCGCGACATCCCGTTGAAGTAGAAAGCGTGGCGCATCCAAAAAAATCTAATTAACGTCGTTTTTCATCGTTTACGCCTGCGATTTTAGATAAATCAATATATAAAACGGCGTAAAAAAGCCTTGGGAAGCATAAGCTTTCCTGTCCTATGATTCCCCTCAACTTGCAACAGATTTTTCCGGCTGTATTTGGGGCATTAAGCCTCAGCAAAAAAGGTGCACTTTGTGGGCGTAGAAGAGTGCTTAGCTCATCCAAAAAAGAGACAGACCGCGACCCTTGTCCTAAATTCTTAGAGCCAAAAAAGCCTCTAAAACCGCATCGGCAATATACCGCAAAAGCAGAATACGTGGCGCATCCCGCAAAGGACTTGACTCAAATCTTTATTGAGTTTGTCTACAGTTTCCACCTTGTTTCACTCAAGGACTGGAGAATTTTTTACCATGAAACGTGGCATGCTCTTGGAAATCGAAATTTCTAGAATGAGCAGCGACTTAGGAAAAGTGGGACGTCGCTGTTGACAGATGGCCGTTGTTGTCTTTTTCTGACTGCTTTCGATAGCTCTTCCGATGCAGTGACAAGGCTACGGTGTGAGTCAGCTGATGAAACATCCGTGGAAAAAAGCTGGCTGATTCACGGCTATCGAGGCGCAGATGTTGTCGTTGAAGCCAGTGGACTTTGAAAGACGATAACTCGCTGATAACTGCGTAGCCTGTCATCTGATTTATCAGCGCTTTTAGCTTGTAAAAAAGTTTATACGTCTTAAAAACAGACAAAGTTCATTCCTACCAGTCTTTGCGACTTCAATCCTATAGTCATCAGAAGCAGAAGTGAGATGACTTAAGATGATGTAAGATTAGCAAGTAGTAATGAGAAGTCTGTGCACTCGGCTTCTATATGGCATTTTTAGGTCAAATTGGACACTCTTCAAACAAATTCGGCAGTTTTCAAACCGAATCGGACACCCTTTTTATTAAACTTCCAAATCAAAGCGAGATTAAGCCTTTCTGATTAAAATATAGACACTTCAAGAAAGTTAGAATTTTTTTCGTTGAAGTCAAATTTAGCCATTTGAACACATTTTAGTAATTTGAAGAAGCAAGAAACTAACATTTATGGTTCGTTTCGCCACCTTCCTTTAGTCGAACCTTGTAAATTATAACACCTCCTCGGTGGTTCATCAGTGAAGAAAGAGGTGTTATAATTTTAATATTTTCAATATTTATTTTAAAATTTATTTATTTATTGTTAGTATAATATTTTTATATTTCTTGTTTTTATATTTTTACTATTTATTTATTCTAATTTTTTATTTTTTTTTAAATTGTAACACCTCGCCTCGGTGGTTCGTCAGTGAAGAAAGTGGTGTTATAATTTTCATATTTTCAATATTTATTTTAAAATTTATTTATTTATCGTTAGTATAATATTTTTATATTTCTTGTTTTTATATATTTACTATTTATTTATTCTAATTTTTTAATTATTTAAAATTAATATAAAATTTTTTAAACAAATAAATAGAAAATTTTCAATGTTTAAATTCAATTGCCTCAATAAGTAAGCAAACGCACTGCTGGAAACTATATAAAATATTTATTTTCTAGAAAATGTTAAAAACAGTGATTTAAAAGTTGTTTCAAAGTGCAAAAAACTCAATAATATAGCGTATTGGAAGAAGATATTGCGCCACGTATTCTTCGAGCTTGGCATGATTTTCATTTGATTGATAGTGTAAACGCTGCCCACCAACTCAGCAATGTGAAAGTGAGTATGTTTTCTACAAATACTTTTATTGTTATGTTTATTGTACCATTAAAAAGAGTGTGGCTTTATGGAAACCGAAATTTTGCTGCCAGTCACACGAAAATCGGCCCAGGATGGCTGCGTGGCGCATATCTAGCATAACAGAAATCTCGACGACGATCGCCTAGAATTGGTGCTAGATCAATTGAGTCATCCAGCCAAGACTCCGTGATAACGACTATATCGCAGTTCATGCATTTGATGGCACAGTTGAGTGGCACAATGCTCTTTTGGATGGAGCGTATATTGCAATAAAGACAGTTTAGATCAGGGGCTGGTATCCGAAGAGAGCTCGTTAGTTTACCGTTCAGTGGGCCAGTTAGATTACTGAGATTAGTCACATCATGAGCATTCCGACGCGCTAGTCGAGCTTGACGAATCCGGTCTCTCTCCTCCTCGGTTAGGGAAGGCCTGATATAGACCCCTTGAGGGAAAAGTACGTAATCGAGAAGCTCTTCTAAGAACTAGAGAGTGATAAAATATGTTAGGTAAAACAACCTTCAAAAGCCGAGGTCGCCCCTCTAAGGGCTTCCCAAGTCGGTATGCCAGTTGGGGGATACATTCTACATCAAGATGATTAAGAACAGTGATTTCTTAACAAATTCAAAGTCATGCATAGCACGCTCAGTCGACTTAGGGTTTGAGGACTCAGGTATGCCGAAGATGACAGTAGAACGTTGTCTCTCTTTTTCATCGTTCTGAGACAATATATTCATGGAACCGGTATCTTCTGATGGACGTGCTCCACCTTTTCTTTGAGCAGAATCAAGGGCAGCCTTAACTTCTAAATTTTCTTGACGCTGATTATTCACTTGGTCCTGCAATTCTTGGTTCTTGGTCATAGCAAGGCATAACTCCTTTTGAACAGAAAACATGTGATTTATGAGTGTTTTCATAAATCCCGGAGTTTTCTTATCTGTCCGAAGTTGCTTCAGCGCGCTCGTAACTTCGTCCGACTCCACATTCCTCCCTTCATCATCAGCCATCGTGGTTCTGCTCGGTCTCTGTGATGAGAGCTTCGTAGGCGCCATAGTGTTGGTCGATCAGGAAATCCACTCGATGAAGCCTCGATCAATAAAGACGGAATGTCGTGCACTAGGCAGCAGAAAACTCCGAGTTTACCTGTTCGGGTGGCTTAAATAACAATGGGATATCGTGGATATCGTGGATAGGGAGATATCGTGGACGTTCTGTTCGGTCAAACAGCGCCGGTGGTGTAAGGCGAACATCGCTGCCCGGAAAGCAGGAGATGCGGGTTCGAGTCCTGCCTGGCGCAAGAGTTTTGATCGCAACTAAACATCCTCCTAACAGCTTAAATAACAGATGTTCTCAACACGGAACCTGCCACAAGGTTCCTCACTTTATCAACGATGCAGGTAGTCCAGCCAACCAAAGTAGAACGGCGTACGTGAATGAACAAAGCAGAGCAGTAGCGACCGCACGGGAGTACCACAGAAGGGAATGATATCATGATATCCTTATATATCCTTTTAGCATTAAAAACACTGCCTCTAGAGATAACTTTAATTATTATTGTTTCTTAAAAATATAATTCCGTAAAAATCAGAACAATGAGTCTATATATTTCAAGCAGGTGCATTAAGGGAAATCCCAAACAAAGTTATAATAAAGTTTTTTCAGACAAACATTATTCTAATCGTATTAAAAATGTTACTGTTTAACGTAGAAAGCCTTAGTTTTAATCAGGAAGACGAAAATCATAATTCAAAAACCGCCAATCCTGCATGAAATAGTATCGAATTTGATTTGGAAAGTGTCCGAATTGTTTTAAAAGGGAGTTCAAAAGGTGTCCAGTTTGACATGAAAATTGTATATTTGAACTTTAAGTATGTCTGATGCGACTTGAAAAATGCCCAGTTTATTTTTCAAAGTGTTGAAAATTAAAGTGTCCAGTTTAGAGCGAAGATGAACACTTTTAGGAAAAGATGGTATATAATCTCTTCACGTTGAGCACTCTTCAAAACTGGGGTAATACATTTGAAATGATAGCAAACTCTTCCAAATTGAAATGAGCTTTTTCCTCATTAAATTAGAAACCCTCCAAAAAGGTCAGATTATTTTTTGTTCAAGGAAAATTTGAGCATGAGTTTCTTTTAAGTTTCGGTTAACCTGGGCAATAGGTGAGCACTTTGTTTGAAATTTTATAAAATTCTTATTTTTTAAGTAAAAATAATAACCTAAAACGTACGTGAAAGAGCAGGAAGCGGATATTTTCAAAGTCAAAAGAAGAGATTGCGCCATCTCTTCTTTCAACACGTCGCGATTTTTATTCGACTGATAGTCAAATTTCTGTTGGCATGGAATTCACATCTGGCAATGATATAAAGATAATAAAAGGATAAAGGACGGCGTTGCGTTACTCAATCCCTTTTCGGGATGCGCCACACACTCTACTTCTGCGGGATGTCGTGGAGGCGATTTGAATGCGTATTTGGCCATAGAATGACTTGCGGTGGCCAGCCGATGAACAAGTCAGCGCTCTATCCTTTCCAGACAAGTCTGGAACCAATTCTTCGACCCCGGAGGGATGGAAGGCTTGGTTGGCCTGGGCGGGAAATCCGAACCAGGAACCTGGTATCGGGTGCACGCGACAGTCGCGCCTCCTCCGACTGCGCTACACGCGCCCCAGGAAATGATACAACAAATATAATTGTAGAGAGCACACATATCCTATTTAGATGCTTTAGGTAAGCAGCTTTACAGTATCAACCGAATAAAAGCTGCGACGAGCTTTTCAAATGTTGGGCGCCTTCTGGTATTTTAATGCGCTACCTTGTTGTGCTCTAAAACGAAGTTTAATTCCATGATTGACTGTCGTTAAATCTGAATTATAATTTTTTATCAATTCATTATTCTTTTTCAAAATTTAAAAAAAAATAAAAATTTCATAGAAATTCCAAAGAATTATTACATTAATTCGGGTAGCTGAACTAAAAATTTCTAGGAAAATTATACCAAATGTTCCTTGAACAAAAAATTATTCTAACCACCTCGGAGATCCTGAAGTTTAACCGACACGAAAGTCATTACGATTTGGAAGAGCTCGCTTTGATTTCAGAAGCCTTGGGGTCAAACAGTGCCCAAATTGGTTTGAAAGGCGTTCAATTTGACGTGAAAATAGAGTATATTCTTGGAATCCAGCGCGAGAGTTAGAGCTCATGTTAGAGCTTCTCGGAGCTGACACTAGCCGATTCCAGAGATAGGAGATGAGGAAGGAATGAAGATTCCGAAGAAAAAGCGCTGTGAGAGCGGCGTGTGACTTGAGTCAGCGACGAAAACAGCAACTGTCCCAACGTCGAGCGGAGTGGAGGCAGGCAGGAGACAGAAGCGAACCAGCGGCTGACCATGGGTCGCGCCGTCGCTCCGACGGCGGACGCCGATGTAACAATGCGCTCGAGAAGAACTGCTGGCGGAGTCGGCCGAAATGAAAGGAAGCAAGGCGATTAGCCATCTGGCGCCAATGTGCGATGGCGTCGTTTGGAATCGCCATGAGAAGGGATATTCGATGGCAATAGCATTTCCAATGGAGATGGTTACTATGAAGAAAATGCCCTTGGAATCTGAAAAGAATTCTGAAGGCAGTGCCATCATTTCATGATTTTTCTTTGGAGCAAGCATTCGACGAAGATAAAAAAGCTATACGTGAGCGGAGCTGATCGTCACCACTAGTACAGATAGAAAAAAAACTGAAAAAAACCATTTTTATCTAGAATCGAAAGAAGCAGCAATATCAAGAAGAACACCACAATATACACTAAGGTTGCCTAACCAATAAAAGATAAAAAGGATAAAGGACGGAATTACCCAATATCCTCTGGGATGCGCCACGCATTCTACTTCTACGGGATGTCGTGGAGGCGACTTGAATGTGTATTTGGCCATAAAATGACCTGCGGTGGCCAGCCGATGAACAAGTCAGCGCTTTATCCTTCCCAGACAAGTCTGGTACCCATTCACCGACCCCGGAGGGAAGCTTGATTGGCCTGGGCAGAAAATCCGAACCAGGAACATGGTATCGAGTGCAGGCGACAGTCGGCGCTTCCTCCGACTGCGCTATACGCGCCCTCGCCTGACAAATACAAATACTTATTCAGCCAATACAACACAATATTAAATTGTAAAAAATCTAAGCATAGTTCAGCCTAGTTTAGCATGGTTTTTAAAAAAAACTAACTGAACAAAAATCTTCACTTTATTGCATTCAATTTTTTAGCGTCTAAGAGAACGAGATTGATTCGCCTTCACCGAATCGAAAGAAGTCAGAATTTTTCAATGGTTCACTGGTTTTTTGTTAGTTCAGTAGCTGACAGTCTTGACTTATTTTTAAAAATTTTAAACCGTGAGTTCGTGTGTCAAGGCTGAACTGAATTGTTTTTTACACCATTTTTGGAACAAAATTCATAAGAATTTTCTGTTCTTTCACAAAGAAATATCAATTTATCTTGAGATACACTGCATGTTATATTTAAACAAAAGATTATTTTTCATTGTTATACGGTATCGAGATCTAAAGTAGCTTACCACTAGTTTATTTGATTACTTTAACAATGAGTTTACTAGATTTCTTAACTGCAGTGCTTTCATAAGATGTTGCCTGAGCTGTGCACAAAAAAATTGTATAAAAATCTTCATTTTATTAAGTCTAATTTTACTGTTTTATCAGAGAATAATATTGATTCGGTTCCTTTGACTCGCTTTAGTTGAACTTTTTAGCGATCCACTGGTCTTTGAAGATCTACAAATTGGCAAGCCCTCACATATTTTAAAATTTTTACACGGAGAGTTCAAGCAAAGGACTGAAATGAAATGCTCTTTGCGCTAAAAGGTCATTTTTGCAATAAAAGTGTTGTGAATTTTCTCTTCGTTTGCACAAAATAGTTAGTTTTCCTCAAGATATCCTGCATAAGTGAGTATTTCAGTACATATCTTGCTTAAACGAAGGTTATTTCTGTCTGTTAATTGGCATCCGGCACTGCTTTATTTACACTATTAATTTGTTTATTTTAAATCGAAGGTTCTTTGTTGTATTCTTCGGATTTCCCTCCACCAAGCATCTCCTTGCGGTCAATGAATTGGAAAAATTTATAAAAAGTTGTCTGGGAAGGATGAAGCGCTGAACTGTTCCTTGGCTGGCTATCACAAGCGATTGTACAGGCCAAATACGCATTCAAATCGCCTCCACGACATCCCGTAGAAGTTGAATGCGTGGCGCATCCCAGAAGGCATTGAGTGACGCCGTCCTTCATCCTCTATCCTTTATTTCTTCGTTTCTATAACAAATCCGATTCCATTTTGTAGAACAGGGAAGAGATTCCTGAATGAGTGCGGTAGTTGGGCCACATTTCGGAACTTCTTCCCCTGCCTAACTAGGTGGTCGACGCGCTGTTTTTCAGTTGTTGCTGATTTTCTGAAATGAGCAGCAGCTGGTGAAAGAGTGCAACTGAAGTGATCCGATTTCATCGCTGTAGAATTTAACGCATTAATCGAGCGTTGGGCGCAGTCGGAGGAGGCGCCGACTGTCGCGTTCACCCGATACCAGGTTCCTGGTTCGGATTTCTCGCCCAGGCCCAGCAAGCCTTCCATCCCTCCGGGGTCCGGTGAATTGGTAGCAGACTTGTCTGGGAAGAATAGAGCGCTGACTTGTTCATCGGCTGGCACCGCAAGTCATTGCATGGCCAAATACGCATTCAAATCGCCTTCACGATATCCCATAGAACTAGAATGCGTGGCGCATCCCAAAAAGGATTGAATAACGCCGTCCTTTATCCTTATCCTTTTATCGAGCGATAGAAGTAGAATCAGGAAGTGGAGGAGCTGAAGAGGCCTGTTGGAGAAGGTGTCCGCACTACAGTTGTGGTCTCGAATTTTTTTCGAATATTGGAGTGGTTTCGAATGCTCACAAATTTCGAATATTCGAACTCGAATATATTCGAAAACTGTGATTTTTGTGTACTCAAATTGGAATACCTTCGAAAAACTCAATTTATCGAACGTACGGATCTGAGCATTCAAATTCGAATGAAAATCATCCGAAGACCTGTTCAAATAGGTCATTCGAAAACAAATATCAACCGCATTACCCCTCATTTAATGTGTTCCTGGTAATTTCGTTAGTTTAGGTTTTTTGCTACGTTGATTTAATTCTTTGAACGACAAAGCACAGTCAACAAGTCTTCTTACAGAAGCATGTCGAAGTTAGGAATGAGGAACGTTGCCACTCAACACGAGGAAATGGCTAAAGAAAGCTGTCAAAGAGTTAGCAACGCTTAGATGAATCCCTACTCGTCCTATTTCTAACTAGAAGGCAAGGCAGAATAGCATGACGCTCGTGGAGCTTTAACCTCCTATAGAATCTTATGGGCTGCTGAGGCACTAACACCCTTCGATAGAACAATAAAAGCAGGTGAGGCACTTCCTACGGAAGAATACGGCTCGGGTTTTCGAGAGACCTTATACTCGACGGCAACCTGATGAGAAGAATGCGAGCGACTAAGGTCTCTGGTGACGGGCTAGCGATCAACTCGGTGAGAAATCGCCAGATGGTCTACTTCCAGCTCGAAGACGATAGCGCCTATCGCGACGCATCTGACGATTTCGCACGCTGATTAGAGGATTCCCGCGTCAGTGGCAGCGGAGGCAGCGTGGCACTGTTCTCGACGAAATAGCTGACCTTCCATTTCTCCATTGTTCGCACTGATACGTGGAATTCCGACGGGCTCGAGAAGACATTGGGGAAGTATGGCGCTAGGGTCTTTCGCCGAGGTCTTTGAAGAGAGCGATTTTGCCGAAGGATAGAGGAAAAAAGAGGTTGAGAGATCATCGCCAGGCTTCAGCAGTAGCAATTCTCCGAAGCTAAAATTCAGGAGACTTGAAATATAAAAAACGAAGTTGTTTGTACACTGCCTCATAGGTCATTAAATACGAAATCATATTGAAGTAGAATACACAACATATTGAAAGGAGTTCCTCCCCACCGATATCTTATCACAAATACGAATATTATGAATATTTTTGATAATTTACTCATTTATTTATGTTGATGGACGCGATGACGCACTTCACATCAAAGGAAAGAAACGAAAACTCAGAACCATATGCAACTGTGAGAAAAAGAACATCTTCAATTATTACACTTATAAAAAACGTGTTTCTCAGGTCAATCCTACGGGCCTGTTCATACTTCGCGACAAAGGCGACCAGTCGCCCACGCAAAACATGCATATCGATTAAAACTTAGCGCGCGCCCTCTAAAAGTGCTAGGAGTCGTTTAGGCCTATGGTATACTCCCGCGTCGCTCCAGCGATGGGCGCGGGGCAACTGTCAACGGCGCGCCTTCGCTGCTGTGGCGGACGGCGCAGTGAGGCGCGATTGTCAGTTGACGCGCCATCGCTCCCGCGAGGCGTCGCAGAGGGGTGTAGTGAAACATACAGTACCGGACATGCCGCTGCGTCCAACAAGCACAAGCGGCGCAAAAGATGAGAAGCGGCGCAAAAGGGCGCCGGAGAGCGCCGTTTTCCGCTCGCCAAGCGCCGCGTCTGAGGCAAGTCGCGTTAGTGCGCGGCGTCCTCAACTTCTGGACGTTAGACTGAATGAAGGAGCTTATCTGTACGTTCGGACGAGCATGGCCTACTGTTTGGAACTAACTTCCGGCATGGCGCGCGCTCTGAACAATGCATGTAGGCCGGCAGAATCAATCCAGTGTGAGCGACAACCTGTAGAGCGAGCGACAGCTTGAACAGTGAGCGCATGGGAGTTTTAACGAAAATTCCTAGCCTTCCTACTCAGGCATTGCTCTAGGACTGTCCAGCTTGCATCTGGAGTGCGCCGTGAACAATGCATATAGAATCGAACCTATCAATCGAATGAGCGCGACAGCTTGTAGAGTGCGCGTTTAGGGAGTTTTATCAGAAATCCTTAGCCGCTCTACTCAGGAGCTGCTCTAGGACTGTCCAGCTTGCATCTGGAGTGCGCCGTGAACAATGCATATAGAATCGAACCTATCAATCGAATGAGCGCGACAGCTTGTAGAGTGCGCGTTTAGGGAGTTTTATCAGAAATCCTTAGCCGCTCTACTCAGGAGCTGCTCTAGGACTCTCCAGCTTGCATCTGGAGTGCGCCGTGAACAATGCATATAGAATCGAACCTATCAATCCAGTGGGCGCGAAAGCTTGTAGAGTGAGAGTTTGAGGGGTTTTATCAGAAATCCCTAGCCGTCCTACTTAGGAACTGCTCTAGGACTGTCCAGCTTGCATCTGGAGTGCGCCGCGAACAAAACATATAGAATCGAACCTATCAATCGAGTGGGCGCGACAGCTTGTAGAGTGCGCGTTTAGGGAGTTTTATCAGAAATCCTTAGCCGCTCTACTCAGGAGCTGCTCTAGGACTGTCCAGCTTGCATCTGGAGTGCGCCGTGAACAATGCATATAGAATCGAACCTATCAATCGAATGAGCGCGACAGCTTGTAGAGTGAGAGTTTGAGGGGTTTTATCAGAAATCCCTAGCCGTCCTACTTAGGAACTGCTCTAGGACTGTCCAGCTTGCATCTGGAGTGCGCCGCGAACAAAACATATAGAATCGAACCTATCAATCGAGTGGGCGCGACAGCTTGTAGAGTGAGAGTTTGAGGAGTTTTATCAGAAATCCCTAGCCGCTCTACTCAGGAGCTGCTCTAGGACTCTCCAGCTTGCATCTGGAGTGCGCCGCGAACAATGCATATAGAATCGAACCTATCAATCGAGGGGGCGCGACCGCTCGCAAATTGCACGCGCGGGCGTGTTTGGGGCCCGATAACTCTGTCATGTGTGAACTCTTCCGGCTGCAGCTTGTGGGTTTTGTAGACAGTAAAAAGCTCTAACAGTTCTCCAAAGCACAGCGATGTAGCCTAAGAACTGACAAAGTTACGGTGGTGCAAAGATGCAGGTCAGGCTTGTACAACCAATTTTTTTCGATTTCAGGCGATCACTGCGGGAAGAGGCGATGAGCTGACGGCCTACAAATGCATAGGCTAACAGATAACTTAACGTACTTTACAAGAAGGCGCTTGCAGCTCTCCAGCTGCCTACCTGCCTTACTTACAGCTGCCGCTTTAGAGCGGCGGACGGCAGCAGTAAAGATTCTTCCGCCCTTACTCCTTCCAGTTTTGAGTTTTCTGCACTCGCAATGACACTGTTCTCTTCAACTCTATCGAACGGTGTCAATCTCGGCCAGTTTTGGAAAAATCGATTTTTGACAATTTTCATCGGGGTGAAGGCCGCAGCGGAGGGCCGATGACGTCACCGAAAGCCAATATTTCGGAATCTGGCCAAGTTGGACACCATTCGATAGCGCTTTTGATGGTGAATGGAACGTTTTTACGTAGAGTGGCGAGAACTGTGATGTGAGCGAGTAAGAGCGAGGAGAGCATGACCATTGTTGTGCTAAATTGTGCGCGCGGCGTCTTCTGAGCGCGATAGCTCTGTAAAGTGTGAACCTTTCCGGTTGCAGCTTGTTGTTTTTGTAGGCAGCAAAATGTTCTAGTAGTGTGCCAAAACACAGTGATGTAGCTTATGACTGGACAAAGCTGCGTAAATGCAGGTTAGCCTTGTGTGACACGATTTTTTCCAAATTCAGTCGACCCCTGCGGAAAGACGCGGAGAGCTAGCATCTTACAATTACGCAGGCGAGCAGAAAGCTTAAGGCTCTTTACGAAAACGTGCTCACAACTCCCTAGCTTATTAAATTGCCTTAGTACCAGCTGCCGTTTTAAAGCGGCGGAGGCAACAGTGAAGCTTCTTCCGCCCTTAATTCTTCCGGTTTTGAGTTTTCGGTACTCGCAATGACATGTTATCTTCAACTCGATGAGCTCTATCGAACGGTGTCAATCTCGGCCAGTGTTGGAAAAATCGATTTTTTTGACAATTTCGCGTCAAAGAAGAGGGCGCCGCTCTAGGTCGCGGCAGAGAGTGATGACATCGAAAATCGACGTTTCCGAACCGGGCCAAATTGGTTAAGATTCGATAGAGCTTTTCGTGCTGAATTGAACAGTGCTGCTACGAGTAGCGAATACCGTAATCTGGGCGAGTAAGAGCAGGGAGAACATCGACCGTTATTGTGTTAAATTGCAAATGCGGGCGTGTTCAGAGCGCAGTAGCTCAGTCAGGTTCGAGTCGTTTCGGCTGCAACTTGTGGGTCTTATAGGCAGTAAAATGTTCTAGTAGCATGCCAGACGCATTTTTTCCGATTTCGATGAACCACTGCGGAAAGACGCAGCTAGCTAACGCGCTTAAAATGCGTGGGCTAACAGGACGCTTAAGATACCTAACGATGACGTGCTCAGAACGCCTCAGCTGCCTAAACTGTCTTAGCCACAGCTGCCAGTTGAAAGCGTCGGAAGATAGCGGTTAGAGGTTCTTGTGCTCTTACTCACTAAGATTTGAGTTTTCAACACTCGCAATGGTACCTTTCTGTTCAGCAGGAAAAGCGCTATCGAATGGTGTCAATTACGACCGATTTTGGAAAAAACGATTTTTTAGCGGTTTCGCAACGAGGGCAAGGCCACTCAAGGCCGCGGCAGAGGGACGATGACGTCATCAAAGATCGATTTTTCCGAACAGGGTCAAATTGGTTACCATTCGATAGAGCTTTTCGCGGTGAAGCTAATGGTGTTATTCATGGTATCGAAAAACCAAATATGGGTGAGTAAGAGGGCAGGACGGCTTCAACCGCTAAGTCCGCCGCTCTAAAACGGCAGCTGGTACTAAGGCAATTTAATAAGCTAGGGAGCTGTGAGCACGTTTTCGTAAAGAACCTTAAGCGTTCTGCCCGCCTGCGTATTTGTAAGATGCTAGCTCTCCGCGTATTTCCGCAGGGGTCGACTGAATTTGGAAAAAATCGTGTCACACAAGGCTAACCTGCATTTTCGCAGCGCTGTAGCTTTGTCCTATCGTAAGCTACATTACTGTCTTTTGGCATGCCACTAAAACATTCTACTGCCTATAAGACCCACGAGCTGCAGCCGAAACGACTCGAACCTGACCGAGCTACTGCGCTCTGAACACGCCCGCATGTGCAATTTAGCATAATAACGGTCGATGTTCTCCCTGCTCTTACTCGCCCAGATTACGGTATTCGCCACTCGTAGCAGCACTGTTCAATTCAGCACGAAAAGCTCTATCGAATCTTAACCAATTTGGCTTGGTTCGGAAATATCGATTTTCGATGACATCATCACCCTCTGCCGCGACCTAGAGCGGCGCCCACTTCTTCGTCGCGAAATTGTCAAAAAATCGATTTTTCCAAAACTGGCCGAGATTGACACCGTTCGATAGAGCTCATCGAGCTGAAGAGAATAGTGTCATTGCGAGTGCAGAAAACTCAAAACTGGAAGGAGTAAGGGCGGAAGAATCTTTACTGCTGCCGTCCACCGCTCTAAAGCGGCAGCTGTAACTAAGGCAGGTAGGCAGCTGAAGAGCTGTAAGCGCCTTCTTGTAAAGTACGTTAAGTAATCTGTTAGCCTATGCATTTTTAGGCCGTCAGCTCATCGCCTCTTCCCGCAGTGATCGCCTGAAATCGAAAAAAATTGGTTGTACAAGCCTGACCTGCATCTTTGCACCACCGTAACTTTGTCAGTTCTTAGGCTACATCGCTGTGCTTTGGAGAACTGTTAGAGCTTTTTACTCTACAAAACCCACAAGCTGCAGCCGGAAGAGTTCACACATGACAGAGTTATCGGGCCCCAAACACGCCCGCGCGTGCAATTTGCGAGCGGTCGCGCCCACTCGATTGATAGGTTCGATTCTATATGCATTGTTCGCGGCGCACTCCAGATGCAAGCTGGAGAGTCCTAGAGCAGCTCCTGAGTAGAGCGGCTAAGTATTTCTGATAAAACTCCCTAAACGCGCACTCTACAAGCTGTCGCGCTCATTCGATTGATAGGTTCGATTCTATATGCATTGTTCACGGCGCACTCCAGATGCAAGCTGGAGAGTCCTAGAGCAGCTCCTAAGTAGAGCGGCTAAGGATTTCTGATAAAACTCCCCATGCGCTCACTGTTCAAGCTGTCGCTCGCTCTACAGGTTGTCTCTCCCACTCGATTGATTCTGCCGGGCCTATATGCATTGTTCAGAGCGCGCGCCATGCCGGCAGTTAGTTCCAAACAGTAGACCATGCTCGTCCGAACGCATGGATAGGCTCCTTCCATCAGCCCATCAGCCTAACGTCACTCTGCGAGCGGTCGCGCCCACTCGATTGATTCTGCCGGCCTACATGCATTGTTCAGAGTGCGCGCCATGCCGGAAGTTAGTTCCAAACAGTAGGCCATGCTCATCCGAACGCATGGATAAGCTCCTTCATTCAGTCTAACGTCCAGAAGTTGAGGACGCCGCGCACTAACGCGACTTGCCTCAGACGCGGCGCGTGGCGAGCGGAAAACGGCGCTCTCCGGCGCCCTTTTGCGCCGCTTCTCATCTTTTGCGCCGCTTGTGCTTGTTGGACGCAGCGGCATGTCCGGTACTGTACTCCCGTGCGACGGCCGTCGCAGCCCGTCGCCCGTGCACGGCGACGAGCGACGGGCAGCGATGGTGGCGGAGGGGGAGCGCTTGTCGTGCCCTATTCTATGCACTTCCGCTAACTTATTTCGACACTTCCTTGGTTCGCGACCATACCACAGCAATTTCAACACACGTTTGGTGATGTTGGGTGGTCATGTGATGTCACTGTTGTTCTCGTCGTAGGGTTATCTTCGTGGCTAGACTCATTTTGGTTTTTTTCGACGGCTTAAACAGCTAGTTTTTGAGGAGGTATTATTCTAGGCCGTTTTTTTTTTCACTTTTGTGCCGATCCTCGCATTTTTTTTTCGCCTCTGAGCTTCCTCGCCAGCACCAAAATCTACATTTCTGTGCCGGAGCAATGCAGTTCACGGTTAGAACGTACAGACCGTCGGAAGACGGAGTCTCTGTTTATAACCTCTACACCGCTGGATGTGTAGTTTTATCTGCACGTTGTTGAGTTTCCAAGGAATGAGGAAATTGCATCTATTTTCGCTCTCCCGGCACGTGTCTGGATCTAGAAGATTGTTAAGATAGCAGAGAAGCTAGGCAATGCTTTCGTACAATAGCGCTCGCGTCGTACGGTCAAAAAAGAGTTGTGACGGATTAGTCCGCCGTAATCCGTCGTATGCTCATAACTCTCCCAGTTGTAGTTTCGAGAACTTCTTTGCTACATGAAAAATCTATCTAAACTCGTTTTGAGAAAGGGAAGACTCGTAGATTGGGGTCCGACGGGGATTAAACCATTTGATTCCTTTTCCTATACCTCACGCTCCCCCGTTGCATTTGTCTGAACATTCCTGCAGCACTCAGTTAGTTTGACTGGGCTCTTGAGCGAATTCACGGCAGGACCCACGGTGGGTGTGATGGACAAAGCACGATTTTGTCACTGCACTGGATCAGCTGATTCGCTAGAATTCTGCAAAAGTCTCCGTCTGCAGAATTGCGTGAACTATGTCAGCCTCAGCGATGGCGACGGCTCGCGACGCGCATCGGCCGTCGCGTCGCTGTGCACTCCCGCGTCGCCGCAGCGGACGGGAGTATACCATAGGCCTTAGTGTGCGCGCGACGCGCGACGCGATGAAATGTGTAGTGGCCGAATTGATCAATCACGTCAATCTCGATCAATTTGGCCACTACACATGCATCGCGTCGCGCGTCGCGCGCACACTAAACGACCCCTTACTGTCGGTTACCCCCCCCCCCCAGGTCGTTAACTGGGGTGGTTGTATTAATCACCGATTTTGCCGAACCTCGTCAGAACTTTGAGACGTTATTCGAGGTGCTGATCACGGATCTCACATCCGCCTTTCCCTATTCAGTCAACTACGCTAGTATGCCGTAAGTAGCGTTACGTAGTGTAGTCAAGGAAACGAGAGGAATGTAGCCAAAACTTCACCTAAGAGGATATTTTGGTGCTCATGACGAGTCAGGCGTATTTTTGAAATTTCAGCCAATTTCTGAGTGCGTGTGTTGCGATAGATGTGGGTAACGTTCGCCAGCGCATACCTATCATCAAATATAGTGGCAATTCTACAGAAAGAGAATGCATAGAAAGTAAGGAGGCTTCAAAAGAGAAAAAGGAAACGAGAGAGGCTGCTAAGGAGAAAAGCAATGATCGGAGCTTATTGCAAAGTGAAATTGAACGCATTTCTAAGAAGCCGGGGTAAGATTTGTTTCCAACCTCTCAAATACATAACTCTTACACAGAGGTTGGGTCATGTCGATGGTCCTGACACGACTATCGCTTAAGAAGATAACCGGCCGTAATCGTTCGAAAGGACATCGGCATCGTGTTCAACATCCTGAATAACCTCTTTGAACGAAGTTTGGATGAACCGGATATCATTCTTGTTGAAATATTAGGTTGTAACGAAATAAATGGCACTGAACCACTGTAAATTTAAACGGTTAATATCTCGGCTTGTAGGCAAGTTTATTAATCGAAATGAAAACCATCTGATTCTACACATCTTTGCCAACGTGACACAAGCTTTTTTATTCCAGTTGCATAAAAATCAGAAGTTCTGGAGTTGACGAAATCTTCGAAGGCACTTTCGGCATCCTGTTGGTATTTGAATATTTTCCCTACCAAGAAGTCGCCAAGATGCTTGAAGAAATGGTAGTCTGTTGGGGAGAGGTCGGGAGAAAACGGAGGATGTGGTAGAGTTTCAATGCTCAGCTCATTCAATTTCTGCAACGTCATTCGTGCTACATGGGGGCGAGCATTGTCGTGCAGAAGGAGAACTCGCCCTCGGTTTACCAAGGCCGGTCGGATATCCTTCAACTTTTTCATCATTTCTTCAATTTCAATGCAGTACTTCTCTGCCGTGATGGATTTACCGGGAGGGAGGAAGCTGTGGTGAATAATTCCCAACGAACACCACCATACTGTCACCATTCCTTTCTTTTGGTGCAATTCCGGCTTCGCAAAAACCTTGGGGCTCTCATCGCTGTCCACCCACTGTGCCGATCGTCGCCTGTTGTCGTACATTATCCATTTATCGTCACAGGTTACGATGCGATCAAGGAATGGGTTCGTTTCGTTCCGTAGAAGCAGTGCGGACGAGATCTCATATCGTCGGTTTCTTTGCTCCTCAGACACCTCGTGAGGCACCCATCTTTCCAGCTTTTTGGTCTTTCCAATTTCCTTCAGATGCCGGGCAGCTGTGTTGTGACTGACGCCATGAACCTTCGCTATCTCCCTGGTACCTTTGTGTGGATCCTCCTCTACCACATCCCTCAGCTTGTCCTCATCAACATCACTATGCCTCCCACGACCTTCATGGCCTTCCAAGCTCTCATCTCCATTCCGGAACTTCTGATACCAACGATACGCCGTCCGAATTGTGGAACATCCTTGACCGAATGCGGCGTTGATCTTCTCGTCCGTCTCCTTAGCTGTAGTGCCCAGCTTGAATTCATACAAGTAAATGCCTCGGATTACCCTTTTGTCCATCTGCAAAAAAGTCAATAAAACTCTAACGTTTTCCCACTTTTACACAGAAAATTTGGTACTTTCCGGTAGAGCAAAGTTTGCGCTTCTAAATGATATGCCACATGTTACGGTTTGTTCTTGATCAAACGCGTAAAGACGCGCCAAATATGGCGCGAGCCAGTGCCATTTAATTCGTTACAACCTAATAGTATACCGTCGCGCACCATTGAGCCACATACAACATGTTAATTCCAAGGGCTACGTCTCCTTCATACGTGTCCGGGTGGTTGTTTTCCATTTTATTCTATTTTGCATTGGTGGTTTTCCGGGCCTCATGTTAGCATTTAAGGCTCACCTGGGATACGCTTCATCACATTCTAGGTGTATCCATCGAAATCATCGCACCCTCCCAATTCGGATAGCGTCGAAATAGGTATAAATATGTGTATATAAATATGTATTACAAATATAAATGTATGTAAATGCAATAAATGTAATAAATGTGTAAATATAAATGTATGTAAAATGTATGTATATTTTCTCCCTTGTTTGTATTGCGCTATTCCTCTTATCCCTCTTATCAGAACTGGTACGTTCATTCTTCCTTGCACTGCTTTACAGGGCTGGGACTTCTTATTGTGTTGTACTCCGTGACCGTACTCGGTGAGTTAAGTGGAAGGTAGGTTCGAAGTTGCGCCGTTGCGCTTTCCTTGGCATACTAAGCTCTAGCTCTATGGAAGGTGCTGCTCGTTACAGCTGTCCACAAGCAGCTAATTTCGCTTTTGGGGGACACATTTTGCTTTCGTACAAACTGCGTAGCTACCCTCGCAACACTACCGCCGCGACCAGTCGCTGGAACGACTCGGAGGTATGCCAGATGCCCATCGCTCACCATATCGCTTGATAAGCCGCGTAAACTGAGCTTTTCGCTTACAATTCTCCGTTAAAGTTGCGTAAGTCGTTGATGAAACCGGCACCTGGTTGCCCTCCTTGCCCTGCATTCAACGTTGAATGTTGAGCGCTCATTTAAGGCGATGGACCGTACATGTGGCATTGACATTGCCAGTACATGTCGTTAAATGAGACGGTGAAGTGAACGTGCAGATGTTGGAGCGTTTGTGTGCTTGTTAGCATAGCAGGGTCTAACTTAGACATAACCACCTGCCGATGCATTCCATGGAGGCGCGGACACATTGCTACGGCAGCAAGTGGTTAGGTCTAACGGCTATCTCTAGCAGTAGGAGTGGAAACCCAAACTAAAAACGACCGGTACATGCGTTAGCAATCTCTGTAGGTTCCTGCAACTAATAAATTCTTTGAATCGTGTTTTGCTATGCACTCTGCTACCTCATGTGTCTTATTTCGCCTCGTATGGTGGCATCTGGTCCAGCTTTCGCGCACTAATTTCTCAGATCGGTGCAATCCTAGTTGGTGATGGCCGCTCTTAAACAATTTCTCGACATAACGAAACGCAATAAATGGGCAATAGCCTGTGGAGATAAATAAACTATGCTAATCTGGCTGCTTAGATACTCAATTTCCGATTCTCTAGTCGGGAGAGGGAACCTAAAAACAATCATTCTCGGTCCAAGTCTGGTGACGGAGGCCCGCTTACTAGATTTGCACAGAGAACGGATAATCTTTAATCAACTAAATCAGATAACAGCAGTAAAATAAAATAAGAATAGGTCAAGACACCATAAATCAAGTTTGCACACAGGCAAGACAATGTACTTCACGTCTTTATCAATTGCAAACGTCTCGACCTAGCTCACAAATGATATATATTCTCAAGTTTCTGTATTATTTATTTTGATTTCGTTAGTGCAGTTCTTTTCTAAGGAATGAGTAAGTTCAGTACATTTCAATACGGAACGCGTTTAGCTCAAAAAAAAAGTCGTTTAAGAATGGCCACCACCAACTAAGATTGCACCCTCAGATCTTACTCCGTTGCAATACTCCACATTGCAATTTATCCTCCGGAGATCGGTGCTTGTTCATTTTGCCTTTTATCCTATCCTATATATAAAGGAACTAGCAGTTGTCCGTCCGTCCGTCTGCTCATCCGTCTGGCCTTTCCTAGAAGTCGAGTAGCAGGCCTCCGTGTTCAGACGAGGTGCCACTCACCCCGTGTCGAAGCCGTCAGAAGAAGTGTCGCCGATGTCGCGCAAAGGGTGTTCGAGTTCAAAAGACATGCCAGCGACATTGCTCAACAGGCGTCCGGGTTTAGAAGAGGTGTCTCCGATGTCGTGCAACAGGCGCTCGGATTCAGAAGGCATGTCACCGGTGTCTGCATTGGGTGTTTGGGTTCAGAAGAGGTGTCAACGATGTCGCATATGGGTGGGGTCAGAAGACATGTCACCGACGCTGTTCAACAGGCGTCCGGTTTCAGAAAGCATGTCACCTGTGTGGCTGCGAGCAACGATGGCCATGCGTGCGGTCGCGGCGCGGCGCTGCAGCCGGGGTCTTCCCTAGCCACTGCAGCTACAAGTAGGAGTTGCCCGATGCGCCCAACGTGTTAGAGCGCGAATGCACGTCTCAACCTATTGGCTGAACCGCTTTGGCTTGCGTAAGAGAAGAAGAGGGTTTTTTAACTGAGTTAGAAAGAGAAAAGAGAAAAAGAGAAGTGTCGTGGAGTCTCGTTTCAAAGCGAGCACGTGATGCTCGCTAGTGGTTATAATATGAAAACAAAATGAACCTGATAACAGTAGAAGATCAGGTTCATTTTGTTTTCAGATTATACGAAGAAATTCTCTTATTCTTTAGGTGAAGTTACAAAATCCCTCAATTCACAAAAATCTCGAAACTTTCGCAGAAAATATCAGCAAGTCCAAATTTTATAGGTCGCTAATTTTTTGTGCATTAGGCCTCCAAACAAACAGTATCTTTTTTAAATGCGTAACCGCTGTAGGCGACGCTCGAAACATACTGGATCTACTCCTCAAATGAATGTTCTATTTAATAATAATCGAACATTCTCCTACATGCAATTCTGAACTTAAAAATAAAGGTTTCTCCCTCTAAAACCCCTAATCATGGATCCATTAGTTATCGTTAGTTTTTGATTTTGAGCTTTCTTCATCATTTGTGTTTCACCAGTTACATACCTCTCCCTCACTCATTCGTCCCATCCTAATATCACTCGATTGATTAGCACTAACTGTCCTACACTACTCCACCTTACGACACATTCTGCTTGCACATTCTACCTTTTCCCACCCACCCTTGTGCCCATCAGTGCATCCTGACCGCCCCCACGCACTCGCGCTCCAGCTCACCCAGTTTCGGCACGTTCGGGTAAAACTCGTCCCCTCCACCAGAGAAGCAGCGAGGGCTCCGCCCGTAGAGACGCACGCGCGCGCGACCGCACGCGCCAAAATGAGTATCGCTGCCGCGTCCCTCATCTGTGTCGCGCATTAGGTGTTTGGGTTCAGAAGCGGTGTCACCGATGTCGTGCTAAGGACGTCCGGGTTGAGAAAATATGTCATCAACGCTGTTCAACAGGCGTCCGGGTTCAGAAGACGTGTCACCGATGTCGCGCAAGCCCTAGTATATACTTGCGCCGCCACGCGGCGCGGCACCACGACCGCCATAGATATCGATTTTTCGCGCCGCGCGGTCGATATATATCTCAACCATCGTGCCGCGCCGCGCAGCGGCTCAAGTATAAACTAGGGCTTATGGGGGTCTGGGTTCAGAAGGCATACCACCTATATCATGCAAGAGGTGTTTGGGCTCAGAAGAGGTATTACGGATTTCATGCAAGGGGTGTCTCGATTTAGAAGAGGTGTCACCTATGTCGCGCAAGGGTGTCCGGATTCCGAACACGTGTAATGGGAGACCTCTAAAGGGGAGACCCGTAAGCGGGGCCCAGTGAAGGGTAGGAGGACCTGTGAAGGGTGGAGGAGTACCAGTAAGGGTAAGACCTTTAATGGTAGTCAGTGAACGGGAACCAATAAGGAGTACCACTAAGGTGAGGGTTGGTGGGGCGGGGGGGGGGGGGGGGGGCGCGGAGTAGTAAGCGGGGAGTGAACGGGAACCAGTGAATTAGGAGGGTTCTGTGAAGGGGGAACCGGTAAAGGGGAACCATTAAAGGAGGACCAGTGAAGAGGTGATCAGTGACGGTGAAATCAGTAATGAGGAGCTGTGAAGGAGGTGGGGGCAGTAAAGGAGAGACAGGTAAAGGAGACCATTAATGGGGGCAGGTGAAGGGGGATAAATAAAGGGTACCACTTAGGTGAGGGGGCAAAAAAAGGGGAGGACAGTAAACGAAAACCAGTGAAGTGGGAGAGTCCTGTGAAGGGGGACCAGTAAAGGGGGAACCAGTGAAAATGGGACCAGAAATGAGGGTCAGTGAAGGGGGCTGCTAAAGGGGGGGGGGGGAACCAGTGAAGGTGGGACCAGTAATAGGAAGGGGGGATCAGTGGAAGAGACCTGTGAGGGCGGACCAGTACTTTTTCTCACTATCGTCCAACCTGTTATGTGTCAGGATCGTGGTACAGATCAAGAAGAGATCAAGAAGATGTGCCACAGATCAAACATTGCGAAGCATGCGTTGGATTTTCAGATGACCTTTGAAAGGCAGCAAGCGTGTGCGTGTACATGCCTCTCACTCTCACTACTACTGATGCTCACTACATTTTTCTGCCTGTCTCTGCCTCCAAATGGCCAAGAGGTGTACAGATGACCTTTGAAAGGCGTATTGTCGGGAAGGGGTAGGGGGAATGACTTTATGAATCGGAGAATTATTATTGCCGCCGGATATTTATATAGAGCTCTCACAAGATTATTACAATCTGTTCCTCGCCATGTGTACTTCGGAGAAGAAATCGGCGTACGTGCGATAGAAGGTGGGTAGCTTCATAGGAGCAGTTTTAAAGATTGTGCCCTACTTTCCCGCTTTCCCGTCAAACCAGTTTTTCACTGTAACGCGAGTACGAAGGCCTAGACGGGGCGTTCTATTCTCGGCGTTTGGAGGCGAAGCCCCCAACCAGACGTTTGACAGCCGCTAGGCCGTTGAACGTCTGGTTATACATATTAGGTTGTAACGAAATAAATGGCACTGAACCACTGTAAATTTAAACAGTTAATATCTCGGCTTGTAGGCAAGTCTATTGATCGAAATAAAAACCTTCTGATTCTACACATCTTTGCCAACGTGACACAAGCTTTTTTATCCCAGTAGCATAAAAATCAGAAGTTCTGGAGTTGACGAAATCTTCGAAGGCACTTTCGGCATCCTGTTGGTATTTGAATATTTTCCCTACCAAGAAGTCGCCAAGATGCTTGAAGAAATGGTAGTCTGTTGGGGAGGTTTCGGCAGAAAACGGAGGATGTGGTAGAGTTTCAATGCTCAGCTCATTCAATTTCTGCAACGTCATTCGTGCTACATGGGGGCGAGCATTGTCGTGCAGAAGGAGAACTCGCCTTCGGTTTACCATGGCCGGCCGGATATCCTTCAACATTTTCATCATTTCTTCAATTTCAATGCAGACTTCTCTGCCGTGATGGATTCACCGGGAGGGAGGAAGCTGTGGTGAATAATTCCCAGCGAACACCACCATGCTGTCACCATTACTTTCTTTTGGTGCAATTCCGGCTTCGCAAAAACCTTGGGGCTCTCATCGCTGTCCACCCACTGTGCCGATCGTCGCCTGTTGTCGTACGTTATCCATTTCTCGTCGCAGGTTACGATGCGATCAAGGAATGGGTCCGTTTCGTTCCGTAGAAGCAGTGCGGACGAGATCTCATATCGTCGGTTTCTTTGCCCCTCAGACAGCTCGTGAGGCACCCATCTTTCCAGCTTTTTGGTCTTTCCAATTTCCTTCAGATGCCGGGCAGCTGTGTTGTGACTGACGCCAAGCACCTTCGCTATCTCCCTGGTACCTTTATGTGGATCCTCCTCTACCACATCTCTCAGCTTGTCCTCATCAACATCACTATGCCTCCCACGACCTTCATGCTCTTCCAAGCTCTCATCTCCATTCCGGAACTTCGGATACCAACGATACGCCGTCCGAATTGTGGAACATCCCTGACCGAATGCGGCGTTGATCTTCTCGTCCGCCTCCTTAGCTGTAGTGCCCAGCTTGAATTCATACAAGTAAATGCCTCGGATTACCCTTTTGTCCATCTGCAAAAAGTCAATAAAACTCTAAAGTTTTCCCGCTTTTACATAGAAAATTTGGTACTCTCCGGTAGAGCAAAGTTTGCGCTTCTAAATGATATGCCACATGTTACGGTTTGTTCTTGATCAAACGCGTAAAGACGCGCCAAAAAATGGCGCGAGCCAGTGCCATTTAATTCGTTACAACCTAATATAATCTGCAGCTGTGCTTAGGGAGTCGAGGTATTGCTTCCAGGAAATACCTTTCTCATCTGCCTTTATCATGCTTCCAGGAAATGCCTTTGTCTAATTACTCCTCATATCTGTTCTTTTTTCTGTCTTTTTTCTCTTTTCGCCTATCTTTGTAGGGTGTTGTTCAGTTTTGAATTTGTTTTACATGTTTTCTCCTCCTCATTTATGCTTGCGTTGGCACGTCTTAGCGGACATATTCATAGATAAATAATTAAATATTCCTGTCAGCACCCTATACATAGCTGTGAGATTTTTGAAAAATACATGTGTAGAAAACGGAGTGGATCTTTGGCAACTAAAACCAGATCGGAATAGATTTTGAGGTCCATCAAAACTGCTCGTGTGGAAATTGCTTTCATCGCCCAGGCAAAGTTCGTAGCTGGGTTCTGCAAAAGCGCATACAGCTGGAAAATGCGCACAGAACACCGGAAAAATTTTGTAGACCTCAATACCCCTCAAATATCAACCAGGCAGTTGAAATGCAAAAATCCCGCGACGCAGGAAAACCGAACTCCCCCCCCCCCCCCCCGACCTCCTTCGCATGATGCAACGCCACATCTACCGGGCCACGATCCGTCTTACAGTAGCGCCACCGAAGGCGTACAAGAGACCGATGCGCGAATGTCCACGTGGACGCTGATGCAGCCCACGAATACGGCGCGTCGAACAAATGTGCTCCAGTTTCGACGCGTTCCTATGCCATGCATCTATTCCGATCTGGTTCTAGTGGTCTTAGCAAGTCCCTAGAAAACGGAGGACAACTCAGTTCCGTAGAGGGAGGGGGATCGTCATACTCTGTCTCTTGAATGCTTACAAGGGAACTGTCTGAACGGTACGCCGGAACGGCAAGAACGAGTACCATAGGGAGAATCCCCGTCCTCCAAATAGTAACAGAACATGTTTTGTTTTTGCCGAATCCTTGAGGCAAACGAGTACGAGGGTGTAATGGTTAAGGGTCCGCAGAGCGAGCTCTTCACGGCAGAGCAAGAGCCAGCTTCGTGGACAGAGTGGCGCAGAGGTAGAGGGCACGCCTCGTGTTCGTGAGGTCTGGGGTTCGGTCCCCATGCTACGTGGAGTTTTTGCACTTTTACCAGGCTGTCCAATAATTCCTGTCCGAAAATTTTCAAAATTCTATAATTTTCCTTAGAAGTGTTATAATATCAGGCAAGTGTAAGAACCTTCTAGAAGGTTCTCCAGAGTTCCACGCTAGGGGTATATAAGGCGCAGTCGCCGCGTCTAGCTACCAGTACAAGCTAAAATGGACCAAGGTCGAATTCGTACGTTCGTGTACTACGAGTGGCTGCTGGGCAACGACACGGGCACCGCGGTCGCCAACATCTGCAGAGCGTGCAAGGAGGATGCAGTGTCCCAACGCACAGTCAGGTGCTGGTTCAATCGTTTCGAGAGCGGCGACACGAGCCTCGAGGACGGGGAGCACAGCGGGAGGCCTTCTACGGTGGATGATGACGAAGTCCGTCGCTGTATCAAGAAGAAGCCGGAAGCCACCACCCGTGAACTGGCGACGACGCTCGGCTGCAGCAAGTCCACCATCCACAATCGACTCAACTTACTCGGCTACCACAAAGTTCTGGCCCGTTGGATCCCCCACCGTCTGACGGAAGCCAAAGAGCAGAGCCGCGTGGCCGTCTGCCAGTCCCTCCTCCTTCGTCCGCATCACAAGGAGTTTCTCGAGGACCTTGTCACTGGGGATGAGAGCTGGATCCTCTACGACAACGTCGCCCGCCGTGCCGTCTGGATCCCGCGCGGAGAAGAGCCGCCGACGACGCCGAAAGCCGACCTGCATCCGCTGAAGATAATGCTCTGCTGCTGGTGGGACGCCAAGGGCATGCTGTACTTCGAGTTGCTCTCGCAAGGCAGGACGGTCGCCGCTTCCATCTACACCGATCAGCTCGAGAAACTAGCCGCGGCCATCCGAGAAAAGCATCCCCGACGGGCCTCGGTCCACCTGCTGCACGACAACGCGCGCCCCCACGTGGCGAAGGAGACCCAGCAGAAGTTGGCGACGCTCGGCTGGGAGACGGTTGCCCATCCGCCGTATTCCCCGGACCTCACCCCCTCCGACTACCACTTGTTCCGCCCGCTGAAGCACCATTTGGCCGGAAGAAAATTCACCAACTACGACAACCTCAAATCCGACATCGCGGACTTCTTCGAGTCGCAGCCCCCGGAGTTCTGGGCGAAGGGCATCGGCGACCTGCCCAATCGATGGGCCACTGTTGTGGACAACTGTGGTGATTATATTGTTGATTAGACTTGTTTTTCAATAAAGTTGAAAAAAAATTAAAAATGGTGAAATTTTCGGACAAGAATTATTGGACAGCCTGGTACCATAGTATCGGATTTCCATAGAGATTTCCATATTTGAACTTGTGTTTGGCTTCACAGTTTCTGCCCAGTGGTACTCCGCTGCAGCACAAGCCTGGAATCGCGATACAATCCACTTTCCCCAGTTCTCAACTTGTATAGTATAACAATTCTAGTATAGCCAAATTCCTCCGAAGCTATCTGTCCTCCCGAAAACGTGATAGTGCCTTCACTGGTTAGTGGCGTCGTGACTCCGGTACAATCCTCTTCTGGTTGAAGCTCTTGGTCCTCTTCCACTACCATCGTCGATTTCCACCTGTCGCAGTTCAAAATCCTGTAGGATGCTTGCAGTCCTTTTCGCCAGCTTCATCTCGTCTCTCGAACAGACTGCATTCAGTGGAGATTCGCACTTCAGTATCAGTAGGTGAATGACCACTCGAGGGTTAGCAGACATTGTAGAGTCAGTGTTGGCGGCAGCTAAAACCGCGCGACTTTGTAAGCATAACAGAGGCGAGAATATTGATCGAGGTGGTAGGTCAAGTTGAAGATCATGTGGTCCCCTCCTACCGTGTGAGCATACTGGTGGCATGGAAATCATAGACACTAATAAATTGCATTTGAAGCATTTTCCTGGCATTCTGCCGCTGTTTCATGTTGTTGCTGTGTCAAAATTTCTTACATTGACAATGAGAACAATCTATTGGAGTAAAAGTTTCATACAAAATCGCATTTGGCATATTCCGGACATTGCCGGTGAATTACGAGGTGTCGACAAATAATAAGTAATAAAAACATCTTACCGTAGCAAACTCCAAAAACAAGTTCAGATATGGAAATCTCTATGGAAATCTGATACTACGATAAAAGTGCAAAAACGCGACGTAGCATGGGAACCGAACCCTCGACCTCACGAACGCGAGGAGTGCCCTCTTCCACTGCGCCACCCGGTTCACCACACCGAGCCCTTGCGATGCCGTGAAGAGCTCGCTCTGCGGATCCTTAACCATTACACCTCGTACTCCTTTGCCTCAAGGATTCGGCAAAAACAAAACAGGTTTTGTTACTCTTTGGAGGACGGGGATTCCCCATAGTACTCGTTCTTGCCGTTCCGGCGTACCGTTCAGACAGTTCCCTTGTTAGCAAAAAATACACGATAACAAAAATCGCGCTGAATTCATCGCTCTTGTGTTCAGAGATGTCTAAGAAGCTAAACACAAAAGTTAATCTAGACGACTATGTGAAATTGGACAAGATAGGTGAAGGTACGTAAACGAACCCAGGCATCCAACATCGTTGTTTTGATTCTAAGGTGTTCAGGAACGTATGGAGTTGTTTATAAAGCCCGTCACAAAACCACAGATCAAATGGTTGCCATCAAGAAGATTCGACTTGAATTTGAAGATGAAGTCAGTACTCGTTGTCTGTGATTTGAGAATGATCATTCCAAACGATTTCTATTCAGGGCATTCCAGCAACAGCAATACGCGAAATTTCGATGCTTCAAGAGCTGGCGAATCCCAATATCGTCCAGTTCATCGGAATCTCACTGCAGGTGTGCACAACGGCACTACGGTTGACTTCAATGAAGGACAAGTTTTGTTCAGGAGAATCGATTGTATCTAATTTTCGAGTTCATTATGATGGATTTACGAAGGTATTTGGACCAGCTGCCAGAAGATGAGCGCCTGCCGCCGCAGACTGTGCAACGTTTTGCTTTTCAGGTATTGGAGGATTTTCCTTTTTATGTAAAACGACAAAAGTACTAAACCTGGAAAAATAGAGAACTAGCTAGCTGTAACTAGTCAACCACTTTGCGGGATGCGCCATGCACTCTACCTGTGCTGGATAAGACAGCTTTGAGTGCGGTGACCAGCTAAAGAGCAAGTTGTCATTCTATCAATCCTAAATAAGTCCAGCACCAATTAACGGACCCCGGAAAGATGAAAGGTTGGGGTGGGCTTGGATGGGAAATGCGGAACAGGAACCCTGAATTGGGTGCACGTATGACAACGTCTGCCTGTCCACCCGTTGTGCAGGTCAAATACGCATTCAAATGGACTTCACGGAATTCTGAAAAAGGAAAGTGTTCCGTCTTTAAATTATAACTCGTGAAAAATCCAAGTGATCTCACTTACCTTGTACCTACAATAAACGTAAAAGCTGTGCCTTTTCAGATGTGCCAAGCGCTGTGCTTCATGCATCAACGCCGAGTGCTTCATCGTGACCTGAAGCCGCAGAATCTGCTTGTCGACGAGAACAACGTTATCAAGGTGGCCGATTTTGGACTCTCGCGAAGTGTTGGTATACCGGTTCGGATCTACACGCACGAGGTAATATGAAGGTCATTCAGCATCAAAATTCCATAGCGAAATCGATACGAAATCGATCGCTGGTTAGGTGGTCACGTTGTGGTATCGTGCTCCGGAGATACTTCTCGGCGCTCCACGCTACGCTGCAGCCGTCGATGTGTGGGCCATCGGATGCATTCTAGCCGAGATCGTGCTCAAGCAGTCACTGTTTAGAAGCGATTCCGAGATCGACCAGCTGTTCCAGATATTCAGGTGAAGCTGTTCTTCACCTACGAGGTTACCTTTGAAGTCTTAAGGATTCGCATAATAGTAAGAGCCATCCTAAGCGGGAAGAGCAGATATCGTGGCACAGGGCATCTGCCCTTTCCGCTAAATCCTAGTCGAGATTGAGCATTAGGCCTGGTTTATATATTTTTATACCGTGACACGACCATCATGTCACGCGGCGCGGCATGATGGTCGTCATAGATATCGATTTTTCGCGCCGTCCGGTCGATATCTATTCGGCTATGGTGCCGCGCCGCGGCTCAATTATAAACTAGGGCTTGGGCGCGTTAACCGTAATCTCGTTTTTTTTCAAATCGACCAAACATTGCCGCCCTACGATAACTTGGAACATCAGGCAAATCTATGTTAGAAGGTGGGATAGCCATTAGACCTAACCACTTGCTGTGCCAGCGCCTGTTTATGTTATCCGAGCCGTTGTCATTGGAGCTCGTTTTCGTCGTCCAGGGGAGTCTGCAACTGGGTCTAGGGAAGGGACTACAGGATATGGTGCAAAAATGCAGCAACACAAGAGAACCGAACCCCCGACCTCCTTCATATGAAGCAACACCACTATCCACTACCACTGCTCATGACGCGCTTGTTCGCAGTGCCACAGACAAGACATCGATCGAATGTCCACATGGACGCCGACGCAATCCGCGACGCGACGGCAGCAGCCACACGCCACAGTATCGCGGGTTGATGAGAAAACCTGCACATCAGTCCGCGACTCCATGGAATGCATCGGCAGAAATTGGTTAGGTCTAAGTAAGACCAGAAGGTGGTACGATATGAGAGGGCGGATGCAACTGTAGGGTTTCGATTCCAGCTAAACCTCGATTCAACGCTTTTATCCAGTAGATTTTAACCGACCTTAAAAAATAGTTCTAATTCTCGATGAAGATCGGCACATAGTCTTTTTTCTAGGCTCCTTGGAACACCTACTGAGAAACAATGGCAAGGTGTGATGAAGATGCCTGAATTTAAGACACGGTTTCCCAAATGGAAAGGGAGTCAGCTCGAGGAGAAACTGCGACCGTACAGCGAGCCTCGACTTGTGAGTCTAATACAGGTACGAGAAGCTTCTTCATGGTTCTTATCTCTGTGAATTCTAACAAGCGTTTTGACTTGAAGCCAATATTTACCAAAGTCGTTCTCTATCTGAGGGTGACCAATCGGCCTTTCGGCTTTTTCATAGGGCTCTGAAGAAGGCGGGGTTACTGTGTTGTCCCTGCACTGGACACAAGCCGAAGTTATAAGGGAACCCGGTAGTCGCTCTTCTGTCATGCGTAGGATCATCTACCCCTCGGGCCACTTGCGGCAGACGTCATTCTGCCCTCGCTGAGGTGGCCATAAAACAGCAGCCCAGGAGAACACCTGAGGCCAATTCATCAACTATACCGCTGGTATCATCTCACGGCGGCGGATTCACCATAGCGGCCTACGTAGTAAGTGATACAGAGATACAGAGATACAGATACGATAACCGATATGCCGTTACCGGCCGTAATTGGTTGATGAACCAGGCCCCTGGAAGTCTCCTCCCCACTTCGGCTAGCTCGGGCACCTTTCCTCGCTCCTCCCTTTCTTCTACACCATAGGTTACTGTCGTGCCCGGAGCTGGCCGCCACCGGCATGGGTAACGGTGGTCCAAACCCGAGGCCACGTGTGTGACAGATCGGTGGGGACCTACAGCACGCTAATGCTCTTCCCTTCCAGCCACGCGGCACCAACTACGTAGGCCCTGCTGCCCCAGCCAAACCATTGGGACGGAACTGCGATGACCATTAGCTTCCTGACCGGTCTACGACTCTGCGCCAACTTCCCCGCACGTATCTGCGCCTTACCCTTCTCACACAGTATTGCGATTAATAAAGATGTCGGTATTCACCGATCTTCACGCAAATCCCGCAGACACGCATAGCTATACTAGGGAATCCCAACAGCAGCCCGCTAGGGTCCGAGGGGCGTGTGCCCACGAGGCGGTGCTTCTCGCCTCGCACCTCCTCCTGGCGTCCATGCCAGGGTAGATCCTCCTCTTCCTCGGCCCTGCGCTCCTCGACACTGCGGTGGAATCAGCTCGCTCCAGACTTCGTGACATCCGCGGATGTTGACCAGAGGACGGCGACCGGACACGAGCGTCCGGGCGGCGGCAGACGGGAGAAGTGACGCCCGCGCCCGCGTTCATATTCCGTCGCAGCGAATCGATGCTGCGTATTTGACAGGCGTGCGCAGCGGAACCAAGAGGGCGCAGAGACTCTGCGTCCTCCAAGAGTCGTGGCGAAAGTCACGACAGTTACCCTCTATATCGTGTCACACAGTTACAATTGTAATTGTTTAGTGTAAGCCATGTTCTACTCCTCTCGTTTATCCCGTATCTCATATGTATGCAGATAAACTCATATAAAAGCGGTGTGTTACGTGTACCCCTCCACTACGGGATAGTGTCTCTAGGCACTTCATCTTTACCTTTCGCCAAAATGTAAGCCAAATAGAGCTCTCGTAGCAATTTTTGCTCAACAGCTTCACAATATCCTGCACCTCTGTTAAATTGATGATTAACTAATGGATGGTTCATAAGTGAAAACTAGGCCACAACGTCAAGGTTACAGTTGCTTAAAGAAAGCTCACCAGAGAAAGTCTCGTGCTTAGGTCTGAATGGGAGGAAATGGATCGTACTGCGAGAATCTCCACCCTTCATATAGTAGAAAAACATGTTTCGGTTTTGCTGAGTCCTTGAACCAAAAGGGCTAGGGCCCTTGAAGGCGGAGTACAGTAGCACACCGTACCTACCGCAACCTACCGTCATCGGCCAAAATTTGAAAAACGGATGTCAGATTCGTGATCAGCACCCCAAATAACTCTTCTGGGGGAGATTTGGGCAAAAAAATGACCTTTCCTCGACCTCTGGAGTCGTGAAGGTACAATTGTGCCTTGATGGCGGTTTAAATCAGATTACTTCCTACACAACTCCTACACATTTATTTCACTCTAAATTCTCAAATAAGGGTTTACTTTGAGCTGTGCTTCACTCACTTCTCTCACTTTTTGTACTATACAACGTTTTTTGTTTTCAGCGAATGTTAAACAGTGTCCTCACAGCAGGTACGGGTTACAGAAGGTACGGGATGACAAGGGCTGTCGGGGTATGGGGTGTTGGTCACGAATCTGACCCTTATTTTACAATTTAGAGTGAAATAAATGTGTAGGAAGCCTATTGGTAAAGGGAGCAGCGGTCATGAAAAAATGCAAAAGTGGTGCATAGCACGAGGGTCGAGCATCTCATTTAGCACCTCTGAAGCAGCCTCGCACCCAGTTGAGCCACCACCTCGCTTGCCGCAGGGCCTTTCGCCGTGTCCCATACAACAGCGCGCCGCGCACACGCATGCACGTGGCATGTGCTGACGGTGCGCTACTGCACCTTGCCTTCGAGGTCCCGTAGCTCTGTTGGTTCAAGGATTCAGCAAAAACGAAACATGTTCTTCCACTATATGGAGAGTGGAGATTCTCCAGGTACTAACCATTTCCCCCGTTCAGACCCACGCCTGAGACCGTTCCCTGGTCAGTTAGTGCCTCCAGCGGTAAACGAGCGATTTATAGTGCGAAAATGCCGGGATTGTTAGGTAAAATTTTACGACCGAAGACTTTTGAGGACTTTTGGGATTTCGCTAGAATTTGATCAATCAATTTTTTTTTTTTGATCAATCACTATGTCGTGCCTTCCTCGACGAATCTTCTAAAGGACGCGCCATCCAAACACGGCGCTGGGCCCTGACCGCTCCCCGCGCTCCTAAGGATCAGCGGAAAGAGTGCACGTATGTATCATGTGGCTGTCAGTCGACCTTTCCGCGGGTCGGTGGTTGCCTTCGTTCCCGACAGGCTGGTCAGTTGAGCCTACGCCTTCATCGTCACCGTCACCTATACTCCATCTACACCGACCTGAGCTATGCGGTCTGCAGCGCAGCTACGGAGAATCCTTCTAACCGCAGAATTACTGCAGAAGATCGTGCGGTGTCACCCCAGCGTGAACGCTACGACGATGTAACCGCAGGAACATTCACTGCTCTCCTGCCTCGTGGGTGCGGGCCCAGCCATGGTGGTAGCTGTACTTCCTAGTATATGTAGTTGTGCTCGAATGACCTATTCGAATAGATATTCGAATGATTTTCGAGTGCATTCGAATTCGAATGTTCAAAAAATCGCGTTTTTAGAGTGCATTCGAATTCGAATGTTCAAAAAAATCGCGTTTTTCGAATGCATTGCTGTCGGTTGTATCGTACAATTGTAGTTCGTTTAGCAAATGCTGAAATACGACCCGTCTCTTCGAATCTCAATGAAAGGAGCTCTGCACCACGAGTACTTCTATGACGTGAGTTTCAAATCGTCGATTATATTGGGCAGTTCGATAATTAATTTTTCTCATAGATGGCATGCACTGTATATTTTTATGTAGTGATTATTGCGTGGCTTACATTATTATATACTACTTTAAACGTTGGCCTTTAGACCATTTTTGTCAAAAATTGAGCGTCATTAGTCATACCAAGTTGGTAAAAAAATAAGTTGAAAATATGTAATCAAAGATAGCAGTATCGGCACATTTTGTTGTTTATTTCCGAAAGGGCAAAAATGTTGTGCAAAAAAATGGAAAAAAAAGCTTGAAATAAATTGTGTGAAGTCTTGATGAGCGTTGCCTTACTGAATGGCAGTGTCAGAGCTGTTAACGAGTGGTCATGTGCAGTTGCCGTGACAAGTGTATTTCCGGGGCTAGTAATAATAATTATTATTATTTATTACGACCATTTAAGACAGCCGCAAAACAACATCTTGTTGACACATTAAATGAGAACAGCTCATTTACATCAGAACACGGTATAACATAACAGTGTAGTATATTTATTGTATTTGTATATTAAAGATAGAAAATGGTTGTTTAAATGTCCTGCCTCCCTATTGCTTAGGTAACGCCTTCTCCGCTACTCTTTCGAAACGCTTATAATTTTTAAGGGAAGGAGTTACTTCATTACCAGACGTTCAGCGGCCTAGCGGCCGCCAAACGTCTGGATGGGGCTTCGCCTCCAAACCCCGAGAATAGAACAGCCTCAATCTTCCTCCTTTCTTCTTTAGGCCTTTTTACAATAAAAAAAACTGGTTTTACTATATAAATTAGTGAAGTGGGATATGGTAGGGGAGAATTTTCACTGCGCATATGAAGCTCATCCACCCTCCATCTAATGCACGCGATCTATTCTCCGAAGCGCTCGTTCTCTACGTGTCGGGAAACAGGTAATGAGAGTCCAAATCCGGTGCTTAATCAGCAAAATCATAATTAAAATTAATCGGTATTGGTCAACACCGTTTACTGTCCGGCGGCAATAGTACTCTTCCGAATCCCATGGTCACTCTCCCTACCTCTTCCCCTTCCCCGCTAATACTTCCTTATCTATGTGCTGGCAAAGAAACGGAGTAAGAGTCAAGCACGCACATGTGACAGTACCGATTCACGTGTCACTACGTTGCCACGACGTCTATGACACCCTTCTGCACTCTGACACACGTGCCACGACTTCTGTAAGGCCTATGGTATAGTCCCGCGGAAGTGTCCGCGGAACGGGAATAATCTAGTCGGGACCCAACTCGCGCCCAATAGCCGTAGTCCGCAACACCCATTTTCCGCGGGTGGTCGGCAGCGGTCGGTGGACGGGCTGGTATACCTCCCGTCCGCGGGACGACCCCGCCGACCGACAACCTCTCGCAGTGCAATGCACCGCGGGAGGCTGCCGGTCGGTGTTATCAAAAATGTTATCAAAAATAAACGTGCTCCAACTCGAAAGCGACCGATTCCGTGAACTTGGAACGTTCCTAATTCACGGAATGATAAGCGCGCTCCAGTGCGATTATCATTCAGTGTGTGCCGCCGACCGTACTGGTCGGCGACCGCCTTCCGCGGTGCACCTTCCGTCCGCGGACGGGTATTTCCGCGGGACTATACCATAGGCCTAAGCCGTCTTCAGAAATCCGACACACACTGAACGATGTTGAGGGAAATGCTGGTCCCCCCCCCTATCCCCTCTCTAATGGTCCCTCTTTGTTGGTCCTCTCCTATTAGTCGCCCTTACTCGGAATCCCTACGCACGTTGGACGTCTAGCGCAGGTCTTCTGAATCCCTACGCACGTTAGACGACATCTCCAGCACGTCTTTTGAATCCCTGTGCAAGTTGGACGACGTTGTCTTCAGCACGTCTTCTGAATCCCTACGCACGTAGGACGACGTCTAGCGAAAGTCTTCTGAATACTTACGCACGTTAGAATACGTCTTCAGCACGTCTTCTGAGTCCCTTCGCAAGTTGGACGACATCTTTTGCACGTCTTCTGAATCCAGACGCCCGCTGAGCGACGTCTAGGGCACGCCTCCTGAATCCCTACGCTCCCCACTCGATCCCCATTCATACCCTGACGCATTGCTCCTTGAATATCTCGTAAACTTGGACGATCAGCCGCCAAGGATATAGTTCGCCAGCAATCGCCCATGGTTAAGCTCAAAGAAAGCCCGGCTGGCATGCGCCGCACTGTCGTAGGCATCGTTTGGCTTCAGTCCTCCCTCTCCGTGATGGACACGTGACATTAGCCGATTATATATAGTAGGACGTAAACTTAGGTATTTTGGAACCTGCCTAACCGCGAAGGACTGAACCCTCAGCTTGGAAAGTGGTAGATTTTAAACAGATTTTAAACAGGGTCCCTCCTGATCTAGAAATTCTGAGTTTGTAAAACTTGAAAAGTTCAACAGTACTTATTGCGGCTACTATTTTGAAAACACAACAGACGCCATTTACCTGCCTTCTTAAAGACAAGGTAAAGGCGTCAAGAAGCTTGTTTCTAATAGTTGATCTTAGAATGCCGGTACAGCAGAAATAATCACAGAATAACCTTCTTGTGAAGTTGTTCTGCACTCGTTCAGTCGACAACCCATGTTTTCTCTTGTGAGGGGAGAGTACTGTTGTCACGCTCTACAATAGGTCTGACATATGATTTATAGGCTCTCATTAAAACAGAATTATTTGTTGTGCTAAGTCCCTTGGATATTTGGTAGGTTCTTACATTCGCTTTGCTACAACTCAGCCGATAGTATTCAAAAAATCCAGCTTGTAATCGTACGAATGGCCTCAGACTCGACTGCTTGGAATTCCTCCAAGCACTCTTTCTTGTCGGATTTCTTCGTGTCTGCGTATTCCCTTTTAATACTCTAAACACCTTTAGCTTACATTACCTGAGCACCTCAAAACGAAGGCAGAGGAACAGTCATCCGCCCAGTAGCGACGTACGGTGCTGAGTGTTGGCCCGTGACGAAGGAAATTGAAAGCCGCCTCAGTGTAATGGAGACGAAAATGCTAAGGTGGACGACTGGAGTAACGCGATTGGACCGCGTTCACAATGAAAACAAAAGTTCAGTGTCGCCTCAATAGCTGACAAGTTGCGCGAATCTCGTCTTCGATGGTACGGCCACGTCCTTCGCACTAATGACGACACCGTCCGGAAGATAGGCCTGAACCTCGAGGTCTCTGGAAAGCGGCCCAAGGGACGCCCGAAGCAACGTTGGCTAGATACGTTGCACATGGAATTAAAGATGGCTGGTGTGCACCCTGATCAAGCATTTGATCGGGAGAATTGGCGTCACCACACAGAAGAGCGGACCCCGCCACCAAGCGGGACAGACGCTACTGAAAATGATGAAGCACCTTTAGCACTTCGTTTCTAGATAAATCAAAGAGCGCAATGGCATTTTTCATTGAGCTGGAAAGTTTTATACAGTACTTGTATTTGTCCGTTACATCGTCCGGGTACTGCGTCACTTCTGTGAAAGATCGAAATGTGGTTAATTGCGCTTCAAAATGATGGCAAGCGCGTTTCAGAGTCGCATTGCGAAAGTAGAGCGACATGGTGGCACCAATGTGCTCTAAAACACTTGTAGTTGGTGCAGCCAGAAATAGCTAACTCATAAATGTGATAGGCTATAAATGCCTGATCACGACCTAGCTATGTACTTCGGCCTGTGGGCAAGAAGTACGTAGCGGGCAACTTGTGTGTAATTCGTGTGATGCACCAGTGTGCTATAAAGCACTTCTCGGCTGACACGACTCCGTGGTTCACCAGTTTATTCCTCGATCGCAGCCGCTCGCGGCTGAAACAGCACCAAGAGCAAGCGATAAGGGGCAAGCCTACAGATGATCGCGACAAAGAGGAAAAATAAAAGAGCAACAGCGGCGGAGGCGTTGTACAGGGTACGCCAAAATTCTGGCGACAGCACATGCGCAAACAATTTGATCTCCTATTTGGAGCGTCTGCTTGTTTCTGTGATTTTATTGTCTTTATTACGTCAAGTTGTTTATGCTTATCTCAATCAAACATAAAAATAAATTATTTTCAAGGACGGTGGAAAAGGAGTTTGTGCCACCGTACTTCAATCACTGAGCTTTACCGTCAAGGCTTCTGGCCACGCGATATTCATCGCCGTATTGGAGTTCATCGAAGTGTTATATATAGATCCGTCGGACGCTGAGGGCGCGTGGAGCGCAGTCGGAGGAGGCGCCGACTGTCGCTTGCACCCGATACCAGGTTCCTGGTTCGGATTTCCCGCCCAGGCCAACCCAGCCTTCCATCCCTCCTGGCTCGGTGAATTGGTACCAGACGTGTCTGGGAAGGATAATGCGCTGACTTGTTCATCGGCTCGCCACCGCAAGTCATTGTATGGCCAAATACGCATTCAACTCGCCTCCACGACATCTCGTAGAAATAGAATGGGTGGCGCATCTCAAAGGGGATTGAATAACGCCGCCGTCCTTTACCCTTTCTACCCTTTTTATCGGACGCTAAGAAGACCTGGAAACCGTGGATGATAGATCCGGACTAGGAAGACACGTAACTGTGACTACGGACAACATCAGGAATATACGTGAAGGAATTCGCAGGAACCCGGCGCGCTCGCACCACCGGATGTCACGAAAAATGGACATCAAGAAGACGTCGTTAAGAAGAATCTTCCGTAAGTTGGGTCTTGAGACCCACAAGAAGACCACTCCTCCGCTTCTAGACCTTCCAACAGGATGGAGCTCCAGCTCACAGAGAAAGAATGGTGCAGGACTGGTGAAAAAGGCAACTTCCCGGACCTTATCAGCTTCCACGAGTGGCCAACCAACTCTCCGGATTTGACTCCGGTGAATTACACCGTCAGGTCAATTTTGGAAGCCAAAGCCTGCGGGAAACCTCACCGCTCCGTGGATTCTTTGAAGGAAGCTCTCCTGAAGACGTGGGATGAGCTCGACGCGCCATACCTGCGTGCCTCTGTCGATGCCTTCCCCAAGCGCCTCAAAGTCTGTATCGATGCCAATTGAGATATCTCCAAATCTCAATATTGTGCATAGTTTACAACAGACTCATAAACATTACCGCATTGTTGGTTTTTCGAAAGTGCTGCATTTTCACTTTCGGCGATTTGAATAATTTGTCGCCATAATTTTGGCGCACACGTATTTCTGGTGTTGAGACAAAAACCGTAACCAGACGATGTCAACTATTAGGTTGGTGCATAAGCTCTCGGACATTTGGGGCATGAAATATGTATTATCACAACATACGAACAACAATATCAGATCATTTGATGTAACCACCCTTTACGTCAATTGTTCTTCGCCAAAGTGCTGGTAAGCCATGGATGCCTGTTCTCCAAAAAGTGGCCGGTTGTGATTCGAAAAATGTGAGCAGTGCCTTCTTGACATCCTCTCGGTTCCTAAATTGCTGGCCGTCCAAATAGCGTTGAAGGCTTGAAAACAAATGATCGTCAGAAGGAGCGAGATCTGGTGAGTAAGGTGGATGTGGAAGAACGGTCCATCCGTAGTCCGCCAACTCAGCCGCCGTCGCTCTAGCAATATGCGGTCTAGCGTTGTCGTGTTGAAAATACACCTTCCCTTGCTCTCCTCGTGTGGTTTGAAGGTGGGCCCTCAACTTCCTCAATTGGTCGACGTAAACCTCTGCCGTCACTGTTATCCCTTCGTCCAGCAGCTCCCAGTATTCTACGCCAAGAACGCTCCACCAAATGCATAGCATCACCTTTTTCACGTGAAGGTCGGGTTTCGGAACGTCCTCTGCCTCTCCAGTTGCGTCAACCCACTGCGCACGCCGGTGATAATTAGAGTAGAGTATCCACTTCTCATCCCGGGTGACAAGGTTGTCCAGCCATCCGTGGGTACGTCTGAGGGTAAGGAGAGACGGAGCGACATCGGCTCTGCGATCCATGTCATGTTGTGCCAAGTCGTGAGGTACCCAGCGACCCAATTTTTGCACCTTACCAATCGACTTCAATCCTCGAACGACTATTGAGTGACTAACACCAAGAGTGCTTGATAGTTCGCGAGTGGTTTGGTATGGGTCCGCTTCCACTCTACTTCGGAGGCCATCCAAATCCAGTGTCATCGGGCGCCCTTCTCGTTCATTATCTTCAACGGAGAATTCACCAACTGCAAGCATCGAGAACCACTGGTACACAGTACTTCGAGCAGAAGCACTCTCGTTGTAAACGTCCTTCAGGCGACGATACGATTCGTTGGCACTGAGGCCAGATTGATGCAGGAATAACATGACGTGCCGAATATGCGTCTCAGTTGGGATGAATTGCTTAGCCATAATAGCTGACGTTAACAACGCAGAAGTAAATGTTAGGAACAGTTTTGCAGCCCTTTCCTTCCTCTATCGATCGATCACTTACGCGTTGATACATGTGAGAAATTTGGCGGAAAAATGCGCTTTCAATTCAGGAGGGATCAAATGTCCGAGAACTTATGCACCAACCTAATATTTTTTATATTTTTATGACATTACTTTGAATTAACAGCAGTGTTTGCTGCTCAGATATCTGCTGTTTTCAGGTAGACACAAGCAAAGTGCCGGCTGGGAACTATCGCGGTGAGATCATCTGTGCATGAATTGACAGAGCAACCAGCTATCCAACAAGAAGAACTTCTACAACCTTTTTTTAAACAACTGTCCTACTTCACGCAATTATCCCACTACAAGTGATCCAACCCAATCCCCAAAAAACTTGTCCGTGTCCCTTGGCGCAGCATTCGCCAATTCCCAGGAAACGTAGCCATCCACTGACGCGATCGAATTCGAGAACGATTTAATTGCCTTCCTGATCTCGTGACACGTCAATAAATATCGAAAATGAAGTGAATCCGAACGTACAACGTACAAATTATTTGGTTTTGGAGCTTATCATTAGTTTAAGGGTCATGTTAAGTCATCGTATTTACATGTCGAATCAGATCACATATTGGCGTCGAAGAGCTGAATGACAAACTTCACAGCGACAGTCTCGGATTGCTTCGTTCTATCCCTGCCATCTGTAAGAACAAATATTCGAACTAGTCACTTGGTCACTTCAACTTCTAAAGAGGCATATAACGCAGTCGGATGAGCCGCCGGCTGACAAAACAAAAACTGACCTCTTCTCAAGTGCATGGGCTTGATCAGCGGCCCACGATGCATCGCCGATTCTCGAAGTAATTCACTAAGTTGCACCTTAGATTCCTCTGAAAACGACAAACATCATCTTCGCCAACAGAATCAGAGACGTCAGATACCATGCTTACCGAAAATCGGGGCGTCAGGACGGTAGAGATTCTTTTGCAGCAGCGTCAAGCCGAACGCCGTCGAGGTAGTCTCGAATGGGAACTGAGTGGTTAGATGAAGATCGGTCGTCTTCGACAAGTCCACCTCGAACGTTTCGCACAGCTTGCCGACCGTCAGCCGTAGGATTTGCTATAATCAGCATAACTACGTAATTATTAGAAATCAAGTGCTCCGTCACACCTATCGGCGTGCCTCGCACTTGCGCGCTTCGCGCGATGTTGCAGTATCAATAAGCTAAGGACACATCAAGCTAGCTGCTCTACTTGTACAGCTTTTCCCCTATCTAGGAGTACAAAAGGCTCGCAGTACGTATAGTATCCCACCATATATAATAGAGGAGGGTTTTTTTTTTGTCTCAACGTGACCGTGGGAAACTTCGTAAACTCCGCGGGCTCGATGGTTTAATCACCCAAGTTTGAGGCAGGTTCTCGACTTCTCTCTCCGAAGGGAAGCGCAGGGAGGTGAGCAATCGCCGCTGCCGAGGAGGACACGTGAGGCGTTGCGAAATAGGCCGGCGCCGCGGCTCTGCCCGCGCACGTGTTGGGCGGCTACTGCTTCGAATTGACCCCCTTGAAGGCTCCTGTCCTTGCTACCGGTCAATTAGTGCTTGCAATTAGGTGCTGCTACAGTTGTGTTACCGTAGGGTACAACTCAGCCGCCTGTGTGCATGGCCGAGGTCACTGCTCATTCCTGTTCTTGCTACCTTCTCTGCGTTCGGGCATAACATTCTGATGTGTACGAGCTTCCGCCTTCACTTTTCTGAGAACTGCTCCTGCTGTGTTTATCCATACTGCCGCTCTTCGTTACTGTCTTTGCCACCGTTTCACTTTGTTTCTCTTCGAGAGCCTTTTAAGTTGACGTCAGTGTTGTGGTGAGAATCTGCGGCCCTATTCTAGTGCTCCTCGCTCTACACGTTAGAGTATGCGCCTTGGTAGGAAAGCACATGTATGCCCCTTCACAGCAGAAGTGAACTAACTTGGTCCACCATAGGGCTAGAACCCACCAGTGCTGCTGATAATTTTGAATTTTCATACAGCACAAAACGACGGATTGGGCGTTCCTACATCGTGGACCTCCCGCACCAGCCTATTTGATCCCCACTGCTAGTTGTACCACTTATATCTACTCGTGTGCTTCTTAAAGGGGCTGACAACCACTTAACACGATGAGCCCTGTCCACCCGAGCCGTTTTGCGCCTGATTCTGTAGGCTGTAAGTAAGATTCTCCCATTCTAAGTTGGTTGGATTGAGCCCATCAGTTTCTCCCCCCCCCCCCACATAAACTTCCTACTTTCTACACCCTTCCAAGCTGTCGGATTTTTATTCGAGTGATAGCAGAGGTTGAACAACAAACACAACGGTGAGGAATATACATATCCCACCTTTGTGATTAAGTTGCTTTTACACTATCAGTCGATTAAAGGCTGCGGTGAACTTTTCGAGGGCATGGTGCGATCTCGTCTTTTATTGCGCTATATGCTTGCTCATAGGCTGTAAGTAAGATTCTTCCATTCGAGCGCATGCAACAGTTTCTCCCGCCCACTCATGATTCCTATTTATCGCTTGGGCCCCCTTCAGACGTTGCGATATTTATTGATAGCGTAAGTTTAACAACAAATACAACAGAGAGGAACACACATATCCCCACTTTGGTGGATCAATTAGGTGGCATTTTTGGAGTGCATGGCGCGATCTCATCTTTTAATACGCTATATGTTTGCTTCTTAGCTGCGGGCTGTAAGATTCTCCCATTCGAAGTTATTTCGGCTGAGCAATTTTTATTCGATTGATAGCAGAAGTTGAACAACAAATACTACAGTGAGGAGCACACATACCCCCACTTTGGTGGTTCAATTAAGACGCATTTACGCTATCAATCAAATAACCAGTGGTGCTATCGGTTTTCTCTCAGACCTAACCGATCGGGATTGGAGTTGCCTGATTATGTTGGCCGACGGGAGCGTTCCACAGTAGATTGGGCGTTTTGATCAGGCAGTCGATATCGATCGACATTATCGATCATTTGAGTGGTACTATCGGTTTTCTCTCAAACCGAACCGACCACGATTTCTATCTGACACATTGGAGGTAGAGAAATCAGAGACAGAAAATCGCACCATATATATAAAGGAGGGAGGCATAAGTCACTGTCTGTAGTGGTTCGCCAACAGCGGAAACCAAGTTCCCGTCCTACCCCCAGTTTTCGACTACACTAGGCTCTTGGAATAATTCTTCCCGTACGTTCCCTCAAAATTAGTGGCTAATGAAGTCACCTCCGGAATTCGCCACACCTAGCGGCTCGAAGCACGACGACTGGACAGAAGTGTCAGACATTTCTTTAGGCTTGACAAGCTGCAATAGGCTGTGAATTCAACGCTAGATGAAGGAGTGCTGAGAACATTCTTCTGCGTGCTATGTTGAGTGAGTGGTACCAAGCTAGAAATCAGTCTGGAGTAGGCGCAACTTTCAACGTGCTCGACGCTACGGATGCTTCCTTACCCAGCGTTGGTTGCCGGCGAAGCCGGCGACCGACGCTGGGTGAGGAAGCATCCGTAGCTAGGTTTGGGCTACGTCTCTAACGTGGCCCGCCATATACGACGCCGGCGGAGCCGGCTAGCCTGGCGTGGCCCGCACACTCCAGCGTCGGTCGCCGGCTCCGCCGGCGACCGACGCTGGTATAGTATGATAGGGCGACCTATTGGTTCCTCACTACTGGTCCTCCCCTAGTGAAACGGTCCCCCATTACTGGTATTGGTCCCCCTCAATGATCCCCCTTAGCGGAAGACGTCTTCGGGACACCTGATTCCCCAGGCACACTGGACGACGTCTTCGACACGTCTACCTGAATCCCCAAACACGTTGAGCGAAGTTTTTGGCACGTCCTTTGAGTCCCAGGCACGTCATGCGACGTATTCCAACGTCTTCTGAATCCCCTGGCGCGTAGAAGACGTCTGGGTATTCTCTGCTATTTTCGCACCCCGCAACTTGATCAGTATCGAATGATGGTAATCGATACTTCAAAAACGAATTTCAGATTCGTGTTGAGCGACCTCGACTACCTCCAGGGCTGAAGTTTGACCGCCTTGACGATATCCACAAAAAAATCGATAATTTCATCAATATCGATTGATGGTGATCTTCAAAAACGAACTTCAGACTCGTGTTCAGCGACCGCGATTACCCCAGGGCTGAAGTTTTCAGGCAGGTAGAAGAAGTCTGAGTATTTTCCGCTATTTTCGTACCGTAATTCCCCCCCCCCTATTTTATGACTAATTTCTGCGGCGGCGGCGCCGATCGATAGTATAACTCAGCGCTTAGAGCGTTATTATAGAGTATGATTGGTACATATTGAATTTTTGGCCGATCGGGCATTAGAGGCGTGCCGAAACGAGCCGCTAGCCAATCACAGCTCAAAGCGCACCAGGTAGCTGTCCATTTCAGCCTCAGACACTTTTGCGGTCGTTGACTGGAAGTGCAAATATTGTTCAACGCACTTCCCGCTGAGGACTATGCTTCTCCTAAAATTCGGCGAAATTCCCATGGCGTGAACTTGACATGTATTTTCCAGCACTGTCGCGACTCGCGACCTTCGCAGTCCCCTTGGTCCTCCTGCGGGCATCCAGGCTCGCGGCGCTCCGATGAGGCGCGCATCGCGTGGCCTGCCCTCGCCCCCGCCGGCATCGATCCGCGGGCGGGGCGCGCGCACCGGAGCGGGCATAACCCGCTCCCGCGCAAAGCCGGTAGTTCATTCGACGTCTGCGCCGACCGTGAGCTGGTGCGCTCCGCCAGCTTCGACTCAGTTCAGCCGGAGCCAGCCGCGGGGCCTGGCCACTTCGTCGTCCCGGTCATTGCGGCATCGACTGGCTATCGGATGGAGGGCGACCCTTCCTAGAAGGGTCGTCAGGGCTGAAGGCGCGGAGTACTCAGTACAGTGAAGCGCCCGGCCCCTCTGCGTCTCTCTCTACTCCACTCTGTCGGCTATACTCTTATTCTACTATTGCGTCATCGACTTCTATCTCTGTCCTACTGTGTCGGCATATGGTGTGCGATAAATCTGTGTTGGTATTCGGTGTGCTAGCAGAGGGAATGCGGTGAGCCCGTTCATATAGTGTTGTCTGGTATTGATTGTGGGTGTTTGTATTGGGGTTTGTTGGCTCTGCCTGAGGAAGCCCCACGCGGGGCCCGTGGGGAGGGGCAGAGCGCTCATGGCAGGAGCCTGCGCGTGGCCCTCCACATGGACCCCGCGTGGGCAGTGGTGTCAATGCCAGGCAACCAACCAGTTCAACGGGTAGTGTCTCCCCCACGGTATATGTTGGCTGCAGCCCAGGGCTGAAGGGGACGCAGTTCAGTGGGGAGTGAAGGGATGGACCCAGGGAATCCTGACTTCGGAGGTGGCACTAAAAGGCATGGGACCATATACCTTCCCGGGGTACTCGGTCTTGGCAGCTTCGGGTGCCCCATGGGGCAGGTTGGTGTCCCACTTGTATACGGTACAGCCGCTGCACTGGGGCCGCCGATTTGCAACAAGCACGTTTTAACTCATTTCAAATTCCCGCTCAAAGCGGTTAGTTCAACTGCTGATGAAATTCCGCTCATTTACTTTAGAAATGCCACCGGTGAACTATTGTTTCCCTTGACCGCTGCGAGGTTTGAGACTACCCAGCTTCTCAGCTCTGCTTACGGTCTGCTAACTTCCTTCCAATTCCTCCAGGTTGTGAGTCACTGCCAAAATCGAAAAGAACGTAAGGACCTGGTCGTGAACGTGGCCAGCACTGGTAGCCAAGAACGCACCAGTCAATCAGGCCTATCGAATAGGCGTGTTAGTCAAACTTACCCTCACAATGCTGCCCAAATTTGCGACATGGACCAAATGGGGCCCGTACTAGGTACTAGGTAAGCCTGGTTACGTTTTCAAGAATAAAGGATAGAGGATAGAAAAGGACGAAGAACGATGGTAATCATCCCTTTTGGGATGCGCCACGTACTCTTCATACCTCCACTGAATGACGTGTGGCAATTTGAATGCGTAATTGACCTATACAACGACCTGCAGTGACCAACCGATGAACAAGGCAGCGTTGTATCCTTCCGTCTCCTCTGACTGCGCCATAACCCGCCCTTTAAAACTCTCAAAAAAGAACTCACCGGTGGAGTCTCAAGCAGTTTCGAGGGGATGTTTTGTGTGTTCAGGACCTCAACCAAAAGTCGACCAATAACCTTTGACTGTGGTGATGGCTTCTGAAAATTGTAGTAGGTCAACGTGGTATTTGTCGTTAATATGGCCTACATGGGAAGGACAATGGGAACGCGCCATGCCAAAAGATCACATTGATTAGGCGTCACCCAGAGCAGACGAGTGCGGTCAGCGCGGCGATAGGCCCTAATTTGTTGGATGGCGCTTTCCCATCTTCCATTGTAGGCCACATTAACGACATGTAGCATCACTGCTAATGAGACTTAGAATGGAGTGAAGATGCAGCTGATATGTCAACGAACCATAGCCTGTTCTTGTTCCGACACCGTAATCGCGTAGAGGTCGATTGCCCGCTCCAGCTGGTTAGACCATAGTCGACGAGCGTTGCTGCTCACACATCGGAAGGAAACTGTGTCCGTGCCTGAACAGAGTTTGTCCCATATCCATGCGTCTCTAGCTTCGACCCCAGTTTCTCACGTTTTTTGTCTTCCCGCCGGTATGACTCATCACTCATTTGAATTTGAATTTAAATTTGAATCTCGGAAAGATCTCGAAGCACTTCCCGCGTTCCCGCAAAAACAGGACATAAAAGCCGGTCCAGACTTGCAACTGGGTTCATTTTTCTCTTTCGCCGTGTATCTTATTGCCGTTTTCCGATAACTCGCTCGTCTCATTGTCGTTTACGGATAAAGGAGTCTCATGTTCCACGTTCTTCGCCGAGTTGTCCCGGTCGTATCCGGGTTCTATTGCTACAGGGAGCTATTTGGTCGGAAAACACTGTTAGGCCCCGTTTATACTTCCGACGCCGAGCGACGCGACGGCATGTATAATGGCCAAATTGATCGATCGCGTCGCCCAATCAATGTCGCCACAATATGTGGCGTCGCGTCGCTAACCGTCGGAGTATAAACGGGGCCTTAGGCCGGATTTCTGAGGAATACTATTTGAGGCAGCTTGAGCACCAGTCACTGAGTTTCTTGAGGTAGTGCACCATCAATTTCCATCAATCGGAAAATTCCACTCCAACTTAACTCTAAAATTTTGCCCCTATCTTTATTCTGTCCTTTTTTAACAATTCTCAACATCACTACAACCGAGGCTTAAAAAGCTTCTTGAAACGCACCAGATTTGAGATTCAGAGTGATTTCGTCGTTCGCTGGCACAACCTTGAGATTCGACAGCAGAATCGGTTGCTTGTAAAGGGTCAAGTGAATGTCAGTAGTCTTGGAGATCTTGAACGAGATCGGCTGCAACAAGAGAGTATGCAGTGATATCAGACCTCCTCCTTTCGAGCTCCTAACCACACCTTGGATAAGTGTTCATCAGGCGTTGACAGCAAAAGGAAATCGTTGAACAGAATGCCTACTAGAAGTCGCCCACTACGGTGCTTATACAGTACGCCGGAGTGGAGAAATGAGCGCAGACCCTGGAAATAGAATGTGATTAGAAAACACTCGTATCTAAGGAAGCAGCCTCCTCAAGACGGGGTTGTAGGATTAAAGATTTCATTATCGCGAATGGGAGACGCCGCAGCGTTTACTCTCTCAACAAACATGCTCTAAAGGCATTTCGCTGCTCGCGCGATTTTCCCGCGTTATCGATCATCTGACCGCGCGAGTTGAGAGCGCTTCCAGCATTCTTTTCTTGGCATCGGGCATTCAGCGGTCGCTCCGCCGCGTTCTCTTCCCCGCTACTTAATACAGGCACCGATGTTGTTGCTGTTATCTCTACGTATTCGGTGGCTATCAGAGTCGTGCTTATGTTTACATACGTCATACAATATATTGTTTCTGATCCTCCCGTTTCTTTTTGATTTGTAATCCATTAAAAAATAAACCTGTTTAACCCTAGCCGTTTGTTGTTACTAGGACGTCGGTAGGACTGTGAAGGGTTCCAGGTGCCGGGCCCCATCCCTCGGGGATTTACCAAACGCGGCTTGGCTGTCATCGGGAAATGATTCGAGCGGTTGCTTAGTACAATTGGTACAAGACCGGTATCCAATGCATGTACATGGAAACTGGCTGATGTCAGCAGTCGATCGGCGGAAACTTCGCCCGTCCGACACTGCCAGTCGACACTGATCGTCCCTGCGCTCCGGCGGCGAAGTTGGGCGCTCTTTCTGTCGCGTCTCGCGACTTTCGCAGCCCCTCGGTCCTCCGCGAGGCGTCCAGGCTCGCAGCGCGCTTCGCGCCCCTCGCGCGGCCCGCCGATCTGGCGTCGCCCTTCTGACAGTTCACTACTTAGTTCAGCCGGAGCCAGCCTGCTAGGCTTGGCCACATCGTCATCCCTCACTTCACCACATCGACTGCAAACCGACTGGAGGACGACCCTTCCAAGAAGGGCCGTCAGGGCTGAGGGCGCGGAGTAGTCACTACAGTGAAGCGCCCTGCCTGTCTGCATCTCTGATCTCTCTCGTCACTCCACTCTGCCGGTTATAATTTCGATAACCTATTGCGTAATCGACTCTTCGCTATATTCCACTACGTCGGCCTAGCGGTGTGCAATAAACCTGTCCCGGTCCTTGGTGTGGTGATCGGAGCAGTGTGGTAAGTGCGTTCGTATATCACAGTTGCTCGGTATTGCTGGCATTGCTGTGTATTGTTATTGGGTTGCTGGTAAATACCTGTGAATCCTCTCGAGGTGTCCGTGGGGAGGCGCAGGGTCTGGCCTTCCGCCTGGACATCGCGAGGGCAGTGTCATCATGATCCAGGCAGGCAATTCATACAACGGGTAGTGCCTCCCTCGGTGTACTAGTTGGCTGCAGCCCAGGACTGAAGGGACTCCATTCAATTGGGAGTGAGGGGACGGACCCGGGGAATCCATACTTCAGAAGTGGCACTTCAAGGCATGGGACCAATTCACCTCCCCGGAGTGCTAGGCTTTGGCAGCTTCGGGTGGCCCAAGGGGAAGGTTGGTGTTCCATGTATACGGCACAACCGCTGCACCTGGGCCATCGGCTTGCGACACTTTCGTTTATATCTCCATCATGTCGGATGGCCATCGTGGGACCCCGGTTTTACAATACGTCTCCGGTGCTCACTACGGGGTAACAGTCCCAGGGGCCGAAGTACCAGTCATTTAATTGTTGATGAATCCGGCTCCAGGACAAGGCTGTGGATTCTGGTGAGCTGTGATGGCCTCAGGGAATCCGTCCAATACGACCGGATTTCTGACATTATTCTCTGTTTCCGTCTTGTGTATGGTATTGCTGCTCATTGCGTATCACAATAAATCTCATGGAGTTGTCGTGTGTTCAGCTGGAGGAATTGGGTAAGTCCTTCATATGTTTCCTATTCACTGCCCAAAAGGCATGCGGCCGTCATGGGCGCACCTATTCCTAATCCATATCAGGTGAAGGTGAATGAATGCATCAGTAAAAGTCCTACCATAAGTCGAGTGTCAGAGGTAAAATCGAGTCGAAGAGCGGCCGGACACTTCACGTGAGACTGCGCCCAACGGAGAAGGAACACGTTCTCCTCTTCAGTGACAGCTCGATTAACTTCAGAGACGAGGGCGCGTAGTAATTGTAGAGCCGTGTCCAGATCCTGAATCGGGATCAACATAATGGATTCTGGACGTTCTGAGAATCAACGAAAACGACGATGAACGAACCTGATACAAATCGCCTCTCGGATCGCTCTCTTTGAGGATCTTCTCGATCAGCAGTGGATACCTAGAATCGCTGATAGACTTCAGCCCTGGCTACAGCAAAGAAGGACCCGTTATTCGGAACACAACAAAAAATGATTGGGGGATTTTAACAAAAGCAGCGAATGGCCCCGGTTTCAGAAGCGGAAATTTTAAAAAGAATTTCTGAGCGTTGTCGTGTTGCCGTTAACCACTAGGCGAAAACCCTGTCTCTTATATGGTATGTGAGTCTCATAGTCGAGTAGTATAATCATCAGAATTTCATCACCGGTTGAACACAGGGAGTCTTACCACAGCTGTCTAAGCCCCAAATAGTACTGACAACGAGACATACCTGGTGATCCGACCAAGGGGCATCAGAAGAAACGTGCTCAGGCTCATTCCACGAGCCGCCACGCTAGCGGTGCACTTCGCGTAGAGCTTCTGAGCGTCTGGGTGAGTGATCAGCTGATTGAGAGTGTCCAATGCCACCTGCTGATGACTACAGAAGGCGACGAACACCGCCAGCGAGTCGATCTCCGAAATGAAGACGTGGCCTGAAAACGCGGACTTTTTTGATTCTGAGACATATGCAGCTGTTCGAAAGGACACTGCTGAACATACCTGGTGAGCTGCAGCTCTTCAAGGCCATGTAGACCTTGCGGGACACTTCAATCAACCGGTCCCAGTGGCGGAAGATGATCTCCACCTCCTTTCGGTATGGTAGAGAGATCAGATTGTCGTAGAAAAGCTTCTTCGCCAGCAGTAGATCGCCCAGATAGCGCTCTTCGGTCTGCAGCAGTTCCTGGAAGGAAGAGACCTTGATCTGGATCAGACTGTCAGTAGGAGCAAGAACGAAGCTCTGGGTGCGACTCTGACCTCGGCCAGTTTATTGTAGTGAGCGGAATTCTCTTCTTCCACAGGCGGCACGTCGTAGAGCTGAAAACCCTCGCTAACCCTCGAATTTTGACAAAAATTCGTATCAGACCCACCTCAGAAACAGGCCTGTATCGACTAGAAGCCTCCTCCTCGAGCACGGGCGGAACATCATAGAGCTAAAAGTCGTCATACGAAACCTCTTCATTCACGGAAACGGCTGGTTTATTTAGCGTTACCTCTGCAGTAGATCTGTATCGGCCAGAAGTCTTCTCCACAACAGGTGGAACGTCATAGAGCTGACTGGTCGACGACGGTCCAGGCGGCGTACAGTAGTAAGAACTACTCGGTACCGCTGCCTGCGCAGGTGGAACGCCGAAGGATGATGGAAGTGACGGCGCTTTCGTCTTGGGGCCCAAGACAGAGTCCCCATTCGTGCTCCTGTTAATCAGAATACGGTAGTTTTGGCATAAGTACGATTGTAGGCTGGTGTTTCAACTCCAAAATCTAGAAGGGCAGCTGGTTAGGGACCGTTTGTAGAATTGAAAACGTATATATGCACTCTGGAGCACTCTAGCAACAGGAGCCGACCCTTAAACCCAATGGTATACACCCACAGGAGTGTCAACGGAGTGCAGGTAATCGCGCTGGGACCTCTCGCCTAGCCAATCGGCGCAGCCCGCCAAACTCACTGCAACAGCTTCTCACCCCAATAGCAAGTGGTTGTTCGGTTTGTGCTTCAGCGAGAGCCAGAGCCTTCTTGACATTCCACGGAAACCGTCACCGACTGGATTCCGCGGGATGTCAAGAGTCACCAGGATGCCCACCACGCGTTGGTCGGACATTTCTGTTAAAACCCTGAACGAAGAATATGACGTTATTCGTGCCCGTCGAGCGAATAGAATCCATTGGAGCACTCTGGCACGCGACAGGGATGAGTGGAAACCCTGCTGGTGCCCGCACTAGCAACTCGGTGATCAACGGGACGACAGGTGCTACAGTTGATGCCCCTTCTTGCGTCATCTGGCCATTTGGAACAGAGGGAGACTACACAACTTCGGGAGTCGCACATACCATCTTCACATCAAATTGGACACTTTTCTGATCAAATTGTGCCCATCTAAACAAGTTTGACTCTTTTGAAATCAAACTGAACATCTTTCAAATCAAAGCTCTTTCCAAACTGAACTAGAGACTCTCCAAAAGGTAGAAATAATTTCTTATTCGAGAAAAATATAGTATGATGACTTTCTTCATAGTCCTCCTGTCCAATAGGTGCACACATCACTTGAAATTTTATGAAATTCTCATTTTTGATGAAGAATAAGCGTTTAACGCTTGTTTTAAAGAGTCATTTTTAGCACTAAGAAAGAGACTGTGCCATGCGCTCGACCAAGAGTCGCGATTTTTATTCGATTGATTTCGAAATTTCTGTTAAAACAGCTGTATTTCAGCACTTCAAAATAAGCTCTAATCCGTTATTTTTCTTTAAAAATGGATTTTCCAACATTTTAAAAGCATATTCGCCCTTGCATGGGTGGTGAGTAATAAATTTTCCAGGAAAAAAGACAAATATTTATTTTGATCTTCTTAGGCAGTTTTGCGGTCCATGTCGCGAATGTGTGCAGCATTGGGAGGTGAGAGAGCGCCAGCCAATCACAACCACAATCACAACACCGACGTGCACGCCCTTTCTAATTGGCACGACATTGGATGCGACCTGATTGACTGACGCGTTCTCCATCCCCTAGTGCTGTCCATATTCGCGACAGTTTTCCTTCAATCTGAAAGACGCTCGTTTCGGTTTGGAAAAGTTCAGTTTGATTTCAGAAGTGACCAGCGTGCTTTGAAAAGTGGCCAACTTCACTTGAACATGGTATATAGATGTGAACTGTCAGACCGCTCTATACCGTGGCTATGAAGCAATTCAATGGTCTCAGAACGTCCATTATGTCAACTCGTATGGGAGAACATAGAAAATTGAGGGCACAGCGGGCACCAATACTGGCACGCGAGCGCGACCTCACAGCACGCAGAACAGTCGAGGTGTTTTCGATCGGCCAGGAGTCCAAATTCACGAGTTTGCGCCCTCAACCTCTAATGGGTTGCCATTCACCTGGAGTCGGATTCATCAACGACTTACGTTACTTAAACGGACAGTTGTTGGCGAAAAGCTCAGATAACTTGGCTTATCGCTCACCATATCGCATGACAAGCCGTGTTATCTGAGCTTTTCGCTTACAACTGTCCGTTAAAGTTGCGTAAGTCGTTGATGAATCCGGCCTGTGGTTATGCACAATGGAACCGTTAGGGCAGAAAGTCCAATGATTTACGACGAGCCCATATAAAGGATAAAGGACGGCGTTGCTCAATTCTCTTTGGGATGCACCACACATTCTACATTTGCGAGATGCCACTGAGGTGATTTGAAAGCGTATTTGGCGATAAAACGGCTTGCGGTGGCCAGCCGATGGACAGATCAGCGCCCTATCCTTCGCAGGAAGGTCTGATAGCAATTCACGTTCCCCGAATGAATGGAAGGCTTGGTTGGTCTAGGCGGGATATCCGAACAAGGCACCTGATATTGGATGCACGCGATAGCCGGTACCTTCCCCGACTGCATTAAACGCGCCCATATACCCCGGTTAACCATCTGCAGCTAGGGCTCACTAGTGACTAGGACATTTCCAACTGCACTGAAAAGGTTAGCGTTGCATTACTCTTGAAATCGGCTTCTGTCCCTTCTTTCCCTCTGAATCCCTACCTGCGAAATGAAGCAGCGATTGAGCGAGTACTATCCGAACGCCTTTTCAACTTTTCGCGGCTTTGCAGAAGTGAAGTGGACTGAAGGATGGCAACTGCCTCTGTCCCCCCAAAAGATAATTTTTATGCAGCTTAGAGCCAGTTCTCCAAGTCGATCCACCTCGATGTGGACAGTGTCCTTCGAGCTTATAAATCTTATGTCAGACTTGTTATTGAATCTAGTGTCACAGTGTTTCCAACACGTAGGAAAAAATAGACATATTGCGTAAAAAGAGTTCAATACAATTTCACACGTGAACTTTTGGCGCGCACCGGTGCTTTCTCGTACTACAGAATTTCTAGCGCAGTATACAGGAATAGACTTCTGGATCTACCGTCGCTAGCATCTCGTCGTAAGCTGTTGGATGTTTGCACCAGGGGTGCACATTTAACGGTTAACGATTTAACGAATTTAACGAATTAACGGCATTTTTCGTTAAAATCTAGCTTAACGACTTAACGGGAATTTTTAACTGACTTTTTTTCAGTGAGTTTATCACATTTGCCCTTAGTCTTCACTAAGGTCTCATCCTCCCTATTAGGATTGTTCCTAGAAAACTATTAAAATCAGCAAGAATATTTTAATGTTTTCTTAAATTTGTTTTGAATTTTTGAATTTTTTAAAAATGCATTTCGGGGGCTCGTGTAGCGCAGTCGGGGGAATGCCGGATGTCGTGTTCTCCGGTACCAGGTTCCTGGTTCGGATTTCCTGCCCAGGCCAGCCAAGCCTTCCATCCCTCCGGGGTCGGTGAATTGGTACCAGACATGTCTCTTGTTCATCGGCTCGCCACCGCTAGTCATTGTATGGCCAAATGCGCATTCAAATCGCCTTCACGACATCCCGTAGAAGTAGAATGCGTGGCGGGATAGTGATTGAGTAATGCCGCCCTTTATTCTTCTATCCTTTTATTTATTTATTTATTTATTCATTCACAGCGTGGTGGTAGCCACGCAGATATTAAAGAAACAAAAAAAGCAATACAAATATTAATAACTCAAACTTGAGGACTAAGTAGGCACCAATAAATGAGAACGGAAACAGTTATAGCAACGCAACGCTGGACATCAATCAAGCGAGCGAATGCTCAGATAATCCTAAGAGATTCTCGTTTTGGGCTAGTAATAAGTTGAACTCCCGCAAGCTTCTATAGGTCAAGAATGCTGATCTGACTGTGGTCCTCGCTATCGGCACAACGATGCATTTTGGACCTAGAAAATTCTTCGCCGAGCCCCCAAGCACGTCAACGAATCTACACTGGTCTAATCTGCTCGTAAGATATGCCTATCCTCACCTGGCAAAGCTTATCCCAGAACACTTTTGTTTGCCACCTGGAACAGTCCTGACGGAGAGAATGTTTTCGGCACATTTTAAACGATTTAAGAAAACACTGATAACAAAAATTAGGAAAACTGCTTTTTCGGAACGTTGACACGTTGACGTCGTATCACACCTTTTCGGCAGTGTCGGACCGTGTGACACGATGTCGTGTCACAGTCTCGACGTTGCAAAAAATGCGTTGGTCTCACACACCGGGCACTCGAAAATCGTGCGTTCGACAACGTGCTAACGTTCCACTGATAGGCTTTTAATTGTATGTTTACTAAATCTTTCTGTAATTGATGGGGTGATGCCCGCATCGAAATTGTATATGGTCGTAGAGCAGTAAGACAAAACGGTTTCGCAAAGAACTAGGAAAGGGGGAACTCCGGGGTCTGCCTGATCGCACGTTTTAAGATGCCTTGTCGGTGATCATTCTTACATAATTCCATACCTCTCTTATTCCACGCCCTGTAGATAATTTGCTGCTGAAGGCTTATTTACTTTTTTGTTTTTGATGATGATGAATTGTTTATTTTACATTGCAGTGTTACACTTCATTCCCTGAACTTCAGCTGTTGACCTTCAGAAGTTGAAGCGTATAAGGTTTTCCTCGATTTTTTTTCACTTAAAAGAGTGATTTGCAGCTTTTTAACGAATTTTAACGATTTACCGGAAATTTAACGAAAATTTTCCGTTAAAAAATTTCGTTAAAAAAACTTAACGCACGGAATTTTGTGTGCACCCCTGGTCTGCACTGCTCACAAGCTGTTGCATCACAGGTGCACCAATAGCGACATTAACGTGAAGCAGTTATTTAGTTTGACAAACTCGCGCACTAGGGGTGCTATGCTAAAACTCACATTGCCCCGACCTAAATCCTGAGTACATGCCAACTTGTTCACATATAGAGCTGGTAGCGCATAGCTCAGGGTCACGAAAAATATTGCAAAGATCTTATCTCCTGCGCAATTCAAGCAGACTATGCGCAAATCATTGCTCAGATACGTTTCTTGAAATTGACTAATTTGACAAGTAATACCGACTTTCAGTTTCAGCCAGCGTTACTGTTGTTTCTCTTACTTGTCTTAGTTGTTTTTTCTGCTTTACTACCTTCTGTTTTTATAAGAATTGTTGGCTGTTGTTTCTCTATGATATTTGCCTTTTGCAAATATAATAAACTGATAACTGATAACAGATACATGTCATTTCCGTTTCGGTCATCTTCCGTTCCATATTTTCTTCTCTTTTTTCTTTTCCAAAGCACCGCCGCAGATCCTCGCTGCGAAGATATTTGGTTGAGGAACAGTGACGACTGATCCTTTCTCCTTTCTTTGCAAACTGTCCGAGGTCATGTTAGGGCAGGTTCGTACCAAAATCCGGTAGAAAGCTCTCGCACTGTGGGTATGTATTGTATGAACTATTGGTCGGACTTGTCAAAAAAGAAACTAAGGCGTCCAAAAAGTATCTGCAGAAGTACGATAATTTTTTTCAAAATAATTAAATTTTTTATCAACATTTTATTAATCGACCAAATAATTTCCATCAACATCGACTACGAAGTGTGGATGTTGCTTTCGATCAAACAGCGCCAGTGGTGTAATGGAGTACAGAATTCCCGCCCCGTCAGCAGGAGGTGCGGGTTCGAGTCCTGCCTGGCGCTAGGGTTTTGATTGCAACAAAACACCGTTGTAACGACAACCCTCCGCCAACGTTCTACAAAACTTCACATTAATCTGGCGTAGAAACCCGGCGACTTGGAGGCGAAAAAAGCTCGGAGGTCATTTTCGAGGTGGTCACGATCTTCATAACGCTTCCCTTCCAGATGATGCTGAAGTGATCGAAAAGGGTGGTAGTTACATGGGGCCAGATCTGGGCTGTACGGTGGATGCGGCAGAACTTCCCGACCGAGTTCCAGAATTCTCTGAGAAGTCATCTTCGTGTGGGCGCGCGTTATCGTGCAGCAAGCGAACTTCGTCGAGCCCGGGCTGTTCCTTGCGCATCTTCTCGGTCAGTCTCTGCAGTTGGGTAACGTAGACCTCGTCAGTGATGGTCGTGCTGTCAGGCAGCAGCTCGAAATGGCAGATCCCATAAACTCCCCACCATATGCTCAGCATGACTTTCCTCGCATGAATTTCATCTTTTACGAAAGAATTCGGCACTTCATCGCGTTGGCACCACGCACGTTCGCGAGCGTGGTTGATGTAGAGGACCCATTTTTCGTCTCCTGTGACGATGGTGGCCAACCAGTCGAACGTGCGACTTCGGGAGAGCAGCTGAGTGCATATGTGCGGATGTCTTCGCCGGTAGATGGGTAGGCAGTTCGGCCATCGTACAGTGAAATAAGCAAGGAAGACGGAGCTGGATGTGTTATGCAGATACAACAGGATAGTGTACTTATTCTGCACTTATGTTGAAATCTTCAGAACATTCTAGAAAAGATTCGGAGTATTGCGAAATACTTGCAGATACTTTTTGGACACCCTAATAGTTGCATCTCGTGGTTTCCGGACCCTAATTTATTCGGTTGGGTAAAACTCCTGTCCGGACTTCTTTTTTTTAATGAAGGGCACTAGTTAAAAGTTCCGACTCCACCGGCAAGACTTCGGTCGAAAAGTTTTTTTTTTGCTGAAACTTTGTCTAGGGGGGTTATTTGGGGTGCTGATCACGAATCGGATATCTGTTTTTCACGATTCGGTCGGAGACCACCCATACCGATAACGTGGGTAGTCCAGGCAGGGTCACCGATTTCGCTGAACCTTCGTTTAGGGGGGTTACTTGGCGTGCTGAACACGAATCTGATATCCGTTTTTCGTTTTACGCTGGAGTACGCTAGGTTACGTTAGGTACGGGCAACTAAGGCTGCCGAGGTCATAGTCACCAATTTTGCCCAAACTTCGTCTAGGGGGGTTATTTGGGGTGCTGATCACGAATCTGGCATAGGTTTTTCGTTTTAAGCTGGAATACGGTAGGTTACTGAAGGTACGGGTGACTAAGGTAATGGTCACCGATTTCGCCCAAACTCCGGCGTAAAACGAAAAACGGATGTCAGATTCATGATCAGCACCCCAAGTAACCCCCCTAGGAAAGTTTGGGCAAAATGATGATTATGACCTCGGCAGCCTTAGTTACCTTTAGCTACCGTAATCTACCGTAATCGGCCGCAATTTCAAAAACGAATGGATGTCAGATTCGTGCTCAGCACCAGAAATAACCCCCCTAGACGAAGTTTCAGCGAAATTGGTGACCTTGCCTGGACCACCCATGTTAACGGTATGGGTGGTCTCCGACCGAATCGTGAAAAACGGATATCAGATTCGTGATCAGCTCGCCAAATAACCCCCCTAGACAACGTTTCAGCGAAAAAAATTTTTTCGACCGAAGTCTTGTCGGTGGAGTCGGAACTTTTAACTAGTGCCTAATGAAGAATATGAACTCCATTAGTTAAATATTAGGTTGTTGCAAAAGCAAATTATTAGGGAAACGGACGTCGTATTCAAAATATCATAGTTCTGCTAATACATAACCTTATTCATCAATATGAGAACTGTCCGAATCAAACAGGTTTTCCAACGTTTCCGTAAGGCACATATCCCTCTGCAGAAATCTAGATTCTTTAATCGTTGAGATGCTTAATCGTTTCATCAGCAACATCTGTACGATGTCAGAAGAACATCAGGGTATCCCACAAATTTTGTCGGCCTTCTTAGTGGACGCTCCAAACGACGCTTCGTGTCCCTCCGAGCAGGAAGGACTACCTGTGCCATTCTGGCACGCGAGACGGATGAAAAAAAACCTTGCCGACTGACGGCTGCTAAAGCGATTCGACGACCGGTGAGAGAACAGACGGCAGAAATGGTGTCTGGGCGACCACCAAAAAAGCGTGCGTCTCCAGACGAACTTCCTTTACCATGCAAACAGGCCACTAAGTTCTCAAGACGACGACCTCGAGGACCGCCTACCCTCGTTCACAGTACCTCTGTAGGAAAAAAGAAGAGAAAACCAGTAAGCCCCGTTTATACTTCCGCCGCCGAGCGACGCGACGGCATGTAAAGTAGCCTAATTCATCGACCGCGTCGCAGATCAATGTGGCCACAATGCGCGGCGTCGCGTCGCTCGGCGTCGAAGTATAAACGGCCCTAAGGAGGAACACATGCAGGCAGGACTGACACCGGAGCCACAAGCACACACCACACCACACCACACCACACCACTTCACACCGACTACACTACAACTGACTACAGAAGAGTCAATGCGGAGTACAGAACTCGAGACACTTTCAGAAGACTTTTATTTCAATCTCGGCTAAAACTGCTCACACAGAAAAATCTCTTTCAACTCTACGTACGGTACACATAGATATCGACTGTCAAATATTGAGAGATATCTATTCGTGTGTGTATCTGGATAATGCAAAGTGACAAAGTGACCATTGCGATTAGAACTCAAATTTGGCAAATAAATATTATATTATCTTATTATGAAACTCAACAATTATGCACCTAATCATGTGCCAAACACTAGAACATCGGTAAATCTCGCTCGAATAGCACACAACGCTACCGTTCTATGACTAGTGGACAGTAGTAAGTAAATTCGGTATCACACAGTCAGACAATTTCACATCAATGGCGGCGGCTCTTCGCACCAACCTACTACGTTTTCTTGAAGTGTGGGTGTGTGGTGTCGGAACAGGTACTTGTCAACGACGTCACTCGATCGAATACTTAGGCGTATTGGGTGAAGCAATTTTGCATAATCTGGCGTGGTATAGAGTGAGATTTATACTTCAGCCGCCAGGCGACACGACGTTATCAACGCTGCCAATATCGATTGCCCGCTTGCCTAATCGATATTGACAGCTATCATTATACCACGCTGCCCAGCGACAGAAGTATAGAACTCGCCTATGGTATCGAAAAGAATGACAAACACTAGAAGATTCCGTTCCGGGTGCATGGTTTGACCCACCTAACATGCACCTCGCTCAATTCGAACTGCATGTTACAACCTTGCCATTGCATAGTTCGCACCCTGACATGACAGTTGAATAGAAATGCGCCAAAATTGACTAATTTTTCCTGTGGGTGCGGGCGATCGTTGCAGGACCACCGGAGTATTTTGCTCACATCAACCAATATGCCCTTGATGACACCAGCCTCATTCATTTCTACCATTTTCATTGGATTTCAAGGCTTTTGTTGTGTTTTTGGAGCACAAAGTGCAAGCTTGTTCCCATATTCACATTTCTTGAGCGTTTTATTCGTATATTCGCGCTTCTCGACCAGTTGGTTCTTATTTCCGAGATAATTGACTCATGAAAGAGGTGTGTGTGTGTGTGTGTGTGTGTGTGTGTGTGTGTGTGTGTGTGTGTGTGTGTGTGTGTGTGTGTGTGTGTGTGTGTGTGTGTATGTATGCATGTGTGTGTTTGTGTGTGTGTGTGTGTGGGGGGGGGGACAGGATTATAAACGGCTGATATCAGGACCGACTCGCCGTAACCTTAGTCGTCGCGTGAGACGTGCATTGTGCAATCGCAGAACAAGGCTAGGGAAGGGACTCCATGGTGTGCCATACAAGCTGCTCGGATGGAGACTGCTTTCTTCGCTCAGGGGAGTTCGCGGCTGGTTCTGCGCTCTTCGAGCGACGAAGCGCATACGGCTGAAACAATGCGCAAAAAACGTCCGAACCCCCGACATCCCTCGCATGAGGCAAACCCTCTAACTACTGCACCACGATCCACTTGCCCATGGTGCCATCGCGAGTGCACAAGACATCGATCGAACGTGGCAGCGCGGACGAGGACGCGCGATCTCTAAGGCATCTGTTATACTCCCGCGGGAGCATGCGCGGAAGGGCGGGAATGGCGCCGAGACTCCTCACCTGGCCAATCGCCGCGCCTCGCCACGCCCGCCTCCGCCGTGCACCATTGGTTCGCGGACGTTCCGCGGATGCTCCCGCGGGAGTATAACAGAGGCCTAAGCTAGGAGAGCGCAGACAGCAAAAGTCTAGGCGCGTCCCGCACTGTGGTTACGGTGAGCCGGTCCTGATATCCGCCGTTTATAATTGTCTGTGTGTGTGTGTGGGGGGGGGGGGGGAAGAGTGGTTACCCACAAATATAGCTCCTTCCTTTCAAAATTAAGCAAATAGCTCCTGAACGCTTTGATGTATCTTGGGCCTGGGGCATACTTCCATCGCGGCGCTCAGTTCATAACCATTCCGCCGCGCGTCGTCGAATAGTCAAAGGAAACTTCGCCGTGGCCAGCGCATGCGCGATGGCTCCCTTCGTCCATCGACGGACATGCCATATTTTTTCGCGCTGCGCGCGGAATTTAGCGTTGGTCCTGGGCGGATCCCTTGCAGAGCAATGAGCAATGCGACCAGCACTGAGAACACGTCCTTTCGCGTCGCTAAGCAAAACTCTCGCCGCGGTAGAACTCGTACGCACACACTCCCTCGCGGTGACAGGAAGTATGCACGAGGCCTTACAAAATCACCCCTGTGCAATTCAAATTATTTTCCCGCGTGCGGCGATCTAATTCCATGTCTGCGGCACAAAACCTGACCCACGTTATGTTATGTTCTCGTTCTAACCTGTGCGGATGTGTTAGCAGATTGATCTTTCACCTGTTTGTACACGATAGCAGTTGAACCGACGCCATTAGCGATCTATCGATCGCCATGCCGCATTGACGGGTGACTGACGCGCTCGGACGGCATGGCGATCGATAAATCGCTACTGGCGTCGATTTGACTGCTATCATGCACAAACTCGTAACTGATCAATATGTTGAGACGTCCATACAGGTCCTCAAGAGGACGTAACAAAACATGACTTGTTCAGCGTGCGCAGGAGTTGTTGGATAACATTGAAAGGGATAGATTAGCACTGTTTGATGGTGACCAGGGGCCGGGTTCAATTCAGCAACGATTTACAGCAATTTAACAGAGAAAATTACAGCCGAAATCACTGATAGCGCGGCTTATCAAGCGATATGGTGAGCGATAAGCCGCGTTATCTGAGTTTTCTGCTGTGAATTCTCTGTTAAAGTTATGTAAGTCGTTGATGAATCCGAACCCATAGTGTCTGCGAGTATTCACGCCACTTTTTAAAAACTGATTATGATAGTAGTGTGAAGACTCGCAAGGAGTGTACAACTTCATAACAGGACCGAAACAATAGCGATAGCGATTATGGGGATTACGCTGCTCCTCTACGCACTGCGCCACCATTACTCGCTCATAACCGCTGTTTCCAGCAACTTGAGCCCGCCCTCCGCCTCCAGGCATAGACGCCGCCAACGTCCCAACTTCCGTCTCTCCTAACTCTGCGCAGAGTTTTACTGGGGTCGAGATATTTGCACTTTTTTGTTTCCCAGAGAGAGGCGATTCTGCCCATATACAACACTTGGGCGATTCCGACCTACCGTTGAAATAGTTTCCTGGTTAGTCTTCACACTACTAAGATAGTTGAAGTGTAAATTAGTAGTGTGAAGCCTCGCAGAAAACTCGACTTTTTCTGTGTCCCAGTTACAAAATACATCAACATTCTGCAGTTGGTCAGGTTAGAGCGATGTCACTGTTTGCCTATCCAATCACACTGTTCAATGTTTACGACATATTTGGAGGTGATTGAAGGTGAGCTGCCGCGAACCACCTAGCGCCTTTATTCCTAATCCTTTTTCTTTAAAAAGTTGATGGAAATAGAACGCAAAGGAACTCCTTAGGCCGGGGGCATACTTCCATCGCCGCGATGCCACCGCGGCGCTCAGTTCATGGCCATTCTGCCGCACACGGTCGAATAGTCAAAGGAAACTTCGCCGCGGCCGCCGCAACAGTGGCGGTCGGCATGCGCGTTGGCTTCCCGCGCCCATCGCGGGCATGGCATACTTTTTCGCGCCGCGCGCGGTGTTTAGCGTTGGTCCTGGACGGATTGCCTTCGTGCTCCCTTGCAGAGCGATGAGCGATGCGACGAGCACTGAGAAGTTCAAATTCTTTCGCATCGCTCTGCAAAAGTCATCGCGGCGATGGGAAGTATGCACGAGGCCTTAAGCAACATGAAGATGCAGATAAAATCCTGAACAGGAATTTTTGAAATATCGAAAAGTAATTATGGCGTCACCAAAGCTCATACTCTATTGGTTGAAGTGGGCGGGACGTTTTGGTGATCCCGCAACGATCCCAAACAATATGCGGACAAGCTGCTCGACTTGGCGAATGGCGAAGCTTACCACCTTCTCATAGACCGCAAAGTGAACGACTGCGAACCTGGCAAAGGCATACATATCGATTTGTGTCACGCGATCGCTCGGCACTAATCGATACGTATCCTTTTCAATGGCGACTCGCTGTCTTCACAGACTGCAAACATAGTCCTTAATTTCGAGTTTTCTTTCTAGAATTTTCTAGAGGACCGGATATCGATCTATGACTTTCGCAGTGCACTTCGCTTTAGCGATGGACTATAAAACCGTTTGAAAGATCCAATTTACGCACTAAAATCGATCGAGTGACGTCGCGTCCAAGCACGTGCTTTGGCAGCGGTGGGCGGGGGATACGGTAAAAGAAGCAATGGGGGACGGGGAGACAGAAGGGTGTGGGAGGAGTGGTGGTGATGGCGTTAAGGACAATATTGAAATGAAAGCGGACGGAATGCCAGTTCAAACAGACGAAACGGACATAATCCTACAAACTCCACCATGTCCTTAGCACCGCCGCTCTTCTGACACCTTGAACGCCTAGTAGCGGAATCGATAGGAACGTGTCATCAGGTAAACGGTACAAACGGGTACAGAGCAGCGGCACAACCAGCGCAACGTTATTGCTACGTAGCGCCTCCGCGAAACCGAACAACCCAACGGCGGCAATGCACGGGCAACGCGAGTAAGTGAGATGAGAATACGCTATGGAAAACACTGCGACGAGGCCTACTCATCATCAACAGCACCGAGCAAAACTTCTTACCAATTTTCATTGTTTAAAAAATGACCAAATTGGAAGAATAACTGCCGTAGTGGAACAATCCCCTTAGTTCATCGCGCTTTCTATTACCATATGATATCGTGAAGGCCTACAGAAAACCATATTAGGGCCTAATCCTCCCTAGAGCAGCACGGAACAGCCAACATGTTAGCTTGGACGGCGAATGAACCTAAAACATTTGTGAAAAGCAACGACCATAACACTGCTAGGATCTCCACCCTTCAAATAGTAGCAAGGCATGTTCCTTTTCTGGAAAGTCCTTGAACCTACCGAGTTATGGACCCTGAAAGTTAACTGTGGAGCTGTAGCGTCGCACCAAGCAAACCTTCCAAACATCGAATATGCAGAAAATATGCAAAAAATACGGCACGGGTAAGGAATCGAACAAACGATTCTGCTATTGTGAAGCAGTATTTTTGCACCTTTTCTGCACATTTTGTTGTGTTGTGTTTGGAAAGCTGCTTTGTGCGACGCTACGGTTCCATAGTTAACTTTCTGGGTCCCTACTCGGTAGGTTCAAGGACTCTGCAAAAATGGGACAAACCTAGGTACTATTTGAAGGGTGGAGAACCCCAGCTCTCACAAATGTTCCTCCCAAGCCCAGAGCGGGATTACGTAGGAAGCCCTCATTCCTTTACTACGCGCATCATATGGTTGTATTTATACTTCAGTCGCCAAGCCATCTGCCAATATCGATCATCTGCTCCGCCTTATCGATACTAACAGCAGACTTCGCATTGCCAGGCGAGGAGAGGTCTGTTTATAGTCCGCGACGAAGCTACAAGAGCGACTGGTGTAGGGCAAAGAGTACATATGCACCTTTGTCCGGCGATCGCTAGGCACTAATCTATTCGATCGATCGACTCAGTCGCTCTTGTCGCGTGTCGGATGAAGTATAAATCACAGCTTTCATGACATAGAGAGAAAATGGACTCGATCACCATCCCAAGCGATTTAACAGCGTTGCTTTCGAGTTCGTATTTAAGCATTCGCCACTGCTGAGCGTCGCGGTCGCGTTGCGTGCGCGTCTTCTTGGTAGATTTATCAGCTACCCACTTAGCTCCTAATTCCGTAGAACAATCCGATGAAATTCATAATTGAATCCCACGCATTATTCTCCAAGAACGAGAGATTTCGACTGAAAAACGCAGAAGCCCTCAAAGAAGATCAACCGCTCAACAGAAGAAAGTAATAGCACGCAACGTAACCGCGACGCCCAGCACAGTCGGAGGAATAGCGGTCTGGTGCTCCTCAGCCACAGCCTCTGAAGCATCAAAACTCGCGCGACAGCCAGAAACAAGCGGAAAAGGCAGTTTTGCTCGGTGCTGCTCAAAGCCTAATTCACCTCAGAGCACCCAGAAGCCAAAGCAAGGGGGCCAACCCAAGCTCGTGCGCTTCTCGATGATGAACGTGAAAATAGCACTGGCAATTTAGAAGTCTGAATAAATAATAATGCTGGAACGGATGAGCAGCATGTGTGATCTACCTCATCTGAACGTAATTCGCCGGGAATAGGCCACGAACATTCGGCGAGTCAACCTTATGTCCTGCCCACCAGTCGGCATCCTTCTTCTCAACAATCTGCAAATGACACAGACACAGCACTACTACCACTGCTACGTACAACGGCTGGCCGGCGGCGGTCTGACTACATCGGCCGCTCCTCAGCCGAACTACTCACCACAATCACATCACCAGCACGGAACGACAACTCGTCCGACTGCCCGGCCTGGTAGTCAAACAACGCGGTGGCCGTGTTTTGCGCGGCTCCCTCGTTCTAAACACCTCAAGATATGGAGGCTGAGGACCTGACTACACAAATTCTGAAGAACCAACCGTGATTGGAGTCACGTAGTCGCCAGGGAACCATCCAGCCAACGTGTGTCCGTCGCGTTGGATTTCGCCTTCCCACCAGCCGGTGGCGTTCTTCTCCCGTACAGACACCACGTCGCCAGTTCGGAGGGTCAGTTGATTCGCTGCTGTCGCCTCGAAGTCGGCTACCGCTCGCGCTCGGCACAGAATCGGAAGAGAAACTCCTGTAGGCGCTGAAAACACAAATGAATTGAGGAGCGGAAGAGGGTATTGAAGCTCTATCTAACACCTCAAATCTAACGACTCATTAAACAAAGCGCTTTCGGTGCAAACACGATTTGACGGCGAAGAAAATACACAGCTCTATCATACTTGTTTGGAAACCTTCAAAAATATTGAACACCTATTCACAATGAGTATCTACCATTTTCACGTCATAATGGACACTCTTCTGAATAAGCCTAACACTTTTGAAATCGAACTGAACGCCTTTAAAATCAAAACGAGCCCCTTCCACATAAGCTAGAAATTCTCCAAAAAGGTTAGAATAATTTTTCTTCAAGGAAAATTTGGTAAGACTTCCTTTGAAGTTTTATTTCATCTATCCAATAAGTGACCGCATTGCTGGAATTTTTATAAAAGCCTCATTTTTGAGGAAAAATTATAGCTTAAAGCCTGTCTTAAACAGCAGGAAGAGGCCATTTTTTTAGTGCCGAAGGAAGAGTTTACACCATGCTGTCGTCCAGGGGCCAGATTCATCAACGACTTACAGAGATTTGACAAAGAAATTACAGCCGAAATTCCTGATAACGCCAACATTTCAGCATATCGCCTGTTGATAAACCGCGTTAAATCGCGTTTTTTTCAGGTGTGCATGGCGCAATCTCTTCTTAGAGAAGATTGTGCACTGCCAAGTTCTAAACGTTAAAAGAAGCACACCACAGGGTAATGTGGTCCATTAATAACAAGACTGTAACAAGGATTCCGTCTATGCACAATCAATCGGGTATGAAAAGTAAGGTTTCAGACGTATGCATGGCGCAATCTCGACTATTCATACATCACAGAATTTTCGTTATCCTGCGCTTTCATGTGAATCTCAAGCATCTTCAAAGCTTCACCAGAGGCAATGATAGAACCTTTCAAACAGTACCGGAATTTTTTAGGACTTCCTGCATTTTGCCCCAACTGTGTGTATTTTAAGTTGTAAACTTCAAAAGAAGCACAAATCAATCGAGACGGCCAATATATGGAGAAATTGTAACAATTATTCAAGCGAAACAATCAATCGAAGGTAAAATGTAAGAATTGTAAAATGTAAAAAGCGCGCCACGCACTTGCCTTAATTCTTATATTTTACCCTCGATTGAGTGTTTCGCTTGAATAATTGTTACAATTTCTCCACATTTATTATCTTGTGCTTTCATACAAGATTTCAAGTTTCAGTGCGTTCACTGGCAGCAAAATTATTACTTTTTGAAGAGTGTATACATTTTTTGAGACACCCTGTATTTCACAGGGATGTGGCTGAGGAGATCTGAATGCGTATTGACCTTACAGACGCTGCAAGGACCAGGGGTCGAATTCGTCAACGACTTACATAACTTTAACAGGGAATTCACAGCGGAAAACTCAGATAACGCGGCTTATCGCTCACCATGTCGCTTGATAAGCCGCACTATCAGGGATTTCGGCTGTAATTTTCTCTGTTAGATTGCTGTAATTCGTTGATGAATCCGGCCCCAGGCGATGGTATGGGCAGTGTTCTGCCCATCCGAGAGCAATTTAACGAAGAAAATTACAGCCGAAATCCCTTATAGCGAGGCTTATCAAGCGATATGGTGGGCGATAAATAGCGCTATCTGAGTTTTCCGCTGTGAATTCTCTGTCAAAGTTATGTAAGTCGTTGATGAATCCGACCCCTGGTATTATGTCGCATACCGCGGACGGATGGAGGTCATTGCTGAGATTCGTAATGGAAAAGGATCGATTCGGGGAACACCTGACAGCTTCCTCGAACTGCGCTACACGTACCCTATCTACTGAATGTAGTAGGTATCTTTAAAAACTTCTACAATGAGTGTCTACTTTTAAAGAAAGCTACTAAAGAAATAATATCAAGTGAAGCAAAAGCTGAGGCTTTTAACATAAACGATGCCTTGCAAACTGACTTTCACACTTCTGCACGTAGTTGGCAGGGAAGATTCCCTCACGTCCATTGCATCGTCCCCGCCACCAATCGTCGTTTCTGCAAAACCGAGTTTTCAAGAGGATAAACACGTCTTCAATCGAAGTCCGCCCACGCTGGTCAGACAAAAAGCTCAGTGAGTCTCTATGTGACCGCTCCTCGAGCGCACAAACGCAGTGTCTTATCACTGCAGCACGTGCTTGCCATAAAAGTGAGCAATTCAAGGCATCTCACCGTTCGAGCACCAGAATTCGATCGCCGACCTTCAGCGAAAGATCCGTTGGTTCAACCGCTTCGAAGTCGAACATCGCCACATACCAGCTATGTGATTCCGCAGCCACTGCTGTTCCTAAAAGCATTTCATAGACAACATCGAACCTAACAGAATATAAAGATCCCGGGTCTATCCTAGTTTGGGGGGATGGAAGTCCACTTTAACTCTTGGACAACGGAGGCACAACTGAAAGCAGACTAGTTTACAAAGACAATACCGTGGACTGACCCAGAATGGAACCTTTCTTTGTAATCTCCTAGTCGTTAGACGCTGCACTGTTTAAATTTGTTTCGCTTTTCTAGCGATGCCCCACTGGGATAGATATATGTAGATCTCCTTGAACGAACTGCTTGATGTGTAACTAAGGACAGAATGCCTTGCATTACCACGTTCTTAGACAAAATATGCTTTGTAAACTTGGCTTGACGTAAAAATGTCGATTTCAATGGCTTATCAAGACACTAACCCATTGACGTTCGCGAGCTGATAGAGTGCTTCGACTGCGATTGTGGAACATTCACCTGCTGACTGGATGCGGACTGCGACGTCTGAAAATTACAATCGATGAAGCAGCATAAATCAACGAAAGCGGATGGAGGACCTACGAAGAACTGAAATTTTTCCTCCACCTTAACCAAGCGCTACTGTCGCGTCGCGTGCCAGCGTACTCTAACCCTGGCGCGTTCCGATACCAGGGGAGATTGTTATACTCCCTCTGCGGCACGGTGCGATTGCCGCACCACTCTCCAAAGGCAAGGCATAAATAAATAAATAAATAAAAGCCGCTCAGACACTGTTCGCTCCTATTCATTCTGCGATTCGTCAAATACAGTACCACAAAATTCCGTAAAATGAAGTGTAGTATACGTGGTGCTTAGCTTCAACGCCGCGATAGGGCCTGTTCATTCTTCGAGCGACTCGTCGCCCCCGCAAGACATGCAAATCGATTGATCAAAGCGCTGCCCAAATCTGACCTTTGATCAATCGATTGATCAAAGCGCTGCCCAAATCTGACCATACTTGAGCGTTGTCGCTATCGTTCCCATCGCTCTCGTCGCTGCAGTCACCTGCTAATATTTTGCGCCGGCGACAGGAGCGACTGGGCTACGGATGGAGTGTGGAGTACGTAATTACACCATAGCGCGCTAGTGTTCTAAGGGCCTGTTCATACTTCGCGACAAGAGCGACAAGAGCGACTGGGGCGACGGACATAGTGTGGTGTACGTAAATAATTGCGTACTCCACACTCCGTTCGCGACGAATGTAGTGTGAAATGCGTAATTATTTACGTACACCACACTACATCCGTCGCCCCAGTTGCTCTTGTCGCAAAGTATGAACAGACCCTAAGGCCTCGTGCATACTTCCCGTCGTCGCGACGGAATCGCGGCGGTGAGTTTTGCAGAGCGACGCGAGATGATGTGGAGTTCTCAGCGCTCGTCGCATCGCCCATCGCACTGCAAGGGAGAGCGACGGCGATCCGTCCAGGACCAACGCCAAACACCGCGCGCGGCGCGAAAAAGTATGCCACGCCCGCGATAAGCGCGGGAAGCCATCGCGCATGCCGACCGCCACTGTTGCGGCGGCCGCGGCGAAGTTTCCTTTGACTATTCGACCGCGTGCGGCGGAATGGCCATGAACTGAGCAGCGCGATGGCATCGCCGCGACGGAAGTATGCCCCCGGCCTAAGGAAACGACCCCTATTCTGTCACTCTTCAGATCAAGGTAAGGCATGGTTTTATACTTGTTTCGAGTGCCAAATTGACGATGTAGGTATCTGAATGTTCAATAAACAGTCGTTATGGTGAAACTGCGTACACCACACTACGCCCGTCGCCCAGTCGCTCCTGTCACTCTCGTCGCCTGTTCACAATTTCCGTGCGCATCCGTCGCCCTTGTCGCTGCCGTCGCGAAGTGTGAACAGGGCCATACTACAGCGGTGCCCGGTTACATTCCCCCGCAATAGCAGGCAGTGGGCATACGGGCCTGTTCATACTTGGCGACAGCAGCGACAAGAGCGACGAGCGCAGCGCGCGGAAGTATGAACAGACGACAGCAGCGACCGGAGCGGCTAGAGCGACTGAAGAGACAGCGCCGGCGCTCTAGTATGAACCCTTTTCGGCGGCGCGCGGTCGGTTTTCATCGATTTGCATGTTTTACACGGATAACGAGAGCGACAAGAGTGCAGGGCGCGTAGCCTGCGCAGAACTGTCAAGTATGGACAGACGACAAGAGCGACAAAAGCGACTGGAGCGACAGCGCCAGCGCTCGGCTTTAATCGATATGCATGTTTTGCACGGCGATAAGTTGCTCTTGTCGCGAAGTATGAACAAGCCCTACGCGATGTTTTCCCGGGACCATAGCCGCATGACATACTTTTCGCGTCGCGCGCACTGTTTAGGTCTAGAACCGATTGGCGTCGCGCTCGCTTGCAGAACGATGATCAGCCAAATTTTCGCGTCGCTCTACAAAACTCACAGCCGGGCTTCCTCCACGCCGGCAGGAGGCATGTATAGGGCTTTGCGACGGTGAGGTACAAGTAGGGTATAATGCCGAAAATCGATATCTATTGCGCTACGCCTCGCGGCAACAATAAATATCCTATAAACTAAGCCGCTGGGTCAATCATAAGGGCCTTTTCAGAGCCTCTATCCGGAGCGACTGGTCACTCGGGCAAAGAATATATTGATTTTTGCCAGACGATCGATCGGCACTAATCGATTTCCGCGCTCGCGTCGTGGACACGCAGCCGTGACGCCTAGCAATGGTAGACTAGACTAATAGGAGCAACAGTCCTTATACACTCAACACACCTGTCGGGAAGCACTTCCACTGGCGGCACTCTTTGCAGTTGGCGTCACCGATCCACCTGTTGGCGAGCCAGCCACTGGCGTCGCCCGGTCGATTGACTGGGAAGCTGAAGACGGCTGAGAAGTAGACGACGCCTGAAACTTGAAAACGGTCTTCTCTCGATTAAAAAATAGCAGTCCAAACGTGCTCACCTGGCTAACAATCTTCACATAGCTCTTCGGGAACCAGCCGGTTGTTCCGTCTGCCTTTCGCCCACGCCACTTCATCTCCTGCTGCTCGATTATCTGCAAAAACAGGATTCGTCAATCATGCGAATGCCCGATAGGCTCAGAACATCAAAAATAAAAATGGACGAAATGATGCATTAAAAAATCTGTACCTCAATAGGGTCGCCCTTTGCAAACGAGAGATCACCCTCGTTTCGTGCTTTCCATGGAAACTGAGCAACGCAGTTGCAGATGACTTTGACGGCCTCTTGAGCTGCAGCAGCTGCAAAATCGGGTCAGAATATCTTTTATCCAAACGAAGCCATAACCGATTTACGCTAAAAGACCATTTCTACCGATATACAGCCTCCAGACCACCAGAACCTAACAGGTAGGCTTACCAGGGCTTGTCACTGAAGATTCCAGTAGTCCACCCCTTCACTAAAGGCAACTTCAGGACAATTTGCGTTTGTGACCGTGAACCAACCGGTTTGAAACCGACCATGAGAGGGTTTGAAACCTTCAATGAAAGGATTTGGTACCGAAAACGAAAGGAGGCCACGCCCCCGCAGCACGTGTTGCTATTCGGCAGCGAGGGGCGTGGCCGCCCTTTCGTGCTCGATTCTAAACCCTTTCATGGTCGGTTAACAACTAACGGGTTTCAAACCGGTTGGTTCACGGTTACAAACGCAAGTTTGTCTGACCAGGATACTATCTCAACGGTAGGTTGGAACGGCGCAAATGTTGTATATGGGCAGAAGCGCCTCTCTCTGGGTAGTAACAAACTGCAGGTATCTCGACCCCAATGCAACTCTGCGCAGAGTTAGGGGCGATGGAAGTTGCGCGCGACTCAGCGCAGTGCACGGATGGCGTAGTAGGGGAGGGCTCGGGCTCGTGAACGAGGGGTCGGGGGTTTGGATCCCGCAGAACTGCGTTTGTTTTGCATCTTTGCAAAATTCATGTTTATCATATAGGTAATCCACCTAGGGGTATTATAGTGTGTTATAGAGCATGTTTACATATAACATACCACTCATACCGTTAACAAGGGTGTTAACACACAACACGTTAACAAACATGTGTCATAATTCCGAATAAACGGTCATTTTGAAGATAAATCATGATGTGCAGAAAACGGAAGCCATGGAAACAGAGCTGACGATCTCGAACATGACGAGCCGGAGCACTACCCCTGCGCCACCGCCGACGATGATGGGCCATTCTTACGGAGCCATCCCCCACCGCTCTCGCGCCAGCTCTTTCGCACAACCACCCTACTGTCCGGCTGCCCTCCTTCTCCAGGTCACAACTAGCTCAGGAGTTTCATTTTGCAACTTTGACACCCGCACTCGTAATCGGCATTCCTAGCTCTTTCTAATAACCCGGGTCTCACCTTGAAATTCTATGGGAAGTCAAGACCCCTCCCTAGTAAGTACCATGAACCTCTTGAACACTAATGCCGAGGTTCCAAAACGAAAGGAGGTTGTGTTGTTTGGGTGCATGTAATAAAGAAATATAAAAAGGGCATGGAGACGGGGCAAACTAAGCTAAAAACCACTGACCTGTTGGGGACGCGACAGATTTTACAACTGTCTCCTCAGGGATTCGATCCAGCGATGGTGACGGGGTGACATTTGGTGGCATATTTTGAATGGGCTAAAACAGTAACTGATTTCGGGCCGATGAAACATCTTTCAAACTTTATTCAACATACCTGTGATACTGAGGAATGGACAGGAGCAATAGGTTCAGCGAACGCTTCCGGGAACCAGCCGACCTGAAGCGAGCAATGCGAGAAATCAGCGTGATAATTCAGTGTCTTCCAATATACTTCAATTTCAGTTGTATCTTCTCTTTCATGGTTAAAACAAACTGCATTGAATAGACGTTAGCTCTAGACGTAAGATTAAGAAAAACAGTGCGGTAACTACAGCTTGGACCACAAGACGCTGATGGCTCAGTGGAAGTTGACGACAAGTCGTCTCCATTGAAACATTTCGCGCCCCATTCCGACCGCCGCGCGCGTCTTTGGGCTCTCCTCGCCCCCCGGGCTATTTCTCGGCGCCTCCTGATTTTCAGGGATTTCGTCCTATGCAGCGCGTCCAGCCCAGTTCTTGGGCTTGCAGGCAGTGTAGCGGCTGTGCGCGTCCGGGGCGGTTGATACAGGGGGTCTTCCATTCTGCGCGTATTTGTGTCGTATTCTCTCCGTTCTGATCCCTTAGCGCGTGCCTTGTGGTTCTTATTTTGTTCGTATTGTGTTGTTTCATTGTTCTCATGTAATCTTTGTGTGTTCCTTTATGTTTTAGCTTTGTAATCGGTTCAGTCTTTCCATATTCTTAGCGTTGTGTCCTTGCTATGTTACTTATCCTGTTTCAGGGTCTCATATGATATGGGTGCTGTTCATATGGGTATCATGTTTATCTCTATTTGTGTTTCGAGTATATCCTCATATTCATCTATGTCATCCGCGCATTTATTCCTGTTATTGTCCTATCTCAGTATAGTGATTCACCATCGATGCTTTTAATGTCTTGTTTCGTTAGTCGCGCGAGTGTCTATTTATGTTTATTCAAATAAAGGTTTAATTACCCAAGTTTGAGGTGACTCCATCGCGTTCGGTCGCATCCACCTACTTATTCCGCGTGGCAGCACATTTCTGATTATTCTGTTGGTTGCAGTCATTTTCAGTAGTAACCAAAATCGTGAAGTGAACGTTTGATGCCGATTTTTGAGGTCCCTTTTTGTTGCCCCTCCTACGACGACTTTGGAGCCATAAAAAATAAGTTAGTGCGAGAACTGAGCCATCCCGCCATATTCTGAACTGACATCTTTCATTTGAACAAATAGCAGCTCGGGAGCTTAGACAATGAGGAAATAGAAAATATGAATAAGGAGATATAGCCGAAAACGTGACACAGCTTAACATTTGAGCAAAATATTCTGACATGAATTGGTTATTCCGAAAAAAATCTTTTCATTTTTCCGAAATTCTTTATTCTATCCTTCTTTATCTTTTCTTTATTTCATTGAATTACTTTTCGTGAAGTCCTTAGTACTTCTCTCCATGTGAAAAAGAAATTGAAAGGTAAAAACCTCAGCGATAGCGTAACGAACCTTGTCGCGAATCTGTCCAGCCTTCCAGCCAGGTTCAGCGGCATGCGATTCAAACACCAGTATGACGTCTCCAGGCTGGAAACTCAGCTCATCCTCGCTTCGAGCACTGAACTCAAACAGCGCACGGTATTTCGTCGTTCCACCGGCGCTCGCCAACGGTAGCACATTGCCAGACGATCCTACGCTGTCTGGAAAAAAATAATATCCTTCAGAATACAAACAGCGATTCCCTAAAAACAATCCTCTGAAGGCAAAATGCTGCACGCCGAAGCTTCATACACCAGTCCTGGTTTATGGCTACGTCTACGGTCAAATAAGACAGCATTGGGCACAAGGCGCAGACTATACTTGCGCCGCCGCGCGGCAAATTGAATTGCGATCGATATCGATTTCTCGCGCCGCTCAGCGGCGCCTCATCGTATTTATACTTCGCCGTCGGATAACACCTCATTTTACGCAATCTTTGGATGCTGTATACGATGACTCACGCCGCAGTATGAATAGACGCGGCGCAACGCAAGGGCCTGTGGCTGAGCGGCTTTCGAAGAACGGCGCGAGTTTTGAAAAACCCTTGGTGTACCCGTTGCACGGAGAGCGGTGGCGATAGAGAAAGCTAAGTGTTTGAAAAGTAACGCGCTTCTACTTCTGAGCACGGCTTAGGATGGTTCACTGCATAATTATTTAAATATAACGATCAGGGATGGAAAACAGAACTATTCGTCACAACCGCATAGGAGAAGTCTCGCGTACTCCGCTATCTTCTGGCTAGTCCGCCCATGTACAGGCTAGAACCTCTTCTGGTAGTCATCGTCGTCGCCGACTTACACACATACTTCGCGACAGAAGTGATTGGTTATACGTATCATACGTATTATTATACGTCATGTCACCATAATCATATGTATCGATTTTTGGATCGATCGCCCAGCAAAAATCGATACGTATGATTTGCCTACCCAGTAGCGCCCGTCGCGAAGTATGAACAGGCTCTTTCGCGACATCTATACTCCATTCGCCGCGCGGCGCGTCATAATGATAGTTACCAACATTGATTAGGCTGCGCGACCTAATCGATATTGATAATTTTCAACATGACGTGATGTGACGCGAACAGAGTATAAACTAGAACAAGGCAGGACACTAATCAGTATTTTAATTCTTATTAAGACGCGCCGCGGAGTATAAAAGGTTCCTAAGGGATCATTCAGTGTGCACGCGACGCAATGTAGTGATAAGCTCCCATATCGATTCACCGCGTGAGCGATCGGCGGCTTTCCGCGGATAGGGGCTTCTCATTACATGGCGTCGCACATCGCATGAACACTGAGCGATCACTAAAGTAACCGCCAATATCGATTAGGGGTCGTTTAGTGTGCGTGCGACGCGCGACGCGATGCCATGTGTAGTGGCCGAATCGAGTGATCGTAGCGCTCGATCAATTTGGCCACTACACATGCATCGCGTCACGCGTCGCGCGCACACTAAACGACTCCTTAGGGCCCGTTTATACTTCGACGCCGAGCGACAAGACGCCAAGCATTGTGGCCACATTGATCGCGCGACGCGATCGATCAATTTGGCTACTATACATGCCGTCGCGTCGCTCGGCGACGAAGTATAAACGGGGCCTTAGGCCCCGTTTATACTTCGTCGCGGCGCGACGCGATGGCCACGCAATGAGGCCAAATTGATTGATCGCGTCCCACAATCAATATGGCCACTATACGTGGCGTCGCGTCGCGCCGCGACGAAGTATAAGCGGGGCCTTAGGCAACGCGGAAACTCGGTATGCCGACCCTCACCCTCATGCTGCGCGGCGTCTACACAAACGACATCGCCAAACACCACACTGCTGCGCGGCGCTCTGGGCAAAGTATAAACGACGCTTTAAACACTACAAAACAACCCGCTCACCTTGCTTCACCACCGGCGCAACAGCCTTGTTCGTCGCAGCGGCGGATTCAATCGGCGTAGTCGCAGTGGTGGTTGCGGTGGTGGTCGCTTGCGTAGGGAACACTTCTCCGAAAGCTCGCGCCTGAACCGTGTTAGCCGCTTGTTCAGCTGCTCGTCGACGGCATTCCGCTTCTCGTTCAGCGTCCTCTTTTGCTTTTGCTTCGGCTGCAAGCCTAGCGTTCTCTGCGTCACGCTCGGACAGCTTAGTGCGGGCCTGGAAAGGCATTTCACTAAATCAGTAGCTTATCAGCGACTGGGGTGGCACCAACAATTTCTGCACAGGACGAGATTCGAAACTGCCCCCTAGCTTACTGTTTGACCTATTTCTCAGCACTGGATTTTTTTTTTTTGATAATGTAGGGCTACTCGTGTTCTTGTGAACATTTTTACCGGAAAATAAGTCTCACTGGTTCGAGTCCTGGCTGGTTCAAAAAGATGTCCGCGTTCTATCACGGTGCAACTATACCTTCCTTCCCCTCTGTGCGGAGAAAAATCCGACTGTGAACAGCTCTCACCTGTGTCTGTAAATCTGCCAGAGTATGTAGCACCCGGCGATAGTCATCACGAGCTTTCACCAGGTCTGCTCTGGCCGTCTCGTATTCTTCAGTCTTCTGAACAATTCAAATCGATGAAGAACTAGGCTAGAGTTCAAAGTCAATGCACTACCTTCTCGGCCTCAGTGATCTGTGCGGCCGTCCTCGTACGTGTGGTCTCCAGCTGAGAAGCCGTCTCAGCCACCAGCACTTTGGCGGCGTCTCGACGCTTCCTCAAGTCCTCCAGTTCAGCCTTTCTTGCCACCGTCTCCTTATTCGCGCTCTGTAGCTGCAGAAGCTGGTGGGCTAGTTCTTGGGCTTGGACACTGAGCTGAAAGAAAGGGAGGAATAAGACTGCATCCAGTGAATTCACAAAGCACGCTAACAGATTGCATAGGAAATGAGCATTAGCTAGGCAGAAGAGCTCTCACAGTTCAACGTATAACACCCAATTGCTGTCTACAAATCCTATTTCAAAGCACTCCGTGGTCAGAAGAACAAGCGCTGTTCTGCCTACGAGGTTGAAAACACTGAATACTGTGTTGCCTCCTGCCTCTTCACGACATCCAGTAGAAGTCGAATTCACCGCTCGTCCCAAAAACTGTTCATTAGTCTGACCAAACTGCAAACCTATACCCTTTCATTATTGAAACGGCAAGAACGAGAACTGTAGAGAGGATCTCCGTCCTCCAAAGAGCAACAGAGCATGTTTTGTTTTTGCCGAATCCTTGAGGCAAATGAGTAGGAGGGTGTAATGGTTATGGGTTCGCAGAGCGAGTTTACCACGGCAGCGCAAGACGCCGATGTCGCCGGCTGGGTGGCGCAGTGGTAGAACTCATGTTCGTGAAGTCGAGGGTTCGATCCCCATGGTGCGTTGCATTTCTGCATTTTTACCATAGTATCGGATTTCCATAGAGATTTCCATGTCTGAACTTGTTTTTGGCTTCCTGCCCAATGGTACTCCACTGCAGCCCAAGCCCGGAATCGCGATACAGTCCACTGTCCCCAGTTCTCAAACTTGTATAGGATAACGATTCTAGTATTGCCAAACCTTTTCCTCCGAAACGATCTGTCCTCCCGAAAACGTGACAGTGCCTTCACTGGTTAGTGGCGTCGTGACTCCGGCACAATCCTCTTCTGGTTGAAACTCCTGGTCCTCTTTCTCCACTACCTCCAACTTCTCCACTTCGTCGATTTCCACCTCGCACTTCGAAATCCTGTAGGATATTTGCTATTCCTTCCACCAACTTCATCTCGTCTCTCGAAGGGACAGCATCCAGTGGAGATCCGCACTTCAGTGTCAGTAGGTGAATGACCACTCGAGGGTTAGCAGACATTGTAGAGTCAGTGTTGGCGGCAGCAGCTTGATATAACCGCGCGACTTTGTAAGCATAACAGAGGCGACAATATTGATCGAGGTGGTAGGTCAAGTTGAAGATCATGTGGTCCCCTCCTACACTGTGAGTACACTGGTGGCACTCACCTCACCGACACTAATAAATTGCATTTGAAGCATTTTTCTGGCATTGTGCCGCTGTTTCATGTTGTTCGTGTGTCAAAATTTCTTACATTGACAATGAGAACAATTTATTGGAGTAAAAGTTTCATATAAAATCGCATTTGGCATATTTCGGACACTGCTGCTGAATTACGAGATGTCGACAAATAATTGGTAAAAACATCTTACCGTAGCAAACCCCAAAAACAAGTTCAGATACGGTAATCTCTATGGAAATCCGACACTATGGTAAAAGTGCAAAAACGCAACGCATCATGGGGACCGAACCCCCGAACTCACGAACACCAGGCATCCCTCTACCACTGCGACACCCAGTCCACGACACCGGCATCTTGTGCTGTCGTGAAGAGCTTGCCCTGCGGACCCTTAACCATTACACCCTCGTACTCGTTTGCCTCAAGGATTCGGCAAAAACAAAACATGTTCTGTTTCTATTTGGAGGAACGATATTCTCCCTATAATACTCGTTCTTGCCGTTCCTGCGTACGTTCAGACAGTTTCCTTGTAAGAGACAGGATTGCAAACGTTGCCAACCGTGATGGAATGCGCAACACTGTTTGTGACACCAAGAAGCCAACTTGAATGTACACTTTCTGCTCCACGAAAATCTGAGACGCATATTGACAGGTCAGTGTTCAGCGCATATCCAATTAGTCTGGCTCTAAACTTCCGATTCTATGTCAACAAACGTATTTAATGTGGAAAGAAAGTAGACCCACTTTCTGACAGATAGTGATGCGTACGAGCAGCTCACAAGACCCAAAAATCTTGACAACATACATACAAGAAAAATCTCCCTAAATCAGTCGCTCACCTGCTGGTTATTCGCCTGTAATTCTGCTATTCGCTTCATCTTCTCATCACGCTGATCTCTCATGCCCTCAATGTCGTGCGTAATTTCAGCTATTCGATCTCGAGCCTGAAAACGTTGTTCTATTACCTACTAGCCTTATTTTGTGCCCATGATAAAACGAACGGCTCCGGAAGCTCTCAAGCTCATCGAAAAGGTCACCAAGCACCTAATGTTGATTTCAAGTACTCGCTACGGAATCGCTTTAACACAATTTGCTTTCCGGGCAGGGTGCCAACGCTTTACACTACGCTCTTTGACCGAATGCAATAACCACGACATCATCGACATACCGATACCATGGGTGCTGATAGACCACGAGATAATTGGACATTGCATTCGATCGAACAGGGCTGATGGTGTAATGGGCCAGCGTCCTGCCCGAAAAGAAGGTGGTTGTTCGAGTTCTGCCTGCCAATTTTACACTCATTAGGGAAGGGTTTCGACCTCCCACGGAACTTCAAGTTGAGACCAGGATCATTAGAAAGAGCTCGGAATGCTGATTATGAATATGGGTGTCAAAATTGCAAAATGAAACTCCTGAGCGAGTTATGGCCTGCCGAAATCGGAAGCCTCACCATAGGTTGGCTGTGCGCCGCACCGGGCGTGGTGAGTCATCGGGGCTCCGTAAGAAGAGCCCACCAGCTGCGGCGGTGGCGCAGGGGTAGCGCTCGCGCTCGTTGGGTGGGTGGTCGTTGGTTCGGTTCCCGCTGCTGCCCGTCTTTTGCACATCATAATTCTTCGAAATGACCTTTTGTTCTGAATTAAGACACGTGTCTGATTAAATTGCCGGGAAAACTACCATATATGTTTGTAAAAATGCTTGAATGCAAAAAAACTGCTACGGTGATATTTTTATTTACTCTGGCACCCCAAATTCAGCGAAAAGAATGGACACCACCTTTGCTGGTGAAAAGGACATAGTGAGTGAAGAAAAAGCAGTAGATCAACGACATCTAGTTCATCCTTAACATACATTCTACTTACCTTTTTACTTTACACATTTTTTTTTTACTTTTTTTCCATGAATGCCAAGGTTGTTGGAAACACCTCTAGTTATTCAATATATGATTTAGAATCTATTTGTGCAAAATAGTAGATAAAAATGTCTCCATAGCAGTTTTTTGCCTTAAAGCATTCTTTACAAACGTGTATGGTAGTTTTCCCGGCTATTTAATCAGATACGTGTCATAGTTCAGAACAAAAGGTCATTTCGAGGATGAATTATGATTTGCAAAAAACGGGCAGCAACGGGAACCGAGCCAACGACCTCGCGCCCGACGAGCGCGAGCGCTACCCCTGCGCCACCGCCGCAGCTGGCAGGCCCTTCTTACGGAGTCCCGATGACTCGCGCCCGGTGCGGCGCACAGCCAACCTATGGTGAGGCTTCCGATTTCGGCAGGCCATAACTCGCTCAGGAGTTTCATTTTGCAATTTTGACAACCATATTCGTAATCAGCATTCCGAGCTCTTTCTGATGATCCTGGTCTCGACTTGAAGTTCCATGGGAGGTCGAAACCCTTCCCTAGTCAGTTCCGCAGCTTTTAAATAAAGACAATTTCTAATGGAGATTAGGTTCTCAAGTGTAAAACTTAGAACTTAATAAAGGGAGAAAAAGGATGAAAGACGGTGTCAGCCAATCCCTCTTTGACATGTGCCGCGCATTCTACTCGTATATCGTAGAAGCAATTTGAATGCTTACTTGGCCTACAAAATGATTAGTGAGGGCTGGTCGATAAACAGGCCAGCGTTTTATTCTTCCACGAATTAATCTTTCCGAGTACGGAAGGTCCGGTTGGCTTGGACGGGATCCTAAACCAGAACTTTGAAACAGTGTTATGCAACGCCGGCGCCGGCGACGTCCCTCCTCCAACTGCGCTCCTTTTCGTCCTCGTAACCACCATCGGAAATTACAAAACAAACTATCGTTTTCAAAGATCTCTTCTACTCAAAGGGATGCATCACTAGCAAAGTGGAAGAAACAGGGACAGCGTGGCCTGTGCTGGCCAGAAAGTTTGAAGGAAAAGGCCTCTCGAGGGCCAGTTTAGTGTGTCGTTATTGCAAAATAGTTCACTTCCAGTTCATTTTCTTTAACCCTCAAGTGCCTGGTATAAAGGCCTAAGCTGTTACAAAGATGTATTGTTGCGATCAAAACCCTCGCACCAGACGAGACTCGAACCCACATCTCCTGACCGGGCGGGAATGCTCTACGCCATTACACCACCGGCGCTATGTGATCGAGTGCAACATCCACATCTCATCCCGATATACGGGTGAGGGCTGATGGTTCCCTCGAGGTGTGAATGTTGCGTTCGATGTAACTGAACCGATGGTGTAATGGCGTAGAGCACTCCCGCCCGGTTGTTAGGAGGTGCGGGTTCGAGTCCTGCCTGGCGCTAGAGTTTTAATCGCAACAAAGCATCATTGTAACAGTTCACTTTCAATTTTGCTGTTGTTGTGAAACGGACAGAATGGAGTGTCGCCCCCCCCCCACCCCACCACTAGGAAATTCAAGTAGTTTTTCACAACCAAGCAGTGTCCTTCCCTGATTGACGTTATACGCCTTTGCACACTGCCCCTAGCGTTCTTTGCTGTAACGAATTCGATAAACGTCGACGCTTACTAATGCCTAACTGAGAGAAGGATGCTAGATCTCAGACGAAATCCGAAGGCGAATAAGGTGCAGTCTAAGCTACACTATCACAAGCGGTGAATTGATGACGAGTATACATAGGAACCACAGCGAAATTTGAACACCCTGCATTATATGGAAGACCAGATATGTGGAACGACAACATTATAGGCAATCGATACCTTTGTGACGTTCGCGTCAGTGTCCACAGCTTTTTCACTGAGAGCCTGAAGCTGAAACGTGAGCGTTTTCTGGCGCTGCTGTCGCTGAGCTGTCAGCTCTGCTTCTCGTTGTTTTTGTGCCTGAAATTTCATGAGATTCAGTCAAACTCAGTCAAGTGTAATGTCAAAGAAGAATGTCTTTACTAACAATAAGGACGTACCTAAACCGGATTCAGATCGACATTAATCAATCCCTTATCGGGATGCGCCACGCATTTTACTGTTACGGGAATCGTGGAGGCAATACGAATGCGTCTCTAACCTATACAGTGACCTCCTGTGGCCAGCCGATGGACCAGTTGGTGCCTTCTCCTCAGACAACACTCCCGAGGAGAAAAGACATAGTTGGCCTGGGCGCGTGGTAGCGCAACTGGAAGAGGCGTCCGCTGACGTGTGCACACGGTTCCAGATTTCTGGCTCGGATTTCTAGCCAGGCCAAGCAAGCCTTACTCCTCTCCTGGGTCTGCGAATTGGTACCAGACTTCTCTAAGAAGGATTAAGCGCTGCTTGTCCTTGGATGACCACCGTAAGCACTTCCTTCCCTCAAGACAACCCGCACAAGTAGAATGCGTGGTGCACCACGAAAAGAGAGTGATTAACACCAACATTTAACCTTTAACTTTCATCTCAGGTCAGGAGTTATAGGATTTCAAAAAAGGACTGGACCAAAGTACCTGCAGCTCCTTCATGCGCATCTTCTCGGCTTCAATTTGCCGTTGCCGCTCGGCTTCCTTTCGAGCCGCCTCCCGTTCTGCTTGTCTCTTCATTTCCTGTTCAAGCCGGGCCTCCTCCATCTGCCGATGCCGTTCTGAAGAACAAATGCTCAGGCACACTCTAGCAGTAGAGACAAGGGTAAACAGGGAGTTTTGGGGGTTTCGGAGGTGTAACGCTAGCAAAAAAGCGCAGAAAACGGCACTATTGTACTTTACGGACTCCAGAGGACGAGGAGAGGTCGAAAAAAAAATTTTTGCCCAAACTTCGCCCAGGAGGGTTATTTGGGATGCTGATCACGAATCTGACATCCGTTTTTGAAATTTCGGCCGATTACGGTAAGTTACGGTAGGTACCGGTGACTAAGGCTCTCGAGGTCATAATCATCGATTTCGCACAAACTTCGCCTATGGGGGTTATTTGGGGTGCTGATCACGAATCTGACGTACGGTAGATTACGGTAAGTACCGGTGACTAAGGCTGTCGAGGTCACAATCACCGATTTCGCCCAAACTTCGCCTATAGCGGTTATTTGCGGTGCTGATCACGAATCTGACATCCGTTTCTCGTTTTACGTTGGAGTACGGTAGATTAAGGTGCGTACTGGTAATCGCCGACAGCCTTAGTCACCGGTACCTACCGTAATCTACCGTACTCCAGCGTAAAACGAAAAACGGATGTCAGATTCGTGATCAGCACCCCTAATAACCCCCTGGGCGAAGTTTGGGCGAAAATTTTTTTTCGACCCCGCCTCGTCCTCTGGAGTCCGTAAAGTATAATAGTGCCCAGAAAACAATGAGAACGAGTTCGAACAAAATTTAAAGCCTCCTGATTTGCACATATGTCCGGGACAGGCTCGTCGTGAGACCAAAGTGGTCCCAATTCATGTGGCCATTCAGGGCCAGATTCATCAACCGCTCACCGCCCTCTAAGGCCCCGTTTACACTTCCGACGCCGATCGATGCGGCGCCACGTATTGTGGCCACTATGATCGAGCGATGCAATCGACCGATTTGGCCATTAGGCCTTGTTAGTGTGCACGCGACGCGCGACGCGATGCCATGCGTAAGCCCCAAGTTATACTTCTGCCGCTGCGCGGCGCGGCACCATGATCGCCATAGATATCGATTTTTCTTTTTTTCGCGATGCGATGCATGTGTAGTGGCCAAATTGATCGAGCGACGCGATTGATCAATTCAGCCATTAGGGTCCGTCTACACTTCGACGCCGAGCGACGCGATGCTACGTATTGTGGCCACATTGATCGGGCGGCGCGATCGATCAATTTGGCCATACATGCCGTCGCGTAGCTTGGCGTCGGAAGCATAAACGGGGCCTTAGCCCTAGTTTACACTTGCGCCGCTGTGCGGCGCGGCACGATGGTCGGGATAGATATCGACCGGTCGCCGCGAAAAAACGAAATCTATGGCGATCGTGGTGCCGCGCCGCTTGGCGGAGTAAGTATAAACTAGGGCTTACGCATGGCATCGCGTCGCGCGTCGCGGGCACACTAAACAAGGCAGAGTGGCCAAATTGATCGATCGTGTCGCTCGATCAATGTGGCCACAATGCGTGGCGTCCGTCTCTTGGCGTCGAAGTACAAACGCGGTCTAACAGTGAAAATACCGCCATATCCCCTGATATGACATTCATTCAGCATCAGGTTTGGTGGCGTTTTCACCGTCAAAGGGCACTAAGCCGTTGATGAATCTGGCCCCAGGTGTTACAACGATCGAATATGTTCAGTCTCGAACGGACGGACGCACTAACGGAGCGTTCGCCGAATCTGATTAGAATGCCAATAGCCAAACTTTAAGATGCAGAAAAATTCTATTATATATACCATTTTCACGGCGCATTGGACACTTTCACATCTTATTCTACGCTCTTCTAAGCTGGCCTAAGACTTTTGAAATCAAAGGAACTCTTCCAAATTGAAATAAGCTTCTTCTGCATTAAACAAGGGCTCCTCAAAAAAGTTAGAATAATTTTTTGTTGAAGGAAAATTTCTGTAAAACTTTCTTTGAAGATTTAATTCATCACTCAATAAGTGAACACATTGCTTGAAATTTTATTGAATTTTATTTTTTGAGGAAGAATAATAGTTTAAAGATTGCTTTACTTAAACAGCAGGAAGGCGGTGACTCTTTAGTGCCAAATTGCGAAATGTTCTCGTCCACGACGTCGCGATTTTTAATCGATTGATAGCAGAATTGGAACAACTGTTAATGATAAACAAAGCCAATTGTAAAGAAAACACATATCCTCACGTAAAGCGTTTACACTATCGAGCAAATAAACGTTGCGGCGAACTTTTTGAGTGCATGGCGCGATCTGATCTTTCAATGCGTTATACGCTCGTTTCTTTGCTGTACTTTAAGAGAATTTTTAACTTGAAACTTTTTCCTAAAATAAAAATTTATAACATTATTACGGTTGTTGTTGCAGGTAGTCTAAGCAATTTCAAAGAAAGTTATATTAAAATTTTCCTTGAACAAAAAAATTATTCTAATCGTCTTGAAGAGTCTGCAGTTTAACCCGCCTGAAGATCATTTCGATTTGGAAGAGTTCGCCTTGATTTCGAAAGTCTTCGGCCCCATTTACTTCGTCGCGGCCCGACGCGATGGCCACGCAATAAGGCCAAATTGATCGATCGCGTCGCACAATCAATATGGCCACTATAAGTGGCGTCGCGTCGCGCCGCGACGAAGTATAAACGGGGCCTTAGGGAGCTTAGAAGAGCGTTCAATTTTATTTGGAAAGTGTGCAGTTCGACGTAGAAATGATGTATCTGCACATACAGGAGGAGAATGTTAACCCTCTTATTTTGAAGAATGGGAAGAAAACATACCCATCTCAGCTTGCCGCTCAAGTTCACGTTGCCTCTCCTTTTCCAGACGTTCTCTCTCTTTCCGTTCCGCTTCTTCCCGTTCACGCTTCTCAACCTCAGCTCGTCGCCGGTTTTCCTAAAATTGAAAGCCGAACTGATCTCTTGTGAACTGAATGTTTTCTGAAGATTTTCTCTTCTCCAAACACACTACACTCTTCATTCTACATCTTCAATTCAAAAGCTATACTGCTGAACTACTCAGGTTTCTGAGAGAGTCTGAGATGGACATACTTGGCTATCGTCTAAATGAACTTAAAGCGACTTTAGGCACCGTTGGCCTAGAACTGACGACGAAATTGAAACTGGAGGACTAAACTATAACACTTTCAGTAACAGCATCAGATTATTCGAAGATCAGATATTTCGGAGCCAGCCAATCATAAGCAAGCAAAGCACCGGTCGAACACACGCAAGCCAATCAGAACACTGGGCGTACAAACCCTTTCTGAATTGCACGCCAGTTTGATGCGGATTTGGCTGACGCGCCACCACCTCCCAATGCTGCCCACCTTCGCGACATATACCGAATTTTCTAGCTAGCCTGCACCATAAGAAACGCGGACTTTTTTCTTTCGAACGGATTGGCACAATTCGCATTTAGATAGCGTATGATTGAACGCAAAGAGACGAAGTTCGCCATCTCTGGAGGACTGCACTGGACCCACTCTAAACTACCAGAGTCAAGAAGGTGAGGGAAGGAATTCCTACACCTCGAGGAGGTCCTATCCTAGGAAAGATCTGTGATCTAGGCGACGTTGTTAGATGGTACAGAACACAAAAGGGCAGGCAATATAGACTGCGAAATGACTATGGCAGGGTAATGACAAAGACAGCCTCAATTCAGATGAAATCAAGGCCAAAGTGGTCCTGACGCTCTGCAAGTTTCAAGGAAATGATAGAAGGACAGCATCAAAACGAGTCTTACCTGAGACAGATGACACCGTTGATAGGATGAGATGATGGGTCCCAAGGGCAGCAGCCCTCTGCGACTGCCCAGGGGGGGGGAGAGTACCCAAACTTGGCGGGTTTTTTCACGATTTGATTTTTCTTCAATTCTCAAACCGAACACCAAGCAGATGACCCTACCCCCTCTAAAACTTATGAAGACCTTCTATTGCCTAGCCACGCTGACTATCGTTAGCTCCGAAAGTTCACCTAGTCATTAAACATTGGATTCGACGCCGATTCGTATAATTCGGATATGTCAATTTTTCAAACCCCGGATGTTAGGTTTGTGCGAACAATGGTAGCCTTGAGAAGGCTGGAACTTACTAGAGAACGGTTTCGACCTTCCATGGAACTTCAAGTGGAGACCAGGGTCATTGAAAAGAGTATGGAATGCTGATTAGGATTATGGGTGTCAAAATTGCAAAATGAGACTTCTATTGAACAAACGGAGGTGCTTCTAACAACTTTAGCACTCATCGCACAAAGAAAAAATGTTACCATGGCATTTTTTGCCCTCAAGCTTTTTTTTACAAACGTCTATGATAGTTTAACCGGCTACTTACTTGGGAAGGGTTTCGACTTTCCATGGAACTTCAAGTTTAGACCAGGATCATTAGAAGGAGCTCGGAATGCTGATTGCGAATATGGGTGTCAAAATTGCACAATGAAACTCCTGAGCCGAGTTATGACCCGCCGAAGGTGGGTGGCCTCACCACATGCTGACCGTATGATATAGCTGGCGCGAGAGCGGTGAGTAATCAGGGCTTCGTATGAAAGGCCTACCGTCTGCGTCTGTGGCGCAAGGTTAGTGCTACCGCTCGTCAGGTGGAACGTCGTAGGTTCGGTTCCCATTGCTGCCGGTTTTTTTTTTTTGCGAATCACGATTTATCTTCGAAATGACCCTTTACTCTCAATTATGACACGTGTCCGATTGAATGGCCGGGAAAACTACCATACACGCTTGAAAAATGCTTGAAGGCAAAAAACTGCTATAGTTTTAATGTAATAATGTTATATCGATGTAAAATATGTTGAAAAATGCTTCAATAAAAAGTGCAGCAGATCAACGACATTTTGCTCTTCCTCATCATACATTCTACTTACCTTTTAGTCTCACATATTTTTTTGCTTTGTTCCACGAATGCAAAGGTCGTTAGAAACACCTCTAGTTGTTCAATATATGATTTTGACTCTACTTGTGCAAAATAGTAAATAAAAATGCACCATAGCAGTTTTTAGCTTTCAAGAATTTTACAAACGTGCATGGTAGTTTTCACGGCTATTTAATCAGACATGTGTCATAATTCAGAATAAAAGGTCATTTCGAAGATAAATTATGATCTGCAAAAAACAGCAGCAACGGGAACCGAGCCAACGACGTTGCACCTGACGAGCAGTAGCACTACCCCTGCGCCACTGACGCAGATGGCAAGCACATCTTACGAAGCCCTGACGACTCACCGCTCTCGCGCCAGCTGTGTCACGCGACCAGCTTGTGGTGAGGCCACCGGATTTCGGCAGGCCATAACTCGCTCAGGAGTTTCATTTTGCAATTTTGACGCCCATCTTCGTAATCAGCATTCCGAGCTCTTTCTAATGATCGTGGTCTCAGCTTAAAGTTCCATAGGAGGTCGGAACCCTTTCCTGGTTAGTCAAAATCGTGTCATAATTCGGAATAAAAGGTCATTTCGAAGATAAATCATGGTCTTCAAAAAAAATTGCCGATTCAGATATTGGATATGAGATCCGAAAAGAAATCACTTATTTGGATTATCCGAAAATCCGTTCTTGTTAAAGCTACTCTTCCCTGAACCATACTATCCATAAGATCCACGGTTTTTCAGAAATGCCATTATTCGTACAGCACTCTTAACCGCGTTTGAAGAAAAATGACGGATCCCAATTATACGAATCGACGTGGGGACCACTGTCTACTAGTCACTGACCTCCTCCATCAGCAACTGCCTTCTCCGTTCGAGCTCCGCCTGTCCACGTGCAAAGTTGTCCATTCGTTTATCCTCAAACGTCTTCGGAGCTGGACTCTTCTGCGCGGGCGGTGCACCTGGCTCCAGTTGCGGGCTGTTGTTCGCCGACCGAGACAGACCGCACATCTGCACCAGTTCGGGAGGAGTCTGATCGGGAAGTGCGTAGCCGGCCTTGAAAGCAGAGGAGAAACATTTGAGCAAACGAATCTATGGACGTGATCTCTGTACCCACCTTGACCATGTCGATGAGGTGCATGGCGATGCAGAACTCGTCCACGGTCAGCTTTCCGTCCTTGTTCACATCCGACAACGTCCAGATGTGCGCCAGTGCCGTGGTTGGCAAACCGCTCATGCCAAGAGCACTTCGACCTGCTTGACCCGTGAGGAACCCAACGCGTTGCTGAAAACGGAGAGAATGGCCCCTCTCCCACCAACCTCTCTCTTCATAGCCAGAATCCTCTGAATACCTTGTCCTGCTGATTGAACTGCTGACTATAACGCAGCTTCGCCTGGTGGGGAATCGTCCAGTTGCCGCACTGCTTGCCTTGCGTCGTCAGGATCGGAGAGGCGCCGCCATTCTGAGGTTGTGACTGCCGCCTGGTCAGCATTCCCGGTGGAGCTGTGTGATAGACGGGGAACGCCGGCGGGATCGGTTGCATTGGCGACGCGCCGTACGGAATCTTCGACACATCTGAATGGTAGAATTCTTGCGTCAAATCAACTGCCAAATTCACGTCAACGTTCCTGGAGCATTCCTCACTATATGTTCCATATCTATACCATTTATACTTCAAACTAGACATTCATCAAGCAAGACCAGATACTATACACTGAATACGACGCCGATTCAGGTAATTCGGACTTGACATTTCACCGGATAAGTGTACCACTCCAATAATGGCATTTTTGGTATCTATCCTAGTCCGGAGGCCAAATAACTAAAAAGTATGTAATAAATCGACTTGAGACTTACCGAGCGGCCCCTGCAGAACAAAATAGGACCTAAACTAGAAAAATTCACGAAGAAAAAAAAGGAAAAAATTACATTTTTTCGTCGCAATTGTAAGCAGGCAACGTTATGCGCCCTCCTCACCAGGTTAGACCCTGGTTATAACATGTCAGACGGTGGTAGCACGCGACAAGCCTCCATTGCGTTGCTCTTTGCCCGCCGAGACGGTTGTAAAACCGCTGCGATTTTTTTGGTTTCGTTTAGGTCATATCTTCTTCTGCAGGAGCTGGTCGGTAAGTCTCAAGTCGATTTATTACATGCTTTTTAGTTGTGTGCCCCCCCCCCAACTAGGATAGATCCTATTTTTGAAAAGTATTGATTTTGGGATGATTCGGATAAGAGCGACTTTCACTAGAACGGATTTGGTAACGACTCAGATGACTGGTTTTTCTTCGGATTTGCTATCGGACATCCTATCCGAAGAACATATAGGATTCCCGATCAAAATCAATTATCTGAACCATCCGAAAATTCGTTCTGGTGAAAACTGCCTTATCTGAATCATCTTAAATCCTGATTTTTCAAAAATGCTGTTATCCGAGTGCTCCATTTCTCGGCTTTCATAAAAGAAAAAACGGATCCAGGTCAGGTAGGAAAAAGAGCGACCTCACCTTGAGTATAAACGGCGTTCGCCATCGGCATTGCGTTCATGTGCTGTTGTACTTGTGGAGGACCACTTCCGGCTGGCACTTGCATCAGAGATGGAGGTAGTGTGGGAGGTAGTTGAAGGCCGGCCAGGCAATTTCGCGTCAACCGCATCGCTATTGAAAACTCTCGAACATCCAGCATACCGTCCCTATTGGTGTCCGCCAGTGCCCAGATCTGGAATGAGCAAATCTTTATTGATATGATCCAGTCGATGAAATCCAAAGGAACCAAAGATTTTTCGAAAATCGTTCACCTTTTACTAAACGATTCCGTGCAAGGGAGCAATTCTGAGGGCGCGTGTAACGCAGTCAGAGGTGCCGGCTGTCCCGTGCACCTTAACCCTGGTTCGTGGTTCGGATTTTCCACCCAGCCAACCAAGCCTTCCATTCCTCCTAGGTCGGTGAATTGGTAACAGCCTTGTCTGGGAAGAACAAAGCGCCGATATGTTCATTACTTGGCCAACGCAAGTCATTGTATGGCCAAATACGCATTCAGGTCACTTCCACGACATCCTGTGGAAGGAGAATGCGTGACGCATCCCAAAAGGGATTGACTAAATCAGGCCTTTATCCTTTTTATCCTCATGATCCAGTCATTTCAGTCATGATATTAGGTTGTCCCCATAAGTCCCATCGTTTTTTAACGATTAATTGCGGATTTCGTCGGCTGTCTCTTGCACAGCGCTATACAGCTCTCGAAAGAGAAAGACTTGCTCCATCAGAACATGTACTGCATTTCTTTTTTCATCCTAAATTTTGTCAGGCTTTAGGTCGTTAGAATGAAAAGTGGAAAAGTGAAAAAGTGGTCATCTGCGCTTCTCTCCGCTTAGATTTAGAATTTTTGCGCAGTTTTTCAAAGCATTTGGAAGACTATGTTCTGATCTACAAGAATATATGTTGGCGATATTTGCTTATTTGTCCTTTATTGATTTTTAGGTCATCAAACTGGGACGTCCGACTTTTACGTCCGAACTTTTACCGACAGCTCCTGCTCTACCGTTGGAATTTTTTGCTTGTTGTTATATGTCGGTCGAAAGAGAATGTCTTGCTCTGTAAGAATTTGTGTCGCGTTTATTAAGTCATGCTGATTTCTTTTGAATATCAACAAAATTCCAAAAAGAGAAAAATCATCTTCACCAACAACTCGTTCTCCTTCTTTAGTTGTTGATATTCAACAGAAATCAGCGTAAGGCAATAAACGAGACACAAATTCCTATTGATCAAGACATTCTCTTTCAAAGGACATATAACACCATGCAAAAAATTCCAACCATAGAGCAGGAGCTGTCGGTAAAAGTTCGGACGTAAAAGTCGGACGTCCCAATTTGATGACCTAAAAATCAATAAAGGACAAATAAGCAAATAGGACCAACACATATTCTTGTAGTACAGAACATTGTCTTCCAAGTGCTATAAAAAACTGCGCAAAAAATTACAAACCTAAGCGGAGAGAACAAGTGCGCAAATGGCTACTTTTTCACTTTTTCACTTTTCACTTCAACGACCTAAAAATTGACAAAATTCATGATGAAAAAAGAAATGCAATACATGTTCTGATAGAGCGAATCAATCTCCTTCGAAAGCTGGGACTTATGGGACATCCTAATACTTGTAGGGATTACCACGGCATACCGCAGCGCGCACGCGTGGTACTTAGCTACACAGGATGTGAATGTTAATGCACTGCTAGTTCCTCTTTACGATTATACATCCACCTTAATTTGCCTCCATATTTTGGCAAGAGGACTCCAGGATGTAGGTAATTTTATTAGATTGATCGGAAATCTCTGTCGGTTTTGACTGATTCAGTTCAAATAATCATTACTTTCTTCGCACTCACGGATTAAGTCGAAATAGGCACCATTCGAATCAGCACACTTTTTCCGACACGATACCAGATGATTCCATCAGCGAAAAAAAAAACTGGGTGGTCGTGATGCGACAAATTCTATAACGGCTGTTTTTGCGCGGTCCGATCTTGAAAGTTCTATCATCGAGAAAAGTGAACTGAAAGTGCTTGAGAAGGTGTTAACTGGTTGGCGCAAGGTCCGGTGAGTATTGCGAATGAGGTGGAGATTCAACACCCAGTTCGTTTTTATTTTCGCGTGGTGATTTGCGAAATGTGTGAAAGGGCCAGAAGAATGGGACCATTTATGTTGACCACTGCCGGCAGCAGCTCACGCAATCTTCGGTATCGAGAATAAAGGACGGCGTTACTCAATCCCTTTTGGGATGCGCCACGCATTCTACTTCTACGGAATGTCGTGGAGTCGATTTGAATGCGTATTTGGCCATTCAATGACTTGCGGTGGCCAGCCGATGAACAAGTCAGCGCTTTATCCTTCCCAGACACGTCTGGTACCAAATCACCGACCCCGGAGGGATGGAAGGCTTGGTTGGCCTGGGCGGGAAATCCGAACCAGGAACATGGTATCGGATGCAGGCGACAGTCGGCGCCTCCTCCGACTGCGCTACACGCGCCCGTCTTCGGTATATCTCGTCGCCAGAGCAGGGCTCTGTTGTGATAGTTTGGCATGGTTCCAGAAAGTTGTAGAATCACGAATCACGCCAGCCGGCGAACACCATACTGTTACCATCGTTCTTTTCCTCCTCGCTAGCAGAACCTTCGCAAATCAGGACCAAGCAAAAACAGCCTTTCTACCGGGTGCGCCAAAATAATGGGTTGAAGTTTTTTATCATAACTGAAAGACCGTTGACAATTTCGATGAACAATCAATAAATAACAACAACATCACGTCCGATCGGTTTCGAAGTGGCCTTCCCTTGGCACGAATGCAGATTGCCAAACGTTTCACGAAGTTTTCTGCTATGGGCCGCAGGTCATCAGGAGACAAACGGTCCCACTCTCGGCGCAAGGATTGCCTCAAGGGCTCGAGACTGCGCTGACGTTTCGCACAGGCCCTGGACTCCTAAATCGACCACACGCCGTAGGGCATCGGGTTCAGGTCTTAGAGTTTGAGGGCCATTCTTCAGATGTTATAAAGTCGGGGAAGTTGGCCTTGCACCACTCGTGCGTGTTCTTTGCTCTCTGCTCTGGCGCAGAGTCCTGTTGAAACGTAATATGTGTGTTGCCGATGTGCTATCGAGCCCAAGGAAGGACCGCAGCCTCAAGAAGGTTTCGCCGGTATACGTCTTGGTCAATTTTCACTCCTCGTCCACGAAGTACAGTGGTGTTTTGTCGCTGGCGAAAATTCCACCCCACACCTGGCCGATTGTGGATTTTGGCAGTGTTCAACGATGGAGAAGTGTTCGGAGCCTTTGTGAACCAGACTCTGTCATTCTGGCGATTGTGCGCCAGCTCTACGGTGAACAGCTTCTCATCTCTAAAGGGCATGCGTTCCCTTCCTTGACCTGCGGCCCGCACGCTTATTTAGCGACATCGAAAGAGCCGTTCGCGCTTGTTCTTGTCCGCTAGAAGCTGCACTTTTTGAGTCCTGTACGGCTTCAAACCTAGTTCGTCTTTAGCTATACGACGAAGTCTTCGGATTTCGGTCAACTCACTTCTTGATGATTTTTCGTATTCGGGACGTGTTGACGGTGCGCTGACTTCCTCGGCCTGGACGGTCACCTTCATATCCCAGCTCCTTGTACTGAATTATTGCTTCGAAAACAGTCGTTTAAGCGACACCGAGCAAACGAATGGATGTCACTCTGACGCATTCCTCGACGACGGAGTTCCAAAAATGCCGCCCTTTTGTTTGACATTATGCAGAACACGGCTGATGGCTTCAAATTGAACTCGGAGGAAACTGACCCCTAGAAAAAGATGTGCCGAAACAACTGGCGCCATTGCCGGTGTGTTGCGGGTTGATGCTTTACTTTGATACTTTGATACTTTGATGGTCCTTTGTCGGCTGGAGGTCTTCTCAGCGGGGACCACAACTCTTCCAGACCGCTCGATCTCTGGCTGCTTGCATCCAGTGAGGCAGACTCCGCTCTCTGAAAGATCTTGAGAATGAGTCTGCCCATCGCGTTGGCGGTCGTCCCAGTGGTCTCTTATGGTCTCTCGAGAGCCATTCTGTGACACGGAGACTCCATCTATCGTCCTTTCGTCGAAACAGGTGTCCGGCCCAGCGATATTTGGACTTCTTCATGTACTGCAGCGGGTCTGCTAATTGCGACTTCTCCCGTAGCTCCGAGCTTCGTAGGCCTTCTTGCCATTGCTGACGAAGGCTTGTCCTCAGAAGACATCTCTCCAGTGCACGATGCGTAGTTTGCATCGCTCTGGCGATTGTCTTGTTGTCGGGCCAGGTTTCCGTCGCGTAACACATCGCAGGCAGTACAGAGGCGTTGAATATCGAGGCCCTGAGGCCGGGGTCCTTGACCTGATCGGTGACTTCGCGAATCGAACTGAAGGCTGCCCATGCTGCGCGTCTCCTTCGGGCGATTTCAGGAGCGAGGTCGTTATCCATGTTCAGCTCTCTTCCCAGATAAACGTAGGAGTCGACCTGTTGTAGAGCGACTCCATTTAACCTTACGAGTCCCGTGTCACACCACTGGTTGACCATAAATTGCGTCTTGGACATATTCATGTCCAATCTAATCTTCATACCTGCCACATTGAGCTCGTTCAGCATTTCCTCGACTTCTGCCGTGCTGGTAGAGATGAGAACAATATCGTCGGCGAAGCGAAGGTTGCTGATCCGTTTACCGTCGACAAGGTAGCCTTTATCGTCCCAGTTGTTGTTGATGCTTTTGCACAGGAAAACACCAAACTCTCAACCCGTTATTCTCGCGCTTCCCGTAGAATTTGTCGCATCTCGACAACCCAGATTTTTCGCTGGTGGAACTAGTCAACTAGCACGGCGTTGGAAATAGCGTGTTTATTGGAATGGTGGTTATTTCGACTGAATCCGGTGGGTATGCAGAAAGTTATGATCACTTGAAGTGAACCAGCCAAAACCGCCACAACTTTCCGCCCAGCTTAATATATGGGCAGCTTTAGTTGATCGAAACGAGTCCACGCTAGACGTGAGCCCAAAGCTGACCTCCCTCCCCCCTTGAAGAAGTAGACGTTCTTCAAAAACTTTCAGTGTTCTTTTGACTCGAACCAATCTCCTTTCCCGCTACATTCAGCTCTTTCGCCGCCGCCTCCGCATCAACAATAGATGTTGCACACAAAACCGAATTCTGAAATGGATCCCCCAAGCGAGCAGTCGCAAGCGCATGCCTTGGTAGAATTCCCTTAGGATTTTCTGCACACTTCTATTCCCTAACAAAGCAAAGTCTGTGAAGTATCAGTCATTGTGATGACGTCTCAGCAGTCTCTTCGAAAAGCCCAAACAAAACGCTCCATTATCCGAAGTGAACACGCCAATGCCGACTGAGTGCTGAACTTCGACATCGCCGACCAGACACAACACATTGGAACCATCAATAGTCCCTCTCCCCCTTCTTGAAGAAAAACTGCCCGTTAATCTCCTCCTCCCGACTCGCTGCCCCAAAGGCATCGAGATAGGTACAAAGACCAAATCTCGCATTGTCATCTCCACGCCAATCAGTGCCCGCCACGACGTCTAACGCGTTTAGTAAGCGGAATCAATAAGCACGACACCAGCACTGGACTCCGAGAACACTATATGCCTTCAGCTACCGCTCCGAACCTGGACTTGGAGCTGGAGTTCCCTCCAGAAGAATAGCTGGCTGCTCTCTTCACGTCACTCTTCCATGGAGGATTTCCGCAGACGGAAGGGATTTATCACCGGCAGCAGCACCCAGAAGAGTACAGCGCCGCTTGCCGGCCAGCACTAATTGCTGCGGTGAATAATGCATGAGCTCTGCGCGCTCCGCATGTCGCTTAAAAATAGTTGCGCACTGACGATGTCCCAGATACCCATCTCGACCAGGGATGAGCGGATAATAAAATTTTGAAGACCGGATAACGAATAGCGGATAATTTTGCCCGAAAATGGCCGGATAACGAACAAACAACAACAATTAAAACTAGTTTTAAATTGCACTAATTTCAACAAGAAATCAGGACCTACAGCACTGTTAATTTATAAGCCATTTCTAGACATTGTAGTAGTGTTTTCAAACGTTTTGGTGTCGCCACATTAACGGCGCTCTAAGGTGTTTTCTGCCCTTCCGCAGGAAGACAAACGCACAGCAACATACCCGCCTTTCACCTGTTTCCAAGGGGTCGGTTGGATTGTCTTATTTATCAGCCTTACTCTGCGCTTAACTCTTTTTTTCAATTAGAGCAGTTGAAAAATAGAGTAGTCCTTGGAAGAGCAAATCTTCCGATGTCTCTGGAAATAAGGAGGCAGGAGAAATCCAGCCAAACAAACTTCACATAAAATGGATATGGATAAAATACTAACTTTTGGATAGTAACTGCAAGCAATTGTGTAAACACACACTCAAAGAGTTATGAAATCCAGACCTCTGAAGAAGAATATCCGACCCAGCCCCAAAATGGAGGTGTTCCCTATGTTGCAGACAAGTTTAACAAAAAACTCACAAATTAAAACAAATCTACATGTGTACAGCACCAACGATGATAAGTTTGCTCAGTAGTTTATTGCTCCCCTAAAATTTTTAATGGAGAAGTGCTAAAAAGATCCAACGCCGCCGCCCCCTGGGCGACCATAAGGCGCGATCGCACGCAAACAGCTGTTTCGGGGTCGCAGTCACCGTCCTGGCGCGTGAACCCGACATCTCGGCGCGGCGAACCCTAGAAGCGCTTTGGATTGCGGCCAGGTCACCTGGAATCAATAGGAAGGATGAGTGTGTAGCAGTGACGCAGGAGCTGGCACCATTCGTGGACATATGCGGGTTTTGCCCTACAAGGTGACCCAAGAGGTCCACCAGGCCGGTAGTTCCTGGAGCTTTAGTACGGGGTCATGACCCTAGAGGTCGCCTAGGCGGGTAGTCACTGGGGCTCTAGCTTCAGTCACCCTCGTTAGACTTCCAGCTGCGGGTGCCCGGTGGACGTCACTAGTCCACTTGCTGAAGGTTAGCCGTCTTGGTCTCTATTCACCGTTTCTTTGGTCTAGTGGTCTCTCAAACAATTTCCGTAAAATGAAATGGCGCTTGGGGGGATAGTTTCTCAGATTGATTTCGTCTCATTCCAGGCTCTGAAGAAGGCGAGAACGCCGAAACGTTAGCCTGAGTGCTGTCTGTGTTACCAATCTTGGAGTGGCTTGAGATAAATATTATTTCTCAACATCGTGGCCTATTTCTTTTGCTAGTATTCATTGCTGCACTGCAGTATTTTTTGATAATTCACGACAGCATAGGCTAAAAGGTACCATTACCACCTGCAATCAAATTGAACATACTGCAGTCGTGTAACCACAAATGATACGATGGAAAGATCGGCGGTAAAATATTCTTCGCAGGATGCCGCTCTCCACTTTTGGCGATCGCTAGTAGCAGTTTGTATGCCTTCTTGGTCAGCACATGACTTGAGAATGAATAATGCTGCGCTAAGTAGGCCTCATACAAGTATGATACAGGTTTAGCGCGCCTTCTGGAAGGCTGGAAGTTAGATATCTTTAAAACGATGTAGCCAGTTCCCAAGTGAGGAAACTTCAATTAACCCTTCTAGATTTGAATACTTCAGTTGTTTCTGACGACCACTCTTATGATCGTGAAGGATCCTGTACATAGTCCACCCATCACCACGTCCAAAGCTAAGGCCTATGGTATACTCCCGTCTGCTGCAGCGACGAGGGAATGCACAGCGATGCGACGGCTCGCGATGCGCGTCGCGAGCCGTCGCCATCGCTGAGGTTGACATAGTCCGCGCAGTTCTACAGACGGAGACTTTTGCAGAATTTTAGCGAATCAGCTGAATCAGCATGCCTACGACTTGTGGTCCCTTTTCATATAGAAGTGTGGACGCGCACTTCTCATAAGTCTTAGTTGTTGGAGCTAAATTAAACGCAGTACTCTTGTTTGGAGCGAAATGAAACGCAGTACTCTTAGAAATGCGCGGACGCGAAAAACCGAGTTCAAAACATTATTTTTAAAAACATGGAGCTGAAATGGCAGATTTCTGATCAACGCGTCACGATAACTCTCTAATGACCTGACAAGCGCAAAACTGTGCATCTTCATGCCTATGTGGAACCTGAGAATCAAAAGAAATACTGCAGTCAGCGAAGACGTTAAAAAAAACACGCTAGAAAAATATGACTTCGAAAAAATCAGCGTTCAATTGGCACACTTCTGTGCCGGATATGTCAACGGGACCTCCCTGTGACTTGTACGGTACAGAAATGTAGATTTCGGTTCAGAAGCGAAAAAATGCTAGGATCAGCACAAAAGTGGGAAAAAACGGCCTAGAAAAATATCTCCTCAAAAAACTAGCTGTTCAAGCCGTCGAAAAAAGCCCCAAATGAGTCTAGCCAGGACGAAAACCCTACGAGGAGAACAACAGAGAAATCACATGACCACCCAACATCACCAGACGTGTGTTGAAATTGCTGTGGTATGGTCACGAACCAAGGAAATGTCGAAATGAGTGAGCGAAAGTGCATAGAATAGGGCACGACAAGCGCTCCCCCTCCGCGACCATCGCTAGTGCAGTGCACTGCGACGAGCGATGGGCTGCGACGGCCGTCACACGGGAGTATGTTTCACTTCCGCGACGCGGAGGTATAACACCCCTTTGCGACGCATCGCGGGAGCCACTGCAGCGAATGCGCGCCACCACTGCAGCGAATGCGCGCCGTTGACAGTTGCCCCGCGCCCATCGCTGGAGCGACGCGGGAGTATACCATAGGCCTAAGATTCAGCCAATTTGTTGTTCGTTTTCCGGCCCAAAACTGCCGAATAACGAACAACAAAACGAATAGGCCAAAACCCCCCGGAAACCGGATAACGGAGAACGACGCTCATCCCTGATCTCGACTCCCTATTCGGGAAAAAACTCACTCAAAAATGAAGCCCTCTACAAATTATGAGATGCAGCAGATGACATGGAGAAATGAAGCACAGGGTGCGTGGCCGATCAATCACAGTTTGGAATGCGCTACACACTCTGCTTCTATTTATTACACTACAACCATTAGTTCTACTACAATTGGAATACAAAAGAAAGCGATTATGTATTAGGTTGTCCCCGCAGTTTTTTTTTCAACGATTCACTGCAGATTTCGCCGGCGGTCTCTTGCATAGCGCTGTATAGCTTTCGAAAGAGAATGATTTGCTCTATCAGGACATGTATTGCATTTCTTTTTTCATCATGAATTTTGTCAATTTTTAGATCGTTGAAGTGAAAAGTGAAAAAGTAGCCATTTGTGCACTTGTTCTCTCCGCTTAGGTTTGTAATTTTTTGCGCAGTTTTTTACAGCATTTGGAAGACACTGTTATGTACTACAAGAATATTTGTTGGTCCTGCTTTCTCACTTGTCCTTTATTGATTTTTAGTCCATCGAATTGGGAATTCCGACTTTTTTGACTTGGAAGATGTTCAGTTTGATTTCAAAAGTGTTCAGCTGGTTTAGAAGAGTGTCAAGTTTGACGTTAAAATGGAACACATTCCACTTTCGATTGTCAGACCTGACAGCCCTTTTTACTCATCTCAGTCTAGGAGAGGTGGAGATTCGTAAAAGTCGAACGAAGCCCTACGAAATTTAACACCGCTTCTAATTGGAGCTCTAAAAACGTCGGGTGACTTCTTCGAAAAGAAACGCCAGCAATCATACCTGTGCCAATATCTGCGGCGGCAGATTGCTTTTCATCAAGACGTTTCGTGCTGTGTTCCCGTCAATACGGCCCTGTTGAGGATAGAGCGACGCGAATTGAGCGCTGTTCGCCTGATGCTCCGCCACCGACACCTCCCACGGATTGGCGGCATTCATCCTGCAAAGAGAAGCTTCGACAAACGCAGTCACGAACGACGACTCAACGCAAACAGCGACCGACGAACAACGAGACGACTGTCACGCGAACGAAAGAACATCGTGTCAAAGCACTGATAAGGCGGCGGCAAGGGCGCGAGACGGCTAATTGGAGCCATACATAGCGCCCCTTTCTCGCTGCACGTGGCCAAAAGCCCCATAATGAGCAGTAAGCAGTCTCGGAAATTGCCATCTTAGGAGACATCTAACCGTAGCATGAGTTATGAGCAATAGAGTACTAAAAGCAGGACGAAAAGAGGGTACAAAGAACGGGACGAACTGCCGAGAGACCTCATCGTCATAAGTGGAAGAGCAATCGGACAAGGCGGCACCCGATTTCAGGTTGCTGATTCGGATTTTCCGCCCAGGCCAACTAAAACCGTGATCACCAAAATTGACATCATCATTCATTATAGAGCCAAGATCTTTGACCTGTCTCACTTCTTTAGCCGCCGCCCTTTACAGTGTACTTATCACGCGCGTTCCTTTGGCGTATATGAAGTATATTTGTCTTCTCCTCCGACAAAGGCAACACCTTTTTTCTCATGTAATAGATGACGAATTTTCCAAGTAATAAACGATGATGATAATAGTTTTATGAACAGCACAAAGAAATGCGCTAGTGTAATATTAGAAATCAATGGAGAAAGAAGAAAAATTAAACGAAAGGATAAAAATGAAGCAACAAAGACATTACGAGACATCTCTGGAACATTGGAAACGTGCACCCTTCAGCGACAACCTAGAGAAGCGAAGGCACCGTGTATCCCAAGTGTGGACCGAGATAGTGCCGAACGAAAGGCTCTACAACGCTGCCATCTCACAAAGCCCTCTTACTACCAGCTGTATATAAAGGATTAAGGATAAAGGGCGGCGTTACTCAATCCCTTCTGGGATGCGCCAGCGCATTCTACTTCTACGGGATGTCGTGGAGGCGACATGAATGCGTATTTGGCCATACAATGACTTGCGGTGGCCAGCCGATGAACAAGTCAGCGCTTTATCCTTCCTAGACACGTCTGGTACCAAATCACCGACCCCGGAGGGATGGAAGGCTCGGTTGGCCTGGGCGGGAAATCCGAACCAGGAACCTGGTATTGGGTGCAGGCGACAGCCGGTGCCTCCTCCGACTGTGCTACACATACCCCTGGAGCACAATGAAGGGTAGACAGATAAATGAGTGAAAACAGAGAAGTGGGAGAAACCTCACGTGTAGCATCCGAAATCATCTTTCATAGGCCATGCGGCGGCAGCTTACGCGCGTTTATACTAACCGCAGTGTTCACGTGTCGCGCTGATCTATGCTCTGACGTCCTTCTCGATCCAGAGGTGCAATCGAACAGCAGAGCGCCCGATAACAGCAAGAGCTGGTTCGCAGAGTTGTGCGATGTGCGGCTGTAATTCTCAGTAAAAACCGCGCCGCAGGCAGCAGCATGTGCAAATGCACGTCGAGAACCGTCAGAATGACGGATGTGTTGTACTTTGCACAAAAACCGCGTTAACTACGTTTCCTCCGCAACAAGAGCTCGACTTGCAGACGCTCACAATGCGAACAGCGGCGCCGGCCGGTAATCGGCACCCACACAGATCTCGAGGCGGCTTCGCAAATGCCTAGAAATCAGCTGACTGGATGGATGGGGATCGCATCAGCGATCAGAGAACCGCAATCGCCGTCAACCAACACTGCTCGGGATGCACCTCGGTACATGTCGCGTAGGTGAGCAGCATTGGTAGATGGGAGCGCGCCAGCCAATGATAACCAGACACAGCACAAACCGAACACATGCCATCCCATCAGGGTACCAACTGTACATGCTCTGTCTGAATGGCATGCCCATTCAATGCGGTCTGATTGGTTTAGGCGCTCCCACCTACCAATGCTGCTCACCTACGCGACATATATCTTCAGCGTTCAATGCTTCAGATGCAACACCAATGAGTGTGGTCACGTATAAAGCGTGTGAAAAACTGATTTACCATAAGAGGGAAGAAGCGAGGACAACTGACTCCGACGACTGACTGTGCGTAGAAGGCCTTCAAAACCTTCTTTTTAGCATAACAGATCAGGTTTGCCGATATCGATGAGTCATTGAGAAGATGAGCGTCGCGCAATGGCAAAAGGTCACTCTACAAAAACCAGCAATTCTGTGGCAGACTTTAAACGACTTGCAAAACCAACCCCTAAATTTTCTTCAGACTTTGTTTAAACCTGAGACTGCTGCCACTCGAAGATAAAAGACTGAATTCTACTTCTATAGGAACGATAAAGCGCTGACTTGTTATCGGTTGGCCACCGCAAGTCATTCATTATATGGCCAAATGCGCATTCAAAATCGCCTCCGCGACATCCCGTAAAAGTAGAATGCGTGGCGCATCCCAAAAGGGGTTGAGTAACGCCGTCCTTTATCCTTTTATGAACGTTTGTTGGTCTTACCCAGGATGCGCCATGCATGATAATCCTATGGAACATCGCAAAGCATGCTGAATGTGTACTCGGCCTACAATAGATATATTGATGAGCACGTCCGTGCTTTGTGCTTATGGTACCAGCACTAAGTTCCTCCGCCTAAATTGTGTCCAAACGAATTTAGGCCGGGAGAAATGAGGGGAAGACACTCATATCAGCCTGTGCATAGAAGACCTCTAAAATCTTTCTTAGCATTAAATTAAATATTAATTGGATCTATCCTAGTCCGGGGGTGGGGCACATAAGTCAAAAGTATTATATGTATCAAATCCGCTTGATACTTACCGAGCGGCTCCTACAGAACAACATGAGACCTAAACAGGAAAAGTCATGAAGAAAAAACCGAAAAAATTAAATTTCTTGCGGTTGTAAGCAGGCAAAGTTATGTGCCCTCCTCACCATGTTAGATCCTGGTTATGACATGTCAGGCGGCGGTCAGCAAGCGGCATGCGGCTTCATGCGCCCTATTCACCATGTTAGATCCTGGTTATGACATGTCAGGCGGCGGTCAGCACGCGGTATGCGGCTTCATACGCCCTCCCCACCATGTTAGATGCTGGTTATAACATCTCAGCCGGCGGCTAGCACGCGGCATGCCTCCATTCCGTCGCTCCGTCCGCCGAGACGGTTGTAAACCGCGGCGATTTTTTTTTTCGTTTCTTCGCTCGCTTTCGGTTTCTTTTAGGTTCCAGCTCGTTCTCTAGGAGCTGCTCGGTAAGTTTCAATTAATTTTGTTGCCTACTTTTTAGTTATGTGGTCCCAGCGGACTAGGATAGATCCTATTAATTTAACAGAGCACACGGGTCGTTATTTATTATGCACTTTATTGTATCTTTTACTGTTATATTTCAATATAAAACAGAGGGACTTCACCGAGCTCCAACGCAACGCTTAACACTAAACTCCAAACTTGAAGAATAATAAAAAATAAATGTCGTTGCTAACCTAACCCTCTGTGGGAGGCGCCACATTTTACATCTAAGCGGAGGCAATTTGAGTACGTATTCTATTCATAAAATGGCATGTTGTGGCATGTTCACCAGCAAATGAGTAAGACTTTCACCCTTCCGAGACAAGTTTGGTACCAATTCAAGTGGTGGACGGGTTGAGTGAGCTGTGCAGCATCCAATCCTTACATTGATCGTGATGCAAACGACAGCCGGCTGCACCTACGACTGCGCTAACACGAGCTCACCTGAGTGTCGTAACCAGCAGATCATTTCTGATAAAACTCCCCAACGCTCACTCTGCAAGCTGTCGCCCCACTCGACTGATAGGCCCTATCCTATATGTATTGTGCACGGCGCACTCTCGGAGCATTTTTGGCATGACAGAGCACTGGCGACGTAAGCCATGCTTGAGATACTCAAAACACGCAAGTCCTAGGAAATAAGCTGCTCCAGTCGCAAAGAGCCTGTCGGTCATTTTTGCGGTCGTCCAGTCATTTTTGGGTCACCCACAGCGAAACGCTGATAACACTCTATATACGAATGGGTAGATCTCGAAGAGAGAATCGAACTTTGCCAACTGTTTCTCAAAAAGCCTAGAACTAGAGGAATTGTGAGCATGCGACGGTTTGCGACGAACAACTCGTCTGTCGCAACGAAGCACAATTTTGAAAGGATAAAATTAAAATTTAGTGAAATTCAGTTGAATTTTGACATTTCCACGCTATCTGATAAAGCTTGAGCAGCTGAACTCAAAAATGTTCTTCTTTTCTCAAACAGTTAACCTTGAATGGAGTTATTTCGAAAAGCCAAAAAAAAGAGGGATTTGATCAAAAGCTGATCAAATACGGCCGCAACTAAACAGTAAGAAGCACTCTTTACGCGCCACACTAAAATCGCTTCACTCTTCAACATTATTATCACACTAGAAAACACCTCTCTCAAAGCTCATTCTTCTTCTTCTTCTTCTTCTTCTTCAGCGTCTGTCCCGCTTCGTAGCGGGGTCCGCTATTCTGGTGTCATGACGCCACCTCTCCCGATCCAGCGCTAGATCAGGGTGGACACCAGCAACCTTCAATTCCATATGTAACGTGTCAGACCAGCGCTGCTTCGGACGCCCTCTAGGCCGCTTTCCTACCACCTCGAACTTAAGGCCTATCTTGCGGACGCTGTCTTCTTCTCCGCGCAGAACGTGGCCGTACCATCGTAAGCGAGCTTCGCGCATCTTGTCCGCTATCGGCGCGACACCGAACTTCTGCCGAATGACATCGTTTCGGATGCGGTCCAGGCGCGTGACTCCAGCCGTCCAGCGCAGCATCTTCGTCTCCATGACGCTGAGGCGCGTTTCAACCTCCTTGGTCGCAGGCCAACACTCAGCACCGTACATCGCTACCGGCCGGACGACAGTTCTATATATTTTTGACTTCAAGCGCTCTGGCATCTTCCTATCGCAGAGCACACCAGTCAACGAGCGCCACTTGGACCAAGCTGCACTCACGCGTGAGTTCACTTCAATCATCAGATTGCCATCGGATGCTACTGCTGATCCCAGGTACTTAAAAACCGAAGTGCGTGGGGCTCGATGCCGTTAACCTTGATGGAGCTGGACTCATTAACGTCAGTCGTTAGATACTCGGTCTTCTTCACGTTCAATCTGAGTCCAAAACACTCCAAGCGATCACACCAAGCTTGCACCTCTCGCTCGAGTTCACCTTTGTCTTCGCTAGCGAGCATTACGTCATCAGCATAAAGCAGTGTCCAGGGGACTGGCTTCTGAAGATCTCGTGTGATGGCGTCCATCACGACAACAAAAAGGAGTGGGGAAAGCGCAGAACCCTGGTGTACCCCGACAGAGATGGGGAACTCCATCGAGATTCCGGCTGCAGCTTGAACTCTACTCTTTGGGCAAGAGTAGAGGATCCGCACCCACTCTATGAGCTCTTCAGGAACTCCATGTCGTCGCAGGGCGTACCATATCACTTCACGCGGTACGCGGTCGAAGGCCTTCTCCAAGTCGAGGAAGGCGATATGCACTGCCTTCTGTTTCTCGCGATGCTTCTCTAACAAGAGGCGGGCGACATGTATGGCATCAATGGTGCCACAGCCAGCTACGAAACCGCACTGATTGCTGGAAAGCTGGACGATGTCCCGAATTCGTCCATCGACAATTCGCTCAAAGATCTTCATGCTGTGCGAGAGCAAGCGAATCGGACGGTAATTGGAGCAGTCAGCAGGACTGCCCTTTTTCTTCCAAATCGGAATCGTCGTGCTTTGGCGCCAACACTCAGGCACCTTCTTCTCCGCCACAACCTGGTTAAAGAACTTCGCCAACCACTCAGCAGGGTACCACAGCTTTGACTTCCACAGATCAGCTGCCACGTCGTCGGGCCCAGTCGCTTTGCCTGACCTCATCTTCCTCACAGCCGCTTCTGTCTCCTCCACGGTGATCTTGTGTACGGGACCGTGAACAGAAGCCACAGAAGGGATGGCCGGGTGAGGAAATTCCATAGTGGAAACTTCCTCGAAGTAATCACGCCATCGCTTCCGCGCCTTTTTGCGGTCTGTCAGAAGATGGCCGCTCTCATCATTGATGCCAACGAACTTTTCAATATCCTCGGTTTGGCGATGGCGGCTCTTAGCAAGTCGGTATAGATACCGCTCACCATCGCGTGACTCGAGCTTCTCGTTGACATCTTCATAATGAGTGGCTTTTGCAACAGCCACGGCCTTCTTTGCAGCTTTCTTCGTTTCTTGGTACTTCCGCCAGTTATCGGCTGTCTTGTCGCTGAGAAACACGTGATAGAGCGACTTCTTCCCTCGAACTTTTGCTTTCACATCATCTGTCCACAGCCACGCCTGCTTTTCGACCTTGCGTCGTCCAGGCACCGTGATGCCGAGCTCCAACCTTGCAGCTTCACGCATCGCGTCGGCAGCCTTCTTCCAAGTTTCGTCCACAGTTGTGACTGTCGGTAGCCGCACGCGAGAAATCACAGCTGCTTCCTTCTCTCTCATTCGCCACCACTTGATTCTCGGTGCACCGCATCGCTCGACCTGCTTCTGCCTTGGAGGGGCAATCTTTAGGGTGCAGATCAGCGGTCGGTGCTGTGGGGCGACCGTCTCATACGGCACGACCTTCGCATCTGTGACAAGACTTCGGTCGCGATCCTTCACAAGGACGAAATCTATCTGAGACTTGGAGCTCCCACTATAGTATAAGATGAGGTGGGAGTCGCGTTTACGAAATACGGTGTTTACTATGGTGAGGTTATGCGATTCCGCATATCAAGGATACGCTCACCATCGGCGTTACGCGACCCGTAACCGAATCCACCATGACAGCTGTACCCGTCTTTCGTCGCGCCGATGTGCCCATTAAGGTCACCAGCGACTATGATGACATCTTTCGACGGCACCTCTGCTGTCTTCTCATCAAGCAGGCTCCAAAACTCTTCCTTGGCTTGATCCGAGCAGCCAGTCTGCGGAGCATACGCAGAGAAGAAGTGATAGAGTCGCTCCTTCACGGCGACAACGATCTTCATCAATCGATCGTCAAAGCGTTCGACGCTTACAATCGAGTCACGAAATCGTTCGGAGACGATGACTCCAACTCCACTGGTGGTCCTGGGACTTCCACATAGAACGGCCTTGAAGCCTCGTCCTATGTCCCTAGACTTGCGGCAGGACCACCTCGTCTCCTGCACCGCACAGAAATCAACTCTTCTACGCTCCAGTGCTTCAACCAACTCGCACGAGCGGCCCGTCAACGTACCCACATTCAGCGTTGCCACGCGGGTCCTGCTTACGTTACGGGACTTTCGGACTAGCTCAGTTGCCCCCCGATGACCCTCGCATACTTCTCACACTCGCCGGGCTCTGCGAGTGCGCGTCGGCTCCCGCGGACGCCGTAGCACTATCTCGATACTCATGTAACGTCATCAACCATGTGATGTGACATGGGTCTTCGTAGGCCGGCCTGTCACAAGGGCCTGTCGCCTGCATTCGAGTGTCCGTGCTTAGCTTAGCTCGCAGAGCGAGCAGTTTCCAGTGGCACCACGTGGAGGAACGGACATCGCCACCTCTCTCAAAGCTCATTACCTTAACAAATTCCTTCTGCGCACAAAAAAGCATCAATGACTATTGGAACTCATTTGAACTTCTGATCCCATATAGAACTTTGCAGTTGTTCCTTTCCTTCATGAGGGAGGGAGCGCCACAGATGTTGATAAGTCGCATTAGAAAACATCTTGACCGTCGATTAGAACCTTCATGAATCTCAATTTTCAACTTCAAATTATAACTTTCCTTCGCCTCATTTTGATATCTGTTTACTGGATGTATGCTCACTGCTGTTCTATTTTGCTTTCTATTTATAGTTCTTGTTTTTCTTCTAAAACACGACTCTATTTCCTAATCAGGGCTTGTCCCTAATTAGTAGATTTCTTTTGTGTTATTTCATACGTGAACGTTTTTACGTTGTGTGGTCAAGATGATAATAAAGAGGATGCATGAAAGTATAAAGGATAAAGGATAAAGGGCGGCATTACTCAATCCCTTTGGGATGCGCCACGCATTCTACTTCTACGAGATATCGAGATGATTTGAATGCATATTTGGCCGTTCAATGAATTGCGATGGCCAGCCGATGAACAAGTCAGCGCTTTATCCTTCCCAGACAAGTTTGGTACCAATTAACCGACCCCGAAAGGCTTGGTTGGCCTGGCGGGAAATCCTAACCAAGAACCTGGTATCGGGTGCGCGCGACAGCCGGCGCCTCCTCCTGCTGCACCACATGCGCCCATGCATGAAAGTAGATCAGCAGAAAAAGAGAAAACGATAGACAAGGCCCTGCACCTTTAAAGCATGTCATGTAGTCATAATGAAAATCTATACATTTACTCTTTGTTTGTATGTAGTGCTTCAAATCCGTCAGCTAACCAATGGAAAGAAGCTTTCTAAGACACCATTACACCTCATTCTCATCCTCGTTCTACGACTCATCTCTACCCTGATGACGAGAATACCTCACTGTTGCGACAATGGGTACACAAGTCTTTTGGCGTCACAGAGCTGAAGCAGAACCAGAACAAGAATTGCTTCGGCAGCTGAAATACACCTCCTGGAGTAGCTTCAGCTGCTCGCGCTCCGATTTTCGAGTCCCGTAATCCCAAAACGGCACATTGGAGTTAAAATTTGTTTTCGACACACATTTCCCTAAGGAGTTGTCAAGAGTGAGTGCTGGCCAGAGAGATGCAGCTGCAACAAACATCAGCAGCGGATAGATTCAACCGTTTAGAATTTGGAAGACGTTGAACACATAGAGCAAACAGGTAGACAAGCTTCTGAATCAACGTGGGTTCGCTTCGCATCGAGTCCACAGAAAGGATAAAGAACGGCTGTAAGCAACACCTTGACCTTGATTCGGGGTGCACAGCCGGCGCTTCCTCCGATTGCGCTACGTGCTCGGCACATAATAAATGCACAACGACATCTAATCCTAGAGAGCGGACCCCATTCGATGCGGATCCGACCGCCATCGGAATGGCGGTTTCCTGTTTTCCATACTACTCTGTACCACTGCTGCCGTCAATTACTGACTGCAAGTAGGGTGACATCACCATTGGATAAAAACAGAGGCAGAAAAACTGAACGCAAATAGCCCACTCTCCAGGGCTCAACAATAGCTCCTATGCAAGTCTTCCAGGCCCCATATATAACTTCTACCTTCTACTTCGGTAGCTCCTCTTAAAAATAACAAATACAACCTCTTTTCACAGAAATAATGGGAGAATGCATTAACCAAATCCTAGAAATGAGCAGAAGAGTCCTCTTGCTGGAGAGATATCGACGAACTAAGTGATTCAGCCCAACACTGGAGGTGAACTGCAGACAGAAGTTCCTCATTTGTGTGCTTTCCGGCGGAGGGTCAATCTAGTAAGTGCTCCTCCGTCCAGGCGCCGCCCCCCCCCCCCTTCCACTAAACAGACAAGAGCCTACGCAGAGGGTGCGCAGCTCTACGAATTAGTCAGACTGAGTAGAGTCCGAACCAAGGATCTCACGGTTAAAACAGAATCTATGGATCTTAGTCTATACCTATTTTCACGTCAAATTGGACACCTTTTTAACCAAAACTGACGTACTTCAAATCATACTGATGGAGAGCATCTTCTGGAACTAGTTTAAAGTTCCGACTCCATCGACAAGACTTCGGTCGAAAAAAAATTTCGCTGAAACTTTGTCTGGGGGGGGGGGGGTTATTTGGAGTGCTGATCACGAATCTGACATTCGTTTTTCACGATTCGGTCGGAGGCCATCCATACCGTTAACAGGGGTGGTCCAGGCAGGGTCACCGATTTCGCTGAAACTTCGTCTAGGGGGTTATTTGGGGTGCTGATCACGAATCTGATATCCTTATATCCGTTTTTCACGATTCGGTCGGAAACCACCCATACCATTAACATGGGTGGTCCAGGCAGGGTCACCGATTTTGCTAAAACTTCGCCTAGGGGATTTATTTGGGATGCTGATAACGATTCTGACAACCGTTTTTCGTTTTACGTCATAGTTTGAGCGAAATCGGTGACCATTACCTTAGTCACCCGTACCTTCCGTAACCTACCGTACTCCAGCGTAAAACGAAAAACGGATGCCAAATTCGTGATCAGCACCCCAAATAACCCCTAGGCGAAGTTTTGGCAAAATCGATGATTATGACCTCGGCAGCCTTAGTTACTTTTACCTACCGCAACCTACCGTAATCGGCCGCAATTTCAAAAACGGATGTCAGATTCGTAATCAACACCTCAAACAATCCCCCCCCCCCCTCAGATGAAGTTTCAGCGAAATCGGTGACCCTGCCTGGACCACCCATGTTAACGGTATGGGTGGTCTCCGACCGAATCGTGAAAAGCGGATATCAGATTCGTGATCAGCACCCCAAATAACCTCCCTAGACAAAGTTTCAGCCAAAAAATTTTTTCGACCGAAGTCTTGTCGGTGGAGTCGGAACTTTTAACTAGTCCCCATCTTCCATATTAAAATGGGCTTCTTCTACAATGCACCAGAATATCCCCGAGGACGTAAGAACAACTTATCCTCCAATGAAAACTTAGTACGACTTACTTTAATAAATTTTATTAGGTTGGGACCCACAGGGTGCCTCAAAAAATGTACACACTGTTTGAGAGGTGATAACTTTAGTCACAACAAAACCACTGAAAAAGATGAAAGCATACATGAAACCTTAAGAAAATAGAAATTTTCTGACATACGAGAGGTATGGTAGCGCCATGCACTCCTCTGAAATTTTGCATTTTACACTCGATTGATAGTGTTTCGCTTGAATATATGTTATAGGTTCTTAACAAAGGAGCTGTTTCGATTGATTTATGATTCTTTTAGGGTTTAAAACCTAAAAAAACACCATGGTTTGCGGAAAGTGCAGAGTGTCCTAAAAATGCGGGTAGTATTTGAAACGTTCTAAAATTGCAGCTAGTTAAGCATTTGAAGATGTTTGAGACTCGTGTGAAATTGCAGGGTAACGAGATTACTGTGGCGCGCAGATAGTCAAGATTGCGCCATGCTCCCGCCTGAACCCTTGCACTTCAGACTTGATTGATTGTGCATGGGCTGAATGCCTGGTACAGTCTTGTTACTACTTGGCCATATTAACCTGTGCTGTGCTTCTTTCAACGTTGCAACCCGACAATGATGTAAAAGACACGCGGCATGCAAGTTTATTGATTTCACAATATAAATCTGAGCAGGAGCCCCATTTTCCAAGACGGATTTTATGGACTGACGAAGCAACATTCAAGCTGAATGGAGAGGTTAATCGGCATAATTACAGCTACTGGTCGACGCTTAACGTTTAAAGAAGCACAGCACAGGTTAAAGTGGCCAAGTAGTACCAAGATTCTAACAGGCATTCAGCTCATGCACAATCAATCGAGTCTGAAATGCAAGGTTCCAGGCGGGGACACCGCGCAATCTTGACTATTTACAACCCTCAGAAATCTAGTTATCGTAACCTTTCATATCAGTCTCAAACATCTTCAAATGCTTAACTAGCTGCAATTTTAAATCGTTTCAAATAGTACCTGCATTTTTAGAATACTTTGCATTTTCCGCAAACCATAGTGTGTTTTTAAGTTTTAAACCCTAAAGGAAGCATAAATCAATCGAAACGGCTCCCTTGTGAAGAAACTATAACATATATTCAAGCGACCAATCGAGTGTAAAATGCAAACTTTCAAACGAGTGCATGGCGCATTCCATGCCGCTCATATGTCAGAAAATTTCTATTTTCTTAACCTTCTTTATGAGCTCTCAACTTCTTCAATAGCTTTACTGTGAGTAAAGTTATCGCCTTTCAAACAGGGCACACATTTTTTTGAGACACCCTGTATGTCTCTACTGTTTTTCTCAATTTTATTATAAATTTTCCTGAAACAATGATTTGCGCTATCAGAAAGTATGTCTCCCTTCTTTTCATTTAAATTTTTGTCGATTTTTAGGACAACGAAGTGGGAGGTAAAAAAAAAAGAAAAATGACCTTCGCTGACAACTCCTGCTCTCTACTTAGGTTTGAGTTTTCTCGTTTGATTTCTTCTTTGGAACACTTTGGCACGCGGGAGGGACAAATGGAGACATTGCTGGCGCCCGTTCGAGCAGTTCGATGAGAACGGGATCACAGCTGATAGAGGCGATGAGCTTTTTGACTTTTTCGCCGTCATCTTGCAATTGAGGAGCCCTTACCTAGGGTTTACTTAGGGTTGTGCTATGGTTCAGTTCAGGTAAGACGAGTACTGGTCTGTGAATGATGTAAGGTCTCCAAACTTCTCAGATTTGATCCCATTTCTTTGCCTCCCGTCACGTCATATTATAAGTTTTGGGCTACCCTAACTTGAATTCCATTTGCCTGGATCGTTATATTAGGGGGGGGGGGGGGCAAAAGTAATGAAACACCCCATGCCGTGTCCATATATCTCGTGGCTGGCTTCGTGCTTGTCGTATTTGTATGTTTGTATGCTGTTTAGTGAAGCCCATCTGAGAAGTTACCACTTCCGCCCTTTCCAGAAGCATGCCAAAACCCCAGCCTGTCTCATGCCGAAACCCCGGTCTGACGAGTCGACCTGTGTCGCGCAAATCTCGCCCAAGGGCCAACCCAAGCCTGGACTCAATAGTCACGCAAGATGAGAAGTACGTCTTCTACCTTAACTATGCCAAGCAGCGAGTCTGGGTGAGGCCTGGTGACCTGTTACCAACCTTCGTTCGGCGAGATGCTCACGGCGAGAAGCACCTTTGGAGCTTTTGGATCTGCGCCCATGGATCGGTTTACCGGAAGCTGTTTCCCAAGAGCACTACGATGAACTCCAAGGCCATGGCGAACGAAATAGAAGAGATGGGCCGGCGACTCGCTCTTATTCATTCGCAGCGCTTCAAGAAGGTTTTCCTCTTCGACAACGCCGCACCCCATCGGGAACAAGTAACCACGGATAAGCTTAGCCAGCTGGGCTACGTTCACATGCCTCGCCCACCGTATTCGCCGGACATCTCTCTATGCGATTCCTGGTCGGAAGGGACACAAGAACCCAAGCAGTGCTTGGCAACCATATCGAGCAGTTGATCAACACCAAGCCAAAGCAGTTCTGGAAGGATGGGATCAGGAAGTTGGCTGAGCGATGGCAGCAAGGTCATTGCCCTTAATGACGAATACATTCCTCAGCACCGTTGAGTTGTAATTGAGTTATAAAGAGATGAAGATTTTTTTTTTCAATTTCAATTTTTACTTTTGCCCCCCCCCCCCCTAATAGCTTGCGTGAACCTTGAGCAATCTATCTCAGAACATCCACACATTCATGGCGTTTCAAGCAGCGAAGACGTCCCTCGGCGAAGGAAAAGGGACAATCTTACGAAGTTTAAGCCCGTGCCAACACAATGACTCCGCTCGGGGAAAAGGGAGAGCGACCCGCATAAGATGTGAAGAAATTCAGTCTTGAATCACTATTTGGGAAGGTATGAGCCTCTAAATATCTTAAGATCGAAGACTTCCAGTGTACATAAACTCACGCTACCCTCGGAGCCATTCTCTAACCTCTTCTGAACACTACACCCCTATTTAGGAGCGAATTTTACCTTCAGTAAGCCAAAAATCGCGGTGAAAGTTGATGAGTCAGCGGTCAAGCCAACGCTTCAACGCTCCGACGCTCGCAGCTGATAAAGCTATCAAAGCAAATAAATGAAAATCAAACAAGAAAACGCTGAAAGAAACACTAAAAACAAACAAGCCGCACGCGAAAGGCTATGGAACTCCGGAAAACGAACGACAACACGGGTAAACGACGACGAATCGATGCTGAAGGAGAAGAATCGAAAGCTCTGCGCGATTCTCTTTAAGGCGTAGAGCGAAGAAAGAACGAAACACATTCACATCGATCGTCCCCCGCCGTGTGTCACGGCGGGGCGGGTTGTGTGTGGGAAGAGGGGTGAGTGGAGGCGGCCGACGGCGGGCACCACCGGGTGGCCTCTCGCCGACTGGGCGACGGGATGGCCACCGCGCGGCAGCATCGCTTCGCCGCCTTTCATGACCCAGAAATCACTGACGACGTCATCATCGCTTCAGACTCACCACGTGCTTCATTCGTAACTGAAGCTTTTTCACATAATTGCCGCGATCTAATCCAGTTAAGAGGATTAACAGAGCCTCATTCATTCATCTCACAAATAGAATTATTCTGCAGTAAATACACTTTCTAGCAAAGAAAAATGGGATCTATCCTAGTCCGGGGGGCCACACAACTAAAAAGTAGGCAACAAAATGAATTGAAACTCACCGAGCGGCTCCTAGAGAACGAGCTGGAACCTAAAAGAACCCAAAAACGAACGAACAAATAAAAAATAAAAAATTGCCGCGGTTTACAACCGTCCCGGCGGACAAAGAGCGACGGAATGGAAGCATGCCGCGTGCTGGCCGCCGGCTGACATGTTATAACCAGGATCTAACATGGTGAATAGGGCGCAGGAAGCCGCATGCCGTGTGCTGACCGCCGGCCGACATGTTATAACCAGGATCCAACATGGTGAGGAGGGCAGACAACTTTGCCGGCTTACTACCGCAATAAATGTAATTTTTCGTCTTTTTCTTCGTGACTTTTTCTTGTTTAGTGTCCTATGTTGTTCTGTAGGAGCCGCTCGGTAAGTCTCAAGTGGATTTGTTACATATAATACTTTTTAGTTATGTGGCCCCCCCCCCGGACTAGGATAGATCCGAAAAATGTGCGTGGTATACAAATGGCCACAAAATTCTTATCCGAGTTGTACTAGGCTTTTCTGGAATTTCTTTTAATCACAAAGGAGCGAAAACCGTCTGTATTACCTGTAGAGACCGCGTTGTCGTCCACTACAACGCGTATCTTAAGTAGAGACCATTGTACTGACAGTTCTAGCTTCTGAACGAGCAATGCATGACGGCGTTATTACAACCGAAATCTACGTAGTTGAAAATCGATAGCAGTTCTCAGCACGATTTTTTTTTTGAAAATTAGTCCATTTTTTTAGATAGATGAATTTTGAACCACAAAAACTGATGGGTCCAAGGTTGGTTGCGGTTCAATACTCTAGCAGAGTAGCTGGAGAAGCTATCCTAGTCGGGGGGAAGGGAGCACATAATTGAAAATTATGCAACAAATTGACCTGGAATTTATGGAGCAGGTTGTAGAGTCAAACACGGATCTATCCTAGTCCGGGGGTTACATAACTAAAAGGTAGGTAACAAAACTAATCGAAACTTACCGAGCGGCGCCTAGAGAACGAGTTGGAACCTAAAAGAAACCAAAAACGAACGAACAAACAAAAAATAAAAAATCGCCCGGTTTACAACCGTCTCGGCTGGCAAAGAGCGACGGAATGGAGGTAGCCGCGTGCTGACCGCCGGCTGACATGTTATAACCAGGTTCTAACATGGTGAATAGGGCGCATGAAGCCGCATGCCGCGTGTTGACCGCCTCCTGACATGTTATAACCAGGACCCAACATCGAGGATCGGGCCCCGGCTGGCGCTAGAGTTCTGATCGCAAATATTCTGGTAACTTCACTAGCGGCGGATACAGGCTTCACGAAAGTGAACTGAATCACATCTGAAGGTATTGCTTGGCTTACTCAGCCTAAATATTCCGTCAACCCATATACTTCCTACGAGTTCGTTCCCGAATGTGTTGTCATCTAATCCCGTGAGAATATGTGACACCCTCTCTGTGTGCTCATCGTTTCCCAGTCAATGAAACGCCGAGAAGCGCTTCCCATAAAAAGGTTCGATAAGGACTCACGGCGAAGATGTTTGAATGGTCCAGATTTTCGACTCGAATAGCTGGATCAAGACGAATCTCGCGCATAGGGAACTCACATTCGTACTCAACTCGACTAAATTCTGAACTTGGCAAGTGCTGCCGATATAATTATTGAGAACGGCCTGCAATTCTAGACTAACGGAGCCAATTATGAGTCCGAAAGTTAGCAACGAACGGCGAGGTATTCGCGAATGATGAAGAAACGGGTGTGACTGAGTGTTAAGTAATGGTGCTGACACCTTCGCCTTGCCTCCTTCGATTCTCACATCACAACCAACAACACGCAATTAGGTATTGAATGCGACTAGCCGGAGATAATCGTAACGATACGAACAATGAAGAAGAAAAGGCACTGGATTTACGTGAGGCGTTGGGAAATGCCTCATGTGAGACTTCGTCAACACACTCGTGAGGTCGTCGCTGAGCGGCAGCACCTTCTCAACCCGGCTGCAGTGCACTTGAACTCTGTGAAAGTCACATGACTGTCACCACGAGTTCAAACTGATTAGAAGAACAAGTGCAGCAAGCTAGCACCTGTCCATTATGCTACTGCCGATCGATTTTTATTGACTTAACCTCATTGAAACGCCGACCGCCACTTCTATCCACTTTATTCGGCTTAGGTTTAGTAGAACTCGCCTTAGCAGCGAGAAAATGCCGGAGATGTTTACAGTATTACCTTTTAAAGGGCACGTGTAGTCGGAGGAGGCGTCGGCTGTCGGGAGCACCTGAAGCCCATACTAGGCTCCTGGTTAGGATTTTCTCCCCAGGTCAATCAAGCCCTCTATACCTCCGGGGTCGGTGAATTGCTACCAGAGCTGTCTGGAAAGGATAGGGCCTACGGCCCCTGATTTGTTCATCGGCTGGCCACCGCAAGTTATTTTGGTCAAAGACCAGGCTGTCCAATAATTCTTGTCCGAAAATTTCACCATTTTTCAACTTTATTGAAAAACAAGTGTAACCAACAATATAATCACCACAGTTATCCACAACAATGGCCCATCGATTGGGCAATTCGCCGATGCCCTTCGCCCAGAACTCCGGGGGCTGCGACTCGAAGAAGTCCGCGATGTCGGATTTGTGGTTGTCGTAGTTGGTGAATTTTCTTCCGGTCAAATGGTGTTTCAGCGGGCGGAACAAGTGGTAGTCGGAGGGGGCGAGGTCCGGGGAATACGGCGGATGGGCAACCGTCTCCCAGCCGAGCGTCGCCAACTTCTGCTGGGTCTCCTCGCCACGTGGGGGCGCGCGTTGTCGTGCAGCAGGTGGACCGAGGCCCGTCGGAGACGCTTTTCTCGGATGGCGGCGGCTAGTTTCTCGAGCTGATCGGTGTAGATGGAGGCGGTAGCCTGCCTTGCGGGAGCAGCTCCAAGTACAGCATGCCCTTGGCGTCCCACCAGCAGCAGAGCATGATTTTCAGCGGGTGCAGGTCGGCTTTCGGCGTCGTCGGCGGCTCTTCCCGCGCGGGATCCAGACGGGACGGCGGGCAACGTTGTCGTAGAGGACCCAGCTCTCATCCCCAGTGACCAGGTCCTCGAGAAACTCCTTGCGATGCGGACGACACTCGTAGTACACGAACGTGCGACCTTGGTCCATTTTAGCTTGTACTGGTAGCTAGCCGCGGCGACTGCGCCTTATATACCCCTAGCGTAGAACTCTGGAGAACCTTCTAGAAGGTTTTTGCACTTGCCTGATATTATAACACTTCTAAGGAAAATGATAGAATTTTGAAAATTTTCGGACAGGAATTATTGGACAGCCTGGTACATATTCAAATCGCCTCCTCGACATCGCGTTGAATGCGTGGAGCATCCCAAAAGGTGGTTTGAGTAACGCCACCTTTATCCTTTTCTCCGTTATTACTCTTTCTTTAAAACTTCGATTCAGTATCTTCCTCTAACACAAGAGATAACGCATAGAAAATCCAAATTCCCGGAGCAAAAAGTTGTACAAGATCGTCATTTCTTACTCACCCAGAGGTTAATTTCAGAAGTTTTCAAAGAATAATAATCTATCAAACATTCTAAGGCAATTCAAGAAGAATCACTTCTTTAGTCTACTATTGTTTACTTCTGTTGTGTTTTCGACTTGTATTTGGTCTAATTTTGATGTCTATGTACAGGATGAATAAATGAAGACGACGTTAATGAGTTCCTTTGTGGGATGAGCCATGCACTTTATTCCAAAGATGTATCGTGGACCCAATTTGAAGCGCGCTTGGTCCATACATTGACTTGTGGCGGCTAGCCAATGAACGATTCAGTATTGTACCGTTCCCAGATAGGTCTAGAAACAGTTCACCGACCCAAAACAAATGGAAGACTAGGTTGGGTTGAGCGCGACCAAGAGCATTGGACTGAAGTACAAGTGACAGCCGGCGCCTTCTTCTGCTGCGCTATAAGCGCGCAACGGAGCATAACTTTACTTTACTATAACAGCAAGGTAACAGAGGTAAGGCTCGCTATTTCCGTTACCAACGAACGACTAACCCTGCAGGTGGACGCCGAGAAAAACCCCCATTCACCCATGTAGCTATATGTAGACGCAGTTGGATGGGCTTCAAGCCCTGTGACCTCTCAGCGTAGATCCTCAGAGGAGAGTAAGATCCGATAGACGTAAATACGCAGAATTGTACGCGGCGTGAAACTTCTTAAAATACCAGTAGACACTCCTCTTTTCAACTGAGGGCCTGTTCATACTCCGCGACATGAGCGACAAAGCAAGACATACCTATAGATTTTTCCCAGGCAAGGCACTGATCGATACGTATCCTTCGTCCTGTCGCTCCCGTCGCGAAGTATGAACAGGCACTGACCTAAATACTCTCAGTTGCGATTCAAAGTTTCTCCAATGACTAGCGCGCCGACATGTCCCTCCTCGTGCCAAGATCGATCCGACACCTACGGCATCACTCCTGCATGAAGTCGGAGGCTGTGTTCTCTGAAGTGAAGAAGCCGCCTTTTCAAAGCTCGTCTCAATTTTTCTAGATCCTGACACAAAGTAATCGGATCTATCCTAGTCCGGGGGGGGGGGGGGGGCACATATCTAAAAATTATCTAACAAATTGACACGGGACTTACCGAGCGGCTCCTGAAGGACTTGAGAGGACCTAAAAGGAAGAAAAAACCAACGAGCGAACAAAAAAATTAAACCGCCGCGGTTCTTACAACCGTCTCGGCGGGCAAAGAGTAAGGCAATGGAGACCTGCCACGTACTGACCACCGCCTGACATGTTGTAACCAGGATCTAACATAGTGAGGAGGGCGCATAAGGACGCATGCCACGTGCAGACCGCCGCCTGACATGTTATAACCAGGATCCAACATGGTGAGGAGGGCACACAACTTTGCCGGCTTACAACCGCAACAAATGTAATTTCCGTTTTTTTTTTCTTGATGAGTTTTTTTGTTTAGGGTCCTATGTTGTTCTGTAGGAGTCGCTCGGTAAGTTTCAAGTGAATTTGTTACATATAATACTTTTTAGTTATGTGCCCCCCCCCCCGGACTAGGATAGATCCAAGTAATCTCCCACTAATCATCTCTTTGTTCATTGTCTGACATCAAACAGACCCAGCCTACAAAATCTGTATCGATCTTGGCGGCCTAGAACATGTCGGGTCAAGACAAGCGCACTGAAGCGAGCTGAGAGTCATCAGGACAACGAAGAAGGGATGTCTAGCGAAAACTCAGAAAGTGGTACCAATCGTAAAGCTCCCTGGGTACCGATCTATTTAAACTAACTCCTAGTTTGCCCAAGCCGTTAAGAGCTGAGGCTCACTCAATCTCGTCTCTGATCGGATACACTGACGATTGGAGGTATTTTTCGACACCCTCCCGTGAGGTTATCTGTTCATTTTTAACAATAACATCGGTCATTACCTCTATTTCCCTAATATTAGCATTCCGCACCACAAAATGGTGTTTAGGAGGAAGTTCTTGGTAATGTTTCCGGCGTTCCAGAATCTGAAAAAGCGAATTCGCCTAAAAGCCGGCCTAACGGAGCTTATAACAAATTCGGCCTACCGCTCAACCAAAGCTACATCAACAGTTTGATAACGTGATTGCCTGGATTCATCGAAAGTCAAATATGAATGACTATATTTCACACTTAACTGACACATGAATGGTGCGTAAAATCCCTAGACAATAGTAAAAGTAAGAAGCGCCACGCGAGCGCCTCATGGATCAAAGTATTGATCTCCAATGTGTTTTCACATTTTCGCGCCAACGGCAGCGCCCCGCCTTGGCAAAGTAGGAACCTAGGAGTTTTTTTTTTTTAGTTACGCTCGAGGATCTCACCGGTGCGGTGCCAAGCCACTGCTCCCGCTATTCCCACCTTTCGTCGTCACCCTAACATCATTGTGGGATCTAATCTTCATCTTCTTCATATTTTCTACATTGTCGTAATAAAGTTTTCACTCCTGGAACTGTTGCCGGCACACTAAAAGGACCGAGCGGGCCGTTTTTTTTCGTTCCGCTAAAACGCTATTTGGGGGCCAATCCGGCCTTTTTCTGTGCATGCAACAGTTGAAGTGGTAAGCGCCGCAATCTCAGTGAACTGTGAGCGCTTACAGACAGATTTTGAAAAGTCTGTGTGACAAGAAGGAAACTTGCCTGTGTGGCTAATTGTCTGTCTCAGTGACAGCGGACGGCCTCAGTGGCCCTTCAGTTAACGCCGAAAAGTATTGTTGGTGAACATCGCGTAGTGTCGTTGTACCGCGCTTATCTACTGTGTCTTTTCGGGTGCACCGCATCACTCGAACACATCGGTTGTGCAAGCACATACATCTGTTGCAGATGTCGCTAACCGAACTAACTCAGGCAGCGCTAATAGGCGTCGAGGAAGAAACCAACTGCCAAGGATCTGACATGAGGGAGAGTGCAGTTGAAGCTGAGGTGAGGGAAAGCTCCGAGAGCATAAAAGAGGATGCATGGAAGGTGATTAGACGTGCGCTCGCACGAATAAATGTAGAGTGTGAGGCAGAGTTAATGCGAACTATGCGCACAGGGGATGAAACAAGAGACAAGATATCCGAAACCGTTAGGAATCAAGTTTGTATTGCACAGGAGACAATCCAGTGTGCAGTAACTGAACTTGTAAGCAAGGTAGAAGGAGGGGTGACAGATTCAGAAATGGCTGACTTACTCAAGTGTGCGAACATCACGGGTGCCGCGCAACTAGAGCAGCATTTCATCACAACCTTGCAAAGGCGAGAGCTTCTGAGCGGAATTGAGGAGTTAGTGGGAAGTAGCGAAGAGGACCTACTCTTAAATGTGAGAGAGTTGGTGCAACAGAAGCAAGCGAGTGAAGAGAAAATCACGCAATTAATGGGACAGATCAACGATTTGCGATTACAGATGTCATCGCTATCTCTGGAAGCTGCGAGAGAGCAGCCAGTGACCACTTCGCATTCCCAAGGTACGCAGGAAGCAACCAGTAACAAGGCAAACTGGAGCAATTTCGCCGTCATAGGGAATGAATTTTCAAAGAGTCAATTTCAGAAACCCTGCCCAGACTCCTCGAGGACATTCCCGACGACGTTCTCCTCGCGTACACGAAACGAAGGCTCGAGGCCAGAGAGCCCAAACGCATCGCGGTTGGACACAGGTACATTAATGCACGAAGGGTTAGAAGTGCAGTATTCCTTAATTGACTTCATGAGACAGCAGGCTTTACCAGAAGTGCAGCCGTTCTCAGCCAAGCCCAATGAGAATTTCAAGCGGTTCCTCCGTTCGTTTCTTGTCAGATATCCAAGATCGCATTGGTCGGACAAAAGTCTGATAAACTTGTTCGAAGGCTTTCTGAGGAAGGATGCACTGACCATTTTTGAGACTCTTCCACCTGGCATTAGGGAAAGCTCCTTTGATAGGGTAATAGAGGCAATGGAAGAACGCCTGCAAGAAGATAGTAATAGTGCGTGTGTAAAGGCCTTGAATGACCTTCGTACACTCACAATTAGAGATGGTCAGTCCGTTGCGGAGTTTTGCCTGGTTCTTGAAAGACTTGCAAGTAGAGCGTTCCAAAATACGCCTACAGCTGCAGTATCGTTGCAAAAAGCAGAGATTTTGTATAGGCAGCTCGCACACTGGAGTGGCAGCTATAATCTAGCAGAAGCGCTTGAGAAGGCTGAGAAAAGTGAAGTGTACGAAAGGGTTAAGGAAGTTGCGCTACGCCTTGAGCGAAACCGAAAATGGGCGCGAAACTTTGCTAGTACAAATGGGCCAAATAAATACATAAGGTCGGAAGGAAATTCCCTCACTCAAAAACACGCGATAGCGAAGCAAGCCGAAAACGAGCACACCAATAAAGTAGACAATAGGGGTGTGAGTGGCTCAGTGAATACGAATCCGCATAAAGGTCAAGGTGCTCAGGGGACGGCAGTAACAAAAGCACAAGGTAACCGCAAGTGCTATGCATGTGGTAAGATGGGACACATGGCAAAAGAGTGTCAGGCCAGCCGAAACCCAAATTTAAATGCGGAGGTACAACGCGCTAGGCCGGCAACGGCATTCACGACGGTGGTAGAGTCATGGGTATGTGCGATCGAAGAAGGCAACCCGTTGGAAAGACATGAGTTTTTCGGGCGAAAGACAACGGAAGTAATAGAGCTAGTGGGTACAAAAGCGACAGCGCTGCTTGACACGGGGTCCGAAGTGTCGATAATACCCATAAAATTTTTCAAGCAGGCTTTGCGTCAAGGCATAGATTTGGATAAGTTCGTGGAGCGCGTTGAGGCACCGCAAGCAAAGATACGCGACGCTTCAGGTAATGTGATGGAGTTCGTGGATAGCATCTTGCTTCAGATTGGCCTCAGAGACCAGAAGAAGATGGTTCCGTGCTATGTGGGCACAGGGTTGGATAACACCATTATAATGGGCACAAATGCGCTGAAACTGTTCGGATTCTCTCTAACAGTAAATGGTGAGATGTGCCAGGGACATTCCGGTGAAACCAAGGATGCCTTCTCCGATGTTGTTAACAGGGCAGTAGTTAAAGAAAGAGCTTACATACCACCGTATAGCACAGGAAGTGTCAGGCTTTCATGCACGTGCATTCAGAGCGAAGCAGTTCTGTGGTCGAGTACCCCCTTCATAAGTGATGGGTTATGTCATGAAGATAGGAATGGAGCGGTAGAGGTACCTGTTGTAAATAGAACGAGTGACCCAGTGGTATTCCGAGTTGGAGAGTGCGTAGGAGACTGGGGAAGAGAACAGTGGATTTCTCCAGCACACGTGGAAGCTTCAGCAGACATGCTGGACTTGAGTACAAATTCACCGCCTGCAGTGGGTACAGAAAGAATCAAGGCGCTGCTGTGTGCGATTCCACACGGGAACGAACTCAATGAAGAAATGAAGGAGCTGTTGGGAAGGTACACTGATGTTTTTGCATTGACGGACACAGAGCTCACACAGACAAATCTTGTCGTCCATGAAATTGACACTGGCGATAGTAAGCCGGTCAAGCAAAAGACAAGGCCGGTCCCTATAGCAGCTCGACAGGAGTTCAAAGGGATAATCAAGGGTCTACTAGAACGAGGAATAATTGAAAAAAGCAACTCGGAATGGGCCTCACCGGTAGTCCTCGTGAGGAAAAAGGACGGAACCCTTCGATTGTGTATCGACTACAGGGAATTGAATAAGGTAACACGGCAGGATTCCTACCCATTACCAACGATTGACGCGTTGTTGCAAAGCTTATCAGGGAAGAAGACATTCTCAACGCTGGACATGCATTCTGGTTACTGGCAAATAAAACTGTCAGAGAATGCAAAGCGGAAAAGCGCTTTCACAACCAGCGAAGGGCTTTTCCAATTTGCCGTGTTGCCATTTGGACTGTGTACAAGCCCTGCTGTTTTTCAACGTATGATGGACATGATTCTGGGTGATCTTAACATTAAGGATGACGAGGTTTTCGTCTACGTAGATGACATTTTAGTGGCGACAGAGTCAGAAACTAGACACTACGAAGTGCTGGACATGATTTTCAATGCAATGAAGAAAGCAACACTGCGGCTAAAGCCGCAAAAATGTGAATTTCTCAAAAAGCAAGTGTCGTTTTTGGGTCACATCGTAGATGAAAATGGTGTGCGAACAGACCCTGAGAAGATCGTCAAGATTCTAGAATATCCAGAACCACGCAACGTGAGCGAGCTGAGGACATTCCTTGGCATGTCGGCCTATTACCGTAAATTTATCTTAGGTTTTTCGAAGATTGCTAAAAATTTGTATCGCCTCACAAGTCCGAAAGAAAAGTGGGTTTGGGGAGCCCAGGAGAAAGAAGCTTTCGATAAACTCAAGCAGGTGTTGACTACGGCTCCAGTTCTGGCACAACCGGACATGAAAGCCGCCCAGTCTGGTACTAAACCATTTCTGATTTATACGGACGCGTCTAAAGAAGGCCTGGGGGCGGTGTTGGCCCAGAATTCGGACGATTCCGTGATTCATCCAGTGTATTTTGCATCAAAGTCCTTATCGAAAGCGGAGAGAAACTACCATATTACCGACCTGGAAGCGTTGGCGGTGGTATTTGCAGTAAAGAAGTTTCACTTCTTTATTTATGGACTGAACACCATTGTCAGGACGGACCATCAGCCACTTACCAGCCTCTTCAAGAGAACCACGGTATCCGCTCGAGTACTGCGCTGGTCACTGGAACTGCAGAAGTACAAACTACAGATAGAGTATGTAAAAGGGAAGGCAAACGCAGTTGCGGATGCCCTGTCAAGAGGAATAGTGGGAATCCACGAGGAGCCTCCAACATGTGGTGAGAACGAGGTAGTGGTGTGTACAGCACAAAATGGGGAGACCGAGACCGATTGGTTGACAGAACTCCAGCAAGATCGGAATTACAGTGAAGTCATCAAGTCCATCAGAGAAGGTAGAGAGGACGATGACGTCCAATTAAGAGGTTACCATAAAAAGCTCAAAGTGGCGGATTTTGAGATCAATGATGGAATGCTTAATCTCGTACTAGGGCATACAGCTTTGAAGGTAGTACCAAAATCGAGACGCAAGGATCTCTTTCTTGAAGCACATTACGGCCAGTTGGCGGGTCATTTGAATGCGAGAAAATTGACCAAACTACTGAAGAAAACGGTGTTCTGGGAAACAATGGAGAGAGATATAACGAAATGGAGTAGAGAGTGTAAAGACTGCCTAGTCAGTAATGTACATGAAAAACATATTCCGCCGTTGAAGCCTTTTGTCACCAAACACCCTTTTGAGCTTGTAGGCATAGACATTGTGGAAATTGGAATGTCAGAAAGTGGAAACAAATATGCACTTGTGGCCATTGATCATTTCACAAAGTTCGTTGGAGCGTATCCAATCCCAGATAAGAAAGCTAGAACGGTAGCACGGACGCTTCTGGAGCGATGGATATGTGATGGGTGCAGATGGCCCAAGGTGTTGCACTCTGATCAAGGCCCAGAATTTGTGAACAGCGTCCTATCAGACATATGCGAACTCACTGGCATTCAACAATCTCTCACAAAAGGGTACCTTCCTAGAGAAAACGGAATGACTGAGCGTGTCATTGGTACACTCACACGAATGCTTAAGAAAAAAACTAGAATACCGGCGCAGTGGGACGTACTTTTACCAATGGTTGTTTTGGCCTATAATTCAGCGCCACACTCCGCTACGGGCGAGAGCCCATTTTTCTTGCTCCATGCTTTTGATCCATACGTACCCTCCAACGTAATACCCGCGGATAAACCCACGTTTAGTCACATAGACTATGATGACTATAAGTACGAGCTCCTTGCTAGCATGCAATTAGCTCACGACGCAGCAGCGCAGTTTAACGAAGAATATAGGGAGAAAATGAAACGCGCTTATGATAAGAGGGTGAACTCTAACCCAACACTGGTGCCACGAGTAGGTGATCGTGTATACGTTAAACTCCCCCGGGAAAAGAGTGCTGCGGCATTGCCCAAACTATGTAATGAATGGGGAGGTCCATATCGAGTTATTGAATGTAGCGATAATTCTGCTCTACTTACTAATATTAGTAGCAATGAAGATCCTATACGAATGCAGTACGACATGTTGATAAAAATCCCACCAGAAGTAGACGATGAACCAATAAATACGAAAACTAGAAGAAAGCGACGCACAGCAAGACAAGGCGTATGTTGCAGGTCTACGCCAGATGGTCACGACACGAGCCAGCTGAGCCTGTTCTATCACTGCCCTGGAAGCGGCTACGACTCAAGGCTGAATTACAATTTTCACTGTACAATTCGGACCATGACGTTCAAGGATGTGGTGCCGCATGCAGACCAAAGCATTGCTGATCTCAGATTTAATAATGTGTTCCAATTAGCGCGCCTACTGGCAATCTTTGAACACGAGCGTCAGCAAGATCGTCGACGTTTTTTAATGAACGACCTTAACTATAACCTGGTAACTTTCGAGAGCGTGCAAAAGGCGTACGTATTCTATAAGGACCACTGTGCCCACGTCTTCAGAGCCATAATGCAGCACGATGGAAGTCACGCGCAGCTGTTACATGACGGCAATGTGGGAATCGACATCAACCAATTAAACGACCTCATGAACTCCGGTATTCGGTTTGCGGCTCGGTTCTCGTGGAAGGACATCAAGATCGACGAAGCCGAACGACCAGTTCTGATCCTGTTGCCCTCAGGATTTCGCAAAATCGGAGATATCTACCAGCAGTCGCAGGACGTCATTTTCCTTGTGTACCACGGCATCGCAGACATTGGATCCCTAGTGAATGGACGTACTGCCAGGGCCTGCGTATTCGTAGGGCCTACGACACCGAATCAGATGGAGCAAGCATCCTGGCTGAAGGCTTGCAGCCCATTGGGGGCTTTGGTGCGCACTGGCACTAAGCTGATTGGTGTAGCACCACCGCGTGGAGAAGAGGCTTGGGAAAAACACCGATTCGACATGGCTCAACTTTTCAGCGTCATCAAGGATACGTCAGCAGCCGCTAAGCAACTCGTGGTCAACAAAATCCCAACGGTGATTAGTGCCGAAGAGCCTTGCATGAGTGTGGGCAAACACAGCAGAGCGACTGGACAGGAGATTTACTACAAAGGTGCGGTGAAGGACTACATGACGGCTCTGCAAGAATATGTCGCTGCTGATGTTACTTTCGAACTAGCGGAAAAGGAAACCGCGAAGGAGCCAGAGTCGCAGGAAGACAATTCTAACACGCTTCACCGACCGTTCCGTGGGAAAAGAAGCCTCCCTCCTGTTCGAGCCCGTTTTAACCCTTACATGTTACCTTCTCGCACAGGATATCAAGCACCAAGCAGAGGTAACAGGACTGGATTTCATCCCCGCCGCGGCAAACCATACTATTGCTAAATGTTTTGTATACACCACGTTACCGTGATTGTGATTGGTTCATTTGTTTGTTGTTTTTGTCGGTGAGCTGTGACAGAATCAGAAATAAACACGTTTTGCTATCATGAACATTTGGAGCCATAAAGCAAGACGAGATCTAACAACGGCAGGGTCGCCGTTAGTCCCCCGGGGAGGCAAGTAAAAGTAAGAAGCGCCACGCGAGCGCCTCATGGATCAAAGTATTGATCTCCAATGTGTTTTCACATTTTCGCGCCAACGGCAGCGCCCCGCCTTGGCAAAGTAGGAACCTAGGAGTTTTTTTTTTTCAGTTACGCTCGAGGATCTCACCGGTGCGGTGCCAAGCCACTGCTCCCGCTATTCCCACCTTTCGTCGTCACCCTAACATCATTGTGGGATCTAATCTTCATCTTCTTCATATTTTCTACATTGTCGTAATAAAGTTTTCACTCCTGGAACTGTTGCCGGCACACTAAAAGGACCGAGCGGGCCGTTTTTTTTCGTTCCGCTAAAACGCTATTCAATTACTTCAACAGCCTATTGAGGGGAAATAAAGAGAACAGTAGAAGGAACAGAATACGGTAGTGGCTACTTACACTTTAAAAATTCTTACAGCACTCTTTTACACGTTTGCTGAAGGATAGAGCAGCTGTTATAGAGGTTGTAAGCCGTTAGATGGACGTTTAGTTTCGAGCAAAGCTCCTGCGTCAGGCGGGACTAGAACCCCTACCTCTGCTTTACGTGCAGGATGCTACGCCTGATTCACCGGTACCGTCTCGATACCACTGGAGAGTGCCGACAGACAAGCAGGCGCCGGATTCATCAACCGTTTACCGCCCTCCAACGGCGAAAATATCCCCAAATCTCCTGATATGACATTCATCGGCACCATGTTTGGCGGTATTTTACCGTTACCGTTACCGTTAGAGGGCGGTAACCGGTTGATGAATCCGGTCCCAGGATATCGTGGATGTAACGCGCGAGCAAACAGCGTCGGTGCTGTGAGGCGTAGCATCCTGCCGGAAAAGCAAAATAGGTTCAAGTCCCGCCCGTCGCAAGAGTTCGCAACAAACCAGAAAGAAACCAGTTTATGTTCCAGTGAGAATCTGCCGGCCAGAGGATTAAAAGGTTAACAAAAACAGGAAATGACAAATGGACGACGTTACCTAATCTTTCATTCGCCGACTCACAATGTGCATAACTGTTTCAAGGAAGAAGAATCGCTATAGCTTCAGCAAGAGAGGCTAGAATTTTCTGCCGTCACGATCGTATTTCACTGGCCTTATTCGACTACCAATCCCATGTAATTGCCTTCTGTTCGTGCTTCAAGCAGTTGAATTTCGGCTAAAAACCCGGTTCCAGACATCCATTCACGAACGGAATGGCACACTTTCTCCTTTATTGTATTGTCGATTTCCGGCTTGTCACCACGACGGCCCACTCTTATTGGACGTGCTTTAGGGACAGAACGCACAAGTGCTTAGAGTGGACAACTAGAAACACGATTTTGTACCTATTTCGAATGACTTTTACTCGATAACCCATGTAATAGGGCGCAGTTATGGAGAAAAATAAAAGAAACTTCGAAAATTTTGTAGTTGAAGGCAAGAAATAGACTTCGGCAGAGACCTCGACAGAGCAAGTGCACGACTAAGCTAATAGAATGAACGAGATTATAGCGGAGTGATGCCGATGTGAAGGCTAGATGTATTGCGAAAAAAAAAAGCGAAATGAAAAACAAAGCACCATCTACATTAGCCAAGAAATAGCTTCGAGAAGGTCGTGGTAAAACAATCTACCTGTTCTCTCGAGTCCACTAATAAAGACAGAAGCTGGGAAGCAAGTCACCTGAAGCTCAACGTTACAGACTCGTGAACCACACTGTTCTTGATTTCAACTATGTAGGACCTATCAAATAAAGGATAAGGGTCGACGTTACCCAATCCCTTCTGGGATGCGTCACGCATTCTACATAATTCTAGGATATGTCGTGGAGGCGACTTGAATGCTACCTGACCTTTAACCATACAATGACTTGCAGTGGGCAGCCGATGAACAAGTCAGCGGTGTGTCCTTCCCAGACAAGTCTGCTACTAATTCACCGACCTCTGAGAGATGGAAGGCTTGGTTGGCATAGGCGGGAAATCCGAACCAAGAACCTTGAATCCGAGTGCACGTGAGAACGGGCGCCTCCTCCGACTGCGCTACACGCGCCCATTATGTGGACCAAACACGCATTCCTAATTCCTTAACGACGAACATACTCCTAGGGGTGTTTTTGGGTTTTTCGCTGTTTGTTATGTTTGGTCGTTTTTATGGCCTGTGTATAATAAATAAGAATAAATCATAATAAATAATAATTCGGACCGTATCCACGAGATGGGCGCGTGTAGCGCAGTCGGAGGAGGTGCCGGCTGTCGCGTGCACCCGATACAAGGTTGCTAGTTTGGATCTCCCGCCCAGGCCAACAGAACCATCCATCCCTCGGGGTCGGTGAATTGGTACCACACTTGTCTGGGAAGGATAAAGCGTTAACTTGTTCATCGGCTGGCCACCGCAAGTCATTGTATGGTCAAATACGCATTCATTAAAACAATACAATAAACAAGAATAAAAAATTCTTACATTCGTTTCGTTCCTACCCTTAGACGAATGTAAGAAAGTTAAAAAAGAAAATAAGAGCTTCCCCGGAACTCCTCAGTAAGGAGGGAAGCGCATTCATATCGCCTCCACGACATCCCTTAGAAGTAGGATGAGTGGCACATTCCAAACGGGATTGAATAACGCCGTCCTTTATCCTTTATCCTTTACTATGGAGGCAATTTCAATGCGCGGCGGCGCGAGTATAAAAGGCGCCTATCGCCGTCCTTTATCGTTTTACCCACGAAATCTTGTAGAAGTAGAAAGCATGGTACATCCAGATGAAAAGGAATTTCCCCAAACTTCATAATTTCAACAAAAATTTTGTATAAAATTCGTTGGAATGGTAGTGCTGGTGCAGTCCTTATCAAACGAAGTTACTATAAAGTGTTCAAACAGAAGCACTGATATGGCTGCTCCCTCCAGGTAGATGTAGAGGCCATATATCCATTGGATTCAGAGAATTACGCATAAAAGGAGTGTGTGGCGCATAAGGGACGGATTGGAAAGGTCGAGTTCTTGAGAAACTGCGAAGAGTAAAAACAATTTGAATGTTCCTGTTTATAAAGCATAAATGTCGACGTTGGTTAAGCCTATTAGATGCGCCACACATTCAGCGTCTAGCGGATATCGTGAATGCAACATCAAACGAGTACATGGCTCAAACAATGAATTGCTGAGGTTATCCGATAGTCAAGTGAGAGTTTCACGCTCGAAAGCCAGGTTTGGTACCAGCTCTTCTCCATTGAGGGCAGGAAAGGTCCCTTGTTCTGTGCAGAACCCGAACCTTGAACCAATTCAGGATGCATGTGAGAGCTGGCGCCTCCTTCGACAGCTTTACCACGCGCCCAATCATGGTATACTACTACCTTTTAGTGGGTGTGTAGTGGTACAGTCGGATGGGATGTGTGAGCTCCTGATCGAGGTAAATGGTTCGAGCCCCGCCTAAGCTAAAGAGGCCTTCCTTCTCTCCGAGTTTGGCGAGTTGGTACCAAACTTAGCTGAGAAGGGTGGAACACTAACTTATCCATGGCCTGGCCAACGCAAGCCATTGTAATACTAATAGAATACGCATTCAACATGCCTCCAGGATATCCCGTAGAAGTATAATAGCGTGCCTGGCGCATGCTAAATAGGGCCTGAGTAACGCCGACAGCTATTCCTTAGTGTCCACCAATCCTCAAATACCAGAAGCTGGATCTGAACATCCTTTCAGATGCAAGGACGAAGGTGATCGGCGTTGAAGTCATCATAGCGCTTCATCAGTGAAATCGGTGTGAAGATGAATACTGGTTCTGAGTAATCAATAACCTCGAAAATTAACCAAGAAGAGCTCTTGGTAAGGTTAAAGGATGAAGAACAGCGCTACCCATTCTTTAACGGAATGCGCCACATATCCTACTTCTGCTCGACATCTTGGTAGCAATATGAATAGGTATTTGGTCTAAACAATGACTTGCGGTGGCCAAACGATGGACAAGTCTAATCGAACCATTTCGGGATATGCCACGCATTCCGCCTCTACTGGATGTGATGGAGGCAATTGGAGTCAGTACTTGGCCTATAAAATGGCTTGCAGTGGCCAGTTGATGTATAATTCGGTGGTTTATTCTTTCCAGACAAGCCTGCTATCAATTCACCGACCCCGGTTGTATGGAAGGATTGGTTGGTGTGGGCAGGAAACAAACCAAAAACCTCAACTCGGAGTGAATGCGACAGTCAGCCTCTCCTTCGGTTGCGCTACTACGCATCCTAGATTTCCTAATAAACGAGGCAAAAATAAAACGCATCTAAAGCAATATCTTAGGAATAAAATAGAGCTAGAAGTAATGGATGATATTTTTTGAGCGCAATAGTATGTGCTATCCATGGGTAACACACACAAAACACATTTTCATTCGATACCAATGCGAGATGTGCAACCACGCGGCAATCGATAGAACCTGACACCCATCACCGAATGGTTTATCCATCTGTAAACATTACAAACGTCATCTCATCTCTTCGGTAAACAAGCTCCAAAACAATCTAAAATGACGTAGAGAGTGAGAAGACAAGTCTATCGAGCATAAAACTATAGAACAATAATAAATCAAAAGCTTCAAGCATGGAAACCGAGCATACTGCAGTTGGTTAGAACAAGTACCACTAACTACGCTGAACCATCAAGCGGTGAACGAGAGCAATAAACCTATATAAAAGCGATACGACACAGATTTTAGTATAGTGAATTAGTGAGCTAAAGTCATTTTGAATCGAAACTCGACCTTAACGCAGCAAATTTGGCTAAACCCGTTCAGGCGGTATCCGTGAAGGAGAAAAGAAGACGATGCGAGATTTCTAATTACATGTGAAGTGGTTATCCCGTGAAGAAATTGAGCGATGAGCATGAATGCCGAAGGTGCTGTGCTGGCATTACGCTCGGATCTGCTCGTTTGCCTTCTTGGAATCGACGTGCGCTGATCGTATCCTCACCTGAAGGCTGTAGCAATGTAAGAGAGCGCATTTATAAGGGGTATTAAGATGGTTTGTTGCTGAGCTAGTTTTCAAGGTATTTTTGAGAACAAACCTCAAGTAGAAACTAGAAGTCTAGCCGGCATAGGGTTATGTTCCAACACTTTGCCGGTTAGACTTCTAGTTTCTACTTGAGGTATGAAACATCTATGAGGAAACGAGTTCATCTATGAGGAAACGAGCGGCTTGGGGAGCTTTCAAGAGGTTCGAAGAAGTCGTGAAGAAGACGAAAAACGTCACGTTCAAAACATAAAAGCTTACAAAATGTATGTGGTCCCCTTGTGGAACCAGGGATAGCCATGTGTAATCCTACCCAAAAGATCCTGCGTGGACCTTTCAGATAGCATGCAAAACAATTTCACTAGAAAACTTATGATGAGGTATTAGGGGGGGGGGGGGCAAAAGTAATGAGACACCCCGTGCCGTGTCGACATATCTCGTGGCTGGAGTCTGGTTTCGTGCTTATCGTATTTGTATGTTTGTATGCTACTTATTGAAGCCCATCTGAGAAGTTATCACTTCCGCCCTTTTCAGAAGCATGCCAAAACCCCAGTCTGTCTCGTGCCGAAACCCCGGTCTGACGAGTCGACCTGTTTCGCGCAAATCTCGCCCAATTCCCAACCCCGAGCAGCCTGGGCTCAATATTCACTCAAGATGAGAAGTACGTCTTCTACCTTAACCCTGCCAAGCAGCGAGTCTGGGTGAGGCCTGGTGACCTGTTACCGACTATCGTTCGGCGAGATGTTCACGGCGAGAAGCATCTTTGGAGCTTTTGGGTCTGCGCCCATGGACTGGTTTACCGGAAGCTGTTTCCCAAGAGCACCGCGATGAACTCCAAGGCCATGGTGAACGAAATAGAACAGATGGGCCGGCGACTCGCTCTTATTCATTCGCAGCGCTTCAAGAAGGTTCTCCTCTTCGACAACGCCGCACCCCATCGGGAACAAGTAACCACGGATAAGCTTGGCCAGCTGGGCTACGTTCACATGCCTCAACCACCGTATTCGCCGGACATCTCTCCATGCGACTACCACCACTTCTTGGGCCTACGGGACTTCCTGGTCGGAAGGGACACAAAAACCCAAGGAGTCCTTGACAACCATATCGAGCAGTTGTGCAACACCAGGCTCAAGCAGTTCTGTAAGGAGGGGATCAGGAAGTTGACTGAACGATGGCAGCAAGGTCATTGCCCTTAATGGCAAATACATTCCTCAGCATCGTTGAGTTGTAATTGAGTTATAAAGAGATAAAGATTTTTTTTTCAATTTGTCTCATTACTTTTGGCCCCCCCCCCCTAATATTTTTCGGTGGATTATGGTCTGACCTTCGCTGAAAAATAGAAGGAAAATCTCAGATCTTGTCATGATGTACAAAATACTTTCTATTTAGTAAGGTTTCCACAAATCCAATTAATGTTTTGTGTACTTTAGTATGGCTTCCATAAATCCAATTAACTTTTTGTGGTGTATTGGAGAGAACCCTTAAAGAGCGGCTTAAGCGTTGAATTCTGGTTGCAAAATCATGAATAAGACCAGACTTTCCGACCTAGGTTTCTCAATGAATCCAATATCTTGCTTAGGAAGTACGATGACCTGGAGAAGCTGTCTGTGTAAACCCATAAAAGTCCTATTGTTCCTAGTTCATTGATAATATTTGTAGACAGAAGTTTGCTAATTTGTTCATTTTGTATTCTTTTGTTCGGTTACACTAGACTTGATCTACACCTTGAAACAAATATACCATTTTCTCGTCGAAATGGACATTTTTAAATTCAAACTGGATACTTTTCACGTCAAAATTTACACTTTTCAATTTAAATTGGAGCCTTCTGAGCCTAAGCCTAACCAGGAAACTATCTCAGCGGTAGGTCGGAACGGCTCAAGTGTTGTATATGGGCAGAATCGCCTCTCTCTGGGAAACAACAAAATACAAATATCTCGATCCCAATACAGCTCTGCGCAGAGTTAGAAACGACGGAAGATGAGCCGTTGGTGGCGTCAGTCCTCGGCCTGCACGCGTAGGGCGGGCTCAAGTTGGCTGGAAACAGCGATCATGGGGATTAAGCCGTCCCTCTACCCTCTGTGCCACCACCGCATGCTCGTCATCGCTGTTCTCAGCCAACCTCAGGCCGCCCTCCGCGTGCAGGCAGAGGCTAACACCGCGAACGGCTTCCGTCGTCCCCAACTCTGCACAGACTTATATTGGGGTCGAGACATATGGATTTTATTGTTTTCCAGCGAGAGGCGATTCTGCCCATATACAACATTAGCCGTTTCGACCTACCGTTGAGACAGTTCCCTGGTAAGACTTTTGAGATGAAAGCGAACTCTTGCAGATTTAAATGAATTTTGAAATTTTTCTAGATTAAATTAGATACCATCCGAAAAGGTTAGAATAATTTTTTGTTCAAGAGAAATGTAAGTGTGACTTTCCTTGAAGTTTTAATTCACCTACCCGGTAAGTGTTTAAAATTTTATTTAAATAATAGGAAACATGGCTTAACGCTTGTTTTAAAGAGTAAGAAGACTTTTTGGTGCCAAAGAAGAGATTCTTAGCGCCCTCTTTCAAGACGTCGTAGTTTTTATTTCACTGGTAGCAGCATTTCTGTTTGCATAGAGTTCGATACAACATAACAACTTCAGAAAATACACCTATCTTCACTTTTATGGTTCACGTAGGTGGCATTTACACTATCAATCAAATAAAAGTTGAGCGGACTCTTTGAGTGCATGACGCGAACTAACAGTGTCAGATTTGATTTGAAAAGTGTCCAACTCATCGTGAAAATCGCACAAATAAATAAATAAATAAATAAATAAATAAATAAATAACGCTCTCCATCAAACTAACTCCACCTGTCTTTTTTTTTGCTAGCGTACGCTTCACAAACTCTGGTCGTACCAAAATAGAAGGAACTCGGCGTCGCACAGCGAGGAATACAGAGAACGGTGCTTGCAGTTAAGCGATTCACACAAGCGAGAGGCCTTCGTCTGATAATCGAGCTTCGTCGACGTTCGATTATCAGACGCTGTCGAATGGGAGAAGTGTCGGAAACAAGGTGGGCCGGACACGTAATGGGTTTTGCAGACATTCACTGGAGCAGAGCCGTCACCGACTAGATTCCACTAAAGTCTAAAAATACCAGGACCCACCTACGCATTGATTGAACTTATTCCTGAAAGCCTTGAACGAACTATATGATCTGTTTCGCATAACTCAAGCGAGGTCGATTCATAGAAGCACTCTGGCATCCGACAGGAACGAATGCAAGCGCTGCTCAAGCAACTCGATAATGAACGGGACGACAGGTAATATTTCTGGTCACCTCACGAACACAATCACATAACGAAGAATTCAGTTGTTACAGGTTTGTTTTGTAGCGATCAAAAGTTTTATGCCCGGCGGAACTCGAACCCGTCGCTTCTGCTTTCCGGGCAGCAATGCTACGCCTTACAGCACCGGCGCTGTTTTACCGCACGTAACATCCGCGATATCCTTAAGACCTGTCAATGCCAACTCGTGATATCGGGGTGGGAAAATTCTTTCCAAAATAGGCCTATGATATCAGGGAGAATTTTGTCCCCGATATCGGTGATATGGGGAACAAAACTCTCTCCAGAATAGTCGTCAAACTAAATCCGTTATTTTGTAACAAAGTCAGTCTCATTCAGCACGCCATTGGCCACATTTGTTGGCACCATACCGGCTTCCGCTGATGTTCACTGAGAGCATTCTACGTCTAGTCAAAACTTTTACTAGATTTCTTCCTTTTTTTTAAATATCGAATCTACCCTACCAGACCATCACGAGGTAACCCAATGAATCAGTAAGGAATGAATTAGGTAGGATGCTTTCCGTACATAGCCATGGATATATCGGATGTGTGCAGCGATGTTCGAAAAAATCTGACCTATTCTAGACCTCAACACTGTTGAGCAAAATAAGATACCAAATTATTTTTTGCCTTTGTAACCAAAATCATAAAAAGCTATCCTGCACCGAACCGCTCGTTTTTTTCCACCTAAGTAGAACTGCATTACATTGCATAAAAAGTGAAAATAAAAGTAACCGATTGGCTTAGATGTGAACATGGAGCAAAAAACAGGCGAAATTCCTGAAAGTCCATAGAAAACAAGACCACAACCACTCACCCTTTGATGGTGTCCGTTCACGGTCTTCCTCTAAAGTGCCCAGGTCCGCCTTGATCTGGGCGCTTAGGAGGGGGTCCCCCACCAGGATGAGCAGGGACAGGTCTTTTATGCGCGGGAGCAGCCGGTCGCACACCTGGAGGGCGCGGGCCATTGTTGCCTGTTGGCTGCGTCTGCAAAACTGGTGTTTATGTGTTTATCTGGAAAAATTGTCTGAAAAAATTCAAACTAATTGCTGATTTATGGACTACGAACTATGTGGGTCAAGAAGTTTCGACTATTTTTTCAGCCTACATCCTCAAGTCGCAGTCCTAATCAATAATTTTGGGACAACAACAACTTGAAGTTAGAAGGCGCTTTTACAATAAACAAGACTATCTAAAAACTTGAAAACGACAAAGACTAACCTCTCCCTCTGGCGGCGGTGAAGGCTTGCGAGCTCTCTCCATAGCCGCGTATTCACTGTTGAACTCGCTCATGTTTGGAGTTTCCGAGTACACCAACATGAAGTCACCCGATTTTGTGAATTCACCCTGACGACCGCACGACAGATTCAGCATTCCCTTAAGCCAGATATCCATTAATAATATAAAAACCCCTATAAAACCTGATTGACTAAAAAGAAGAGGCTTACCCTATGGATGCTTGTGAATGCGTTCTTGATCTTGATGATATCACCCGGTTCGAACAGGTCTTGCACCTCGGCATTCATAATGGTGAAGATGATCGAGCCTGACGGATCAGCGATGCGCATGCTCAGCAGCAAACTGCCATTAGCCAGACGTCGCGCTGGATCTAGAGAAGCAGAGCTCAGAGGAGAAGTCATTATAGAGACATTAGCAATAATGACCATAAACCTTACATGAATTAAGCTGTCACAACGATTTTTTGTTGCGATCAAAACTCTGCCGCCATGCGGGACTCGAACCCGCACCTCCTGCTGACCGGGCGGGAATGCTCTACGCCATTACACCACCAGCGCTGTTTGATCGAACGCAACATCCATAGCTCGTGGGATCAATCCAGCACTCATCCATATGTCGCGATGAGTAGGCCGTTGATATCGGCATGGAACCATTTAAGCTTCGGTCTTGACAAAATTGATTCAGTTCATGTTCTTTAAGCCTCAAGTGGTGTAATAGCGTAGAGCATTCCCCCAGATCAGAAGGAGGTGCTGGTTCGAGTCCCGCCTAGCGCTAGAGTTTTGATCGCAACGAAACACCGTTGTAACAGGTTCCACCTCGATACCTGCCATTTGAGGCTTAAAGGAAATGAATTGAACCAATTTTATGAAGATCGCAGCCTAACTAGTTCCATGCTGACATCAACGGCCGGTTCATCCCAACATATGGGTGAGTGCTGATGGGTCCCATGAGGTGTGGATGCCGTGTTTCGATCAAGCAGCGCCGGTGGTGTAATGGCGTGGAGCATTCCCGCCCGGTCAACAGGTGCTGGTTCGAGTACCGCCTGGCGCTAGAGTTTTGATAGCAACAAAACATCGTAGTAACAGCATAGGTTTCGTTTTAAAGTGCAGAGTGACATCGAGAAATTTTCTGACTTACCAGGATACTATCTCAACGGTAGGTCGGAACGGCGCAAGTGTTGTATGTGGGCAGAGCCGCCTTTCTCTGGGTAGTAACAAACTGCAGGTATCTCGACCCCAATACAAGTCTGCGCAGAGTTAGGGGCGACGGAAGTCGCGTGCTGGCGCCCTGTTGATTCACTGCTCCACAGTTGACGGGCGCGTGCGGGTGAGGGCTCGTATCGCGGATCAACGCAGTGTACAGGTGGCGTAGTAGGGAAGCGCTCGGGCTCGTGAGCGAGGGTTGGACCCCGCGGACTGCGTTTGTTTTGCACTTTTGCAAAGTCCATGTTTATCGTATAGGTAATCTACCTAGAGGTATTATAGTGCGTTATAGAGCATGTTTGCATATAACATATGCTTCAAACTTTAGCTAAAATGTTCACTTCTGTGTGGAGCTCATTTTAAGCCTATTTTGTGTGAAGCTGTAGTTATGCAACGATAGATAATTTGTGGCACTAGTTAAAAGTTTCTGCCGGGGACGGCAGGCAGAGACAGAATCGTGAAAAATGGATGTCAGATTCGTGAACAGCACCCCAAATAACACCCCTAGACGAAGTTTCAGCGAAATCGGTGACCCCTGCCTGGACCACCCTTGTTAACGGTATGGGTGGTCTCCGACAGAATCGTGAAAAACGGATGTCAGATTCGTGATCAGCACCCCAAATAACACCCCTAGAGAAAGTTTCAGCGGATTTTTTTCTGACCGAAGCCTTGTCGGTGGAGTTGGAACTTTTAACTAGTGCCACAAATTATCTATCGTTACATAACTACAGCTTCACACAAAATAGCCTTAAAATAAGTGACACACGGAAGTGAACATTTTAGCTCATCTGTAGTTTGAAGCATATGTTATATGTAAACATGCTCTATAACACACTATAATACCCCTAGGTGGATTATCAATATGATAAACATGGATTCTGCAAAAGTGCAAAACAAACGCAGCCTACGGGATCCAAACCCCGACCCTTCGTTCACGAGCCCGAGCTCTTCCCTACTACGCCACCTGTGCATTGCGCCGAGTCGCGATACGAGCCCTCATCCCAGGCGCGCCCGTCAGTTGTGGAGTACGTGAATCAATAGGGCGCCAACACGCGACTTCCGTCGTCCCTAACTCTGCGCAGAGTTGTATTGGGGTCGAGATATCTGCAGCATGTTACTTCTCAGGGAGAGGCGGTTCTGCCCATATACAACACTTGCGCCGTTCCGACCTACCGTTGAGATAGTATCCTGGTTAGCCTGTGAACCACACAAAATGTTCTTACTAGAGTACCACGTTTTCAAATCGTTGTTGGATCAACACGCCTCTGGCTCTGCGCTGGCACCATGCCAGCTCTACGGTAATCAATAATGGAGCTACGGAAAGAAGAAATGTCGTACTGTTTGAGGCAGTTGTGGACAGAAGGCGGAGTGACGTTCTACCCCCCCCCCGCCCTTTAAACAGAGGCGTGACAAATGTCCGCGTCTCCATTATATCGTAAGGCAGCCACTGGACTCTCGAGCAAGCTCGGGAGTTGGGGGTGGGCGGGCCAGAGGGACGGGGGGGGGGTAGAACGCTCGTCCCCCGTGGACAGAACATTTGAGAGGAACTGCTAGTTGACGCTGACGCGGAGTAGCACAGAACAAGGCAAGGGAAGGAACTCCGTTCTTCGTTAGGTGCGACTGATCTAACTTAGCTATTCAACGATACCCTGCTGGTGTACAGCGGGCACCAGTCCGCCCAGTACCAGTAATTCTTCCCAAAATGGTCTATCCAATGCCTTATCAAACAGTATGAAACCTCGAGCGTGTGGAGCGCAGACGGAGAAGGCGCGGGCTGCCGCCTGCATCCGATACCAGGTTCCTGGTTCGGATTTCCCGCCCAGGCCAACCAAGCCTTCCATCCCTCCGGGGTCGGTGAATTGGTACCAGCCTTGTCTGGGAAGGATAAAGTGCTGACTTGTTCATCTGCTGGCCACCGCAAGTCATTGTAGGCCAAATACGCATTCAACTCGCCTCCACGACATCCCGTAGAAGTAGAATGCGTGGCGCATCCCAAAGGGATTGAATAACGCCGTCCTTTATCCTTTATGAAACCTCATTCTGTCGTTCCTTAGCTTTTGTTTAGCGCGCAGTCGGGATGGTGCCAGTGCTGACCCGATGACGTGGTGGTCCCGCAAGGATTATTGTTACGGTGATGGTTTGAAAACGTGCTGCCCTAGTAAGATCGTCTTGTCAGCCGGCTCAGTGTGACCAGGCAACTCGCTCTGTTTACAATCTCACCCCTACGATAACACCACGAAGAAGAGGGTAAACCCACGATTCTCGAGCACGATTCCGAACGTGTTCACGCAGTTCATCTGTGGCACCAGCGAAGCGATCTTCACGTAACCCTCGTTCTGAACCGCTGGCGGGTGAGCATGAGCATGGTTAACAGCCATCAGAAGGTCACTGAAAAGCCTCCCTTACTCTTCGTGAACTCAAACGCCTAGACCTCCATCAAACCACTACGGTAATCAGAGCACGAGCGAAAGCAACTGCAGTGCGCGCTCACCGGCCGAGCGAGGGAAGAATTGGCGCCGGCGCAGGAATATCGATTGGAGCGCGGAAGTCGTCTAGACGGCTGGCGGAGATACCACCATCCTCCCGGGGAACTGAATGCTATGCTCGAGTTCTACTTCAAGAGCCCCTTCGTTAAGGTTTTAGGCACAAGAGTCTCCCGATGCTTCACGGCTATGGAGTGAGAGAAGTGAGGCTGAAATTCATCCTGGAATGCGCCATATACTCAGTGCGCAATCTCGAACTCTCGCATATAGTTTGGCACTTGTAGGAATTGCAGAAGAGATGCAGCTTACTACAAGGAGAATTCTAGTGTGTTCTATATCTGTGTCACAGCTAAAGAGCATCTGGACGACCTTAAATGAACCTTGGATGAAAGAACGTTATTTAATCCTTTTGCGGGATGCGCCATGCATTCTACTTTTACGAGGTATCTTGGACGCAGTTTGGCCTATGGCACATTTGTTCCTTACAATGACTTATGTTACCCAACCAGTGGACAAGTCTCACGAAGGTCTCATGTCTGGCAGTAATTGAAACACTCCAGAAGAATGGAAAGCTTGATTAGCCTAGCCGGGAACCGATCCAACAACCTTGAATCGGGATGCATGCGGCAGTCGGTCTTTCCTCCGACTGTACTGCCGCGCTTTAAAAGAAAATAGATAAACAGTAACTGCTCTCTTCGGCATTATTTCGCACTTAAATATCTTCCATTTAATATTGGAGACTGTCCGGTGCTGGTACAGAAAGTCACCTACGTCTTCTGACTTACTGATGGCGTTCCCATGACATCGTTGATATCAACCTCAAGGAAGTATTTTCACCATCAGTAAAAGTTCAGGGAACTAAGAAGCCTCTCTATAGTTGAGAAAAAGGGTTCTATTTAGGTTTTTCTTTAGCTGAGTTTTACGTGTTAAATAAATTCAGTTTTCCTAAAACAGCCAGCCCGTTGCAAGTAAGAGAATTATCTTCTTCCTCTCTTCTATCTACCCGTTAATGCAATTATTGAAGTGACAGTGAAAATCTCATCATCCTTCGACGAATTCGAGTAAAAAGTGCGGAACGACCTTCGCGTGAATGGAAGTGGTGGACAGGTCACGCTCGTCATCTCGCGCTTCGGATTCCACTCACTTTTATCCGTGGTGTTTCGCTGTCATTATCGGAGAATTTCGTAGAAGTCTTCTGCAGCGCAGTATGGAAAATTACTATATGCCTGAAGCAGTATATCACAGATCTACAAAAGCTTCGGAATGCGCCGCGCTTTCAACCCATCTGAAGAATGTACTCGATTTTTTAAAGGTTTACGAGCTGCAGTCTTGTGATATGCATGCAGCTATTTTATGCAGTAGCTACTTTTTGACTTTTTACCTTGGAGAGTTTTGGTTGCATCCAATATAACAATTTTCAACTTAAACTGGGCGCTCTTTTATTTGAAGCTGAACACTTTCAAAAATAAAATGTACATTTTGCAAGCCGAATTAAACTTATCTCAACTTTGAAAAATACGGTTTAGTGTTGTCAAAATCATCTTTTTCTAAACGAAATTCTTTCAACAAAAATTTGATGTTGAGAGTACCTCAAGGGAAAAATGACTACACTGTTTGAATTGGCAGAAAATTCGGATCTATCCTAATCTGGGAGACACAGAATTAAGAATTATGCAACAAACTGACTTGGCACTCACAGAGCGGATTGAAGAGAACAGAATAGGGTCTAAGATAACAAACTTCACAAAGAAAACAAAAGAAGAAAAAAGCATACGTTTCACACAGGTAAACAGACAACGTTATGCGCCCTCTTACTATGAGGGATCCGGGTTCCAAAATGTCAGGCGTCGGTCAGCTGTGTTTGAATGCGCTTTGCTCGCCGAGACGTATTTAGCGTTATTTGTTTGTTTTTTGCTTGTTTTCGTTTCGTTTTTTGTTTTTTAGGTCCTATTCTGTAGTCTTCAATCCACTCTGTGAGTGTCATGTCAATTTGTTGCATAATTTTTAATTCTTTGTTCCTCTCTTGGACTAGGATAGATTTCAAAATTCTCATAATGCTCCCTCAGCCCTGGTATGTCCTTCCTGTAAGGAAATTGTGCGACCACTCCGTTGTCCTTGGATGAATCCCGACAATGTTCATTTTGAGCAATATTTTGTCTACAGGCACCTTATCGAAAGCCTTTGAAAAGTCTAGATATACTAGGTCTACTCTACTTTAGTTTCCATAGCTTTAGTCCAGTCATCAAAGGACGTCAGCTGGATTTCTACAGACCTTCCTTGCAAAAGCCAAATTGATTATCAGAGATTATCTTGTGATTTTCTAAGTGCGTAACGATATGTTTTTGACGATTTTTTTGAGGGTCTTAGCAAACACAAAAGTATTACTTATGGGACGATAGTTCTTTGGATCATTTAGCGGAGACTTCTTTGGAATAGGCGTAGCGAAAGCGTGCTTCCATCTTTTTGGCACTTCACATGTCATAATACTGAAATTGAAAATATGTTCTAGGGGGTAAAGAGTGAGGCATAAAATCTGTTTAATAAGGCTTAGAGGAACGAAGTCAGGAGAGATAGAGGACGATTTTGACCATTTTGAGAGAATATCATAGATTTGTTCCGTGTGGAACCACGAAGAAACGTCCATTTGGGGAATATAACGAACCGGTAAGGAATCCGAATTCTCTTCATCTCGATCTTGAGTGTGAGATGTTAGAGAGTTCGGATTCGCACGTTTTCAAAAGTGCACAAGAAACTGGGAAGCGAGTAGATTGGCTTTGCCGACAGATGATGAACATGGGAAGCCATTGTCATCAAAAATGGTAGGCATGCCTGTATTATGTACTTCCACTGTGGATATTAATAAATCTATAAAATTTGTTTGTATCATGAATCCGAGGATTTTATTTTCCATATACACGTTGTGTCTCAACACAGCTTTGTCCACTTTTTTGCTGTATACAGCATACTTACTCCAATCGTTTGCATCATTTGTTGTGGAGGCTATATTCCACAGGTAGGTTCGTTGACGTACCATCCTTTTGAGGTAATTTGGAAGCGTGGGTTCCCTTTTTTCGATTTAACGGAGTAGAGCTAATGTTTCTATGACATGATGCAAAATGCACAGAGAAGTCTCGTACTTATCATTCACTGTTTGTAGATGGTAAAAGCTTCCTATCCAGTCAACGTTGGCGAGGTAATCTGGCACGTCGTTGTAATTTACTTCACTAAAATCCGTTCTCCACTCAAACATTGACCAGTCTACATCCAAGGATATCAGTAAGGTCACTGTATTATGGTCGCTACTCCCCAAGAATGGACAACACATACTTCCTCAGCAAAACTTTTCTTATTACACAAGACCAGGTCCAGCATTGCGTCACCTCTAGTTGGGGATGATACTGATTGTTCATATCCATGAGATTCGAACAAATTAATGTAGGCAGCTGATATTCGGCATAATTTCGTGGAGCATAAATCCAAGAGATCAAAATCACCTAGAACACATTGTTTGTTGCATTAATAGTGCAATTGCCGTGTACATGCGTTTTACATTTTCATTTACACTATCGATCAAATAAACATAGCTAGATCCTGCACGAGTGCACGGCGCTATCTCTTCACCCGAACAATTCATGGAGCATTTCAGAATGAAAAAAATGTCGTTTTAGTGAAAAAAAGTAGAAAGTTTCAGTTTCTATCAGGAAGGAAACGCGTTTTCGAGACTGCTTCTATGGATGACATGAAAAACTTTTTGAGTAAAAAAATGAATCAAAATTTGTTCTAAAGCGTAGATAGTGGTAATTTTTATTCTATAATAGCAACTATTCTGTTCGCATGAAGTAACACAGATAAAGGCACTACAACAAAACAGTGACTTAAAATACGCAAATCCCCATATCGTAGTTTAAAGTAAGCAGAATTTGCACTTATAATCAAGTGTACGTCTCTACGATCTGTTTAAGTACACGGCGCAATTTTTACTTTTATTGTGCAAAAAAGCGCTACTCTCTCGACCTTTAAAGCAAAATTTAGGTTGCTGTTTTTCCTGGTTTTGTAAAACTTCGCAGTATTATGTCCACTTGTTGGAATAGGAGAACTTAAGAGTTGAAGAAATTCAGTACATATCGTGAACATGGGCAGCATTCAGAGATGGGAGCGCGCCTGCCAATCATATTGCATTAGAATGGCGTGCCATTCAGAGAAGATGTATAGGAACAGTATTTTGATTAGCTGACGTATCTTTGGCCGGTGCCCTGCTTGGTTATGCTCGGCTGGTGCACCACTTCCTCCCAATGCTGTCCATCTTCACGACATGAACCAAAAATTCGAACAGTAGATTTTCCTCGGCAAAAATTACTCTAACCAACTTAGAGAAATTCTGTTTTAGTGTTCTAAGGAAGAAAATACCGTTTTGATTCGTGTGATATTCAGCTTAGTTTCAGAAGCATTAAGCTTGTTTAGAAAAGTGTCCAACTTGATTTGAAAAATGCATAACTCAACACAAAAATGGCACATATCTGGCGTGTTGTACTCAAATCGTCCACAAATATTGCAGCGTTTAAACTGTGATGGCCACTGCTGGTTTGAATGGGGTCTTTGCTATTTCAGTTCATCAAAAGTGGAACTCATTTAATAGGGATAAAAAAGATTAAAAGATAAAGGACAGCGCTACTCAATCTCTTTTGGGATGCGATCGTTTAGGCGATTCGAATGCGTGTTTCGCCTATGTGATGACCACTCAGATAAACAATTCAGCGCAGTATCCTGCCCAGGCAAGTCTTGGTCCCCATTTACCGACCACAAAGAGATGGATGCTTGGTTGGCCTGGGCGGAAAATCCGAACGAGGAACCTGGTATCAGGTGCACGTGACAGCCGGCACTTCTTCCGACTGCGCTACACGCACCCACTTAATAGTGAAACGGCCCAGTATTTGGATTTCTAAGCGTTATCTGAAGAGCTAAATTTGCTGCCATCATTTATTCTAATTTTATTTGGTTTGTACTTTTTTCTAATGACCTGTTAAGCCTGCTTATTCATGCAGAAATAAATAATTAAATGAAACTTCTGTTAAGGCTAACCATTTTTAAAGGATTGTACTAAGGTAGTAGACAACTGGGAGTTCATCAAAGGTTCTTCCAGCCTTCTTCATGCCGGTGTCATGGAGCTGACGTACGGTAGCGGCGGACCAACCGTTCGTAATGCTCTCCGGCCTGCTGATGTGTTCCTCCACGTCGTCTCGGTGGTCTTGACCCGAATCGGGCGCTCGCAGCTGTTTCCCCTTCGCTCGTTCGTTTATCACCCGACTGATATCTGCTGGCCAAGTCGTCGTCGCCGGCGTCGTCCGCGACGTCGTCAGATCTCTCTCCCGTCGCGTTCTCATACCGTGATTTGGTCCGCCGAGTTGTATAGTTGTTAGCGCACTCAATCACCACTACGATGTTCATGACTTCTGATTCTGAAGCGCTTGTTGTGCATGTAGTTGACGCTTTCCGTACAAGAGTCCACATCGTGCAGGTTGCCGCTTTTTTGGTAATATCTTGACTATTTTTTCTTAGATATTTTTTGAGCTTATTTACTGACAGTGATACAGTAGACTGAATTTGAATGCGTGGTGTAGCCATGGATTTCTTTTTACCACTGGCCTTCCTCATTGAGTATTCTTCATTTGTACAGCTTTCGGAATGCCTTGAGATGACCGGATGAAGATGATTTCTCAAGAGGATTTCTACTATTTTCTAATATAACTGCTTAATTGTAAGGAAGAGACATGAGCTGATCAATTCTCGAAGGACGTCGCAAGTATAGAGTTCGATCCATGGGAAGCAAACCATCTGGTCTTCATCACGTTTCATTTGACTTCTTCCCCCATCTCCAATTTCTTCGTATCGCTCTATTAGTTTTCTTTAACAGCTACTGTAGCATCGATGCTCTCAACTGGTATTCTGGAGTTGTTTTTAAAAGAAATCGCTTATGCATTGCAAATTTTGAAAAAGTGTGAAAGACTAACAAGAGTTGCTATGCAGAACAGAATAGGGAGGAGGAATATATACCATTTTCACGTCGAATTAGACACTTTTCAAATCAAATTGGACACTTTCGAACGAAATTGGAGCTTTCCATGTCAAATTTCAAATCAATTTAAACACTCTTCTAGGCTAGCCTAATCCTAAGGCTTAAAATCAGAGCGAACTTTTCCAAATCGAAATGAATTCTTCTACATTAAACTAGGGACTCCAAAAAGACTAGAATAAGTTTTCTACTTGGGAAAATTTTTAGAATGACTTTCTTTGGAGTATTAATCCACTTTCCAACAAGTAAACGCAGTAAACGCTTGTTTAAAATTGAATAAAATTTCTTTTTTTTTGGAAGAATAATGGTGTAGAGCTTGTTTAGCAGGAAGGGAGACACTTTTTAGTGTTGAAAACGAGATTGTATCAGGCTCTCTACCAAGACGTTGAGAATTTTATTCGAATGAGAGCAGAATTTCTGCTTGCATAGAGTTTCACACTTGGAAACGGTACAAGAAAAACAACTGCAAAAGCACACATATCCTCACTTCTACGGTTTATTCAAGTTGCGGAGAACTTTTCGAGGGCATGGCGCGATCTGACCTTCAGTACGCTCTATGCTTGCTTTTTTGCTCTGTTCTAACCATAAGACACATTTCAGTTTATTACTGTTTTCTGTAAACGGAAATTTTTTTTATACAATTATTGCTCTTATTAGGGCTGGTATGTGCGCATGTAGCGCAGTCGGAGAAGGCGCGACTCTCGCGTGCATCCGATACTAGGGTCCTGGTTTGGATTTCCCGCCCAGGCCAACCAAGGTTTCCATTCCTCCGGGGTCGGTGAATTGGTACCAGATTTGTCTGGGAAGGACGAAGCGCTGACTTGTTCATCGGCTGGCCACCGCAAGTCATTTTATGGCCAAATACGCATTCAAGTCGCCTCCACGAATCCCATTGAAGTAGAATTCGTGGCGCATCCCAAAAGGGTTCAGTAACACAGTCATTTACCCTTTTATTAGGACTGGTAATGTGAAAATTTTAAGAAATGTCGCGCCATATTTTCCTTGAAAAAACTCTAACCATCTTATTGAGTGTAGTTTGACCTGACTGAAAGTCAGTTCGATTTGCAAAAGTTCACTTTGATTTTAAAAATCTTAAAGCTAGCAGAGAAGAGTGTTCAAACTGATTCGAAAAGTGTTCAATTCGACGTGAAAATGGCATAAATGACAAAAACCCGATCCATACCCGCTTTAGTCTCCAACATTGTTTTTTGTGACCTATTTCGATAGAGGCCACGGAAGCACTGAAATAGCTCGCACAGTGGAGCATGGACTTTTGATATTCTTCAAGGCAGGGAAGTATTCCAAGCAATTCTTGGCTTTAGACACGCAGTCTTTAGGTAAACAATCGCCGTTGACTAGGTGGGACTGATGTAGACCGACTTACAGCGTCTACAGATGTAACTTCTTATCTGAAGAACCGCTCCCAGCAATAGAAGTCCATGAACCGTCGTCGTTCGAATCCCCGAAATCGCTAGCTTACCGACCTCTTCCGGCCGCTTTGTACGAGCGTGATTATTTGTCCTGACCCTCGCAAAGCCAGCACGCCAACATAAGGACCGTCCGACCGTCCGACCGTCCGTCGGTCCACCTCGGTCGGTGCCGCCTTCGCACTCACCGGCCAGAGCTGCTTCACGTCAACTCGAGCTCTCCTTTATCCACTCAGCCTTCATTTCTCTTCACTCCGACCGATCAATACCAGATCAATGGTGTTTGCATTGTAAATGTATTTTATTGTCTCAAAGCCGCTTGGAGGACCTGTTTTGGAATTTTTATATTTTTCACCTATTGATTTCGAATTTTGCTTTTTTTATTTGGCGTGATAATTCACTGCAACGGAAAAAAGACGACAGTAATCAATTCCTTTGTGGGATGCGCCACGCATTCTACTTCAGCGCGATTCAGTGAAGGCGATTTGAATGCGTATTTGGCCCATACAATTTACTTAAGGTTGCTAACTGATGGATAAGTCAGCGTTTTATCCTTCCCGGACAAATCTGGAAGCAATTCACCGGAAAGTCGTATTGCCTAGGCGAGAACCCGAACCGAGAACTTCCACTCGGAGTGCACTTGACAGCCGGCGGCTCTTTCATCTGTGCCAGCCCGAAGCCACACAATAATTCACAGTACAAAAAATAGAAAAATAATTGTAACGAACATTTATTTTTTTTACAATCGATCTGCCATAATATAGCACATGTATTACAGTATCTATAGTTTGTCCCATTGGTTTGTTTTGAATAGTGCACTTTCGTTTGTCCAATTATATTTAGTTCATGTTGGGTGTTCCCTTTAATGTTTTCCTTCGGCAAATGTAGTATAAATAAATAAATAAGTAAATATGGAAATTAATATGTGATAATATGTGATAATTAAAAATGTGATAATTATGTGATAATATGCGATAATTAATTAATATGTGCTTTGCTCGACTTTATATCGGGTTTTTAATTTTGGAGAGGTCGTGTATAGCGCAGACGGAAGAGATGCCGACTGTCGCGTGCACCCGATACCAGGTTACCGGTTCGGATTTCCCGCCCAGGCCAACCAAGCCTTCCATCCCTCTGGGGTCGGTGAATTGGTACCAGACTCGTCTGGGAAGGATAGAGCGCTGACTTGTTCATCGGCTGGCCACCGCAAGTCATTGTATGGCCAAATACGCATTCATACCGCCTCCACATCCCGTAGAAGTAGAATGCGTGGCCCATCCCCGAAGGGATTGAGTAGCGACGTCCTTTATTGTTTATGTTTATTCTTCTACGTGTTATGTTTGTTTACTTATTTCAGCAGGTATAATCATAAATATTCAATTATTTTTTTCATGCACTGCCAAGAGTGTGCCTCAAATGATTAAAAAATCAGATTACTAAAAAAGGTTTATTCTGGCTCGTGGTAGCGCAGTCGGAGGAGGTGCTGGGCGTCGCGTGCACCCGATTCGAGGTTTTTGGTTCGGATTTCCGTCCAGGCCGACCACCAAACCATTTACCAGTCCGGGGTCGCTGAATTTGTACGGCTAGAAACGGTACACTGACTTGTCTACCAACTGGTCACCGCAAGTTATTGTATAATCATATGCGCGTTCAAATTGCCTTCATGCTATGATGCAAAAGTAGAGTGCATGGCGCATTCCAACCAAGGATTAATTTGCGCGGCTTACCCCTAATTTTTGGCTCTCTACCTATTTTTTCTAAGAAATTGATTGAGTTGTTTCTTGAAATGGCACTGGTTTTTCACTAGGCTTTAACCGGACCGGTTCTGAAATGCTCAGTGCAAAAACAGAGTCCATCGACGATATGGCACACATCAAGATCTGACTCTTCTTCCAGCGGTTCGTTCGCCTTCTTTCCAACATCTGGCTGAACCAGACATGCCACGTAATTGCAGACCGTCCTTACTTCAGCATACAGGAAGTGTTGGAAAACGCAAACATGAGAGCAATCGTCGGTAATTTGCGTCGGCTCTGTTGTCCAGTTTCGTAGTAGAGAAGAGTTCGTTCCACCAGTTTGGGCAGACAGTCCGCCTTCTAGCCTCATTACATGCACAGGTTTCTTCTGTTTTTCTAGAACTGTTTGTATTTCCATTCGCCATGCCTGTTTCTTTGCTCGACTACCCCCTTCCCTTTAGTCTTTAACCTTAAAGTTGAAACAAATCGCTGGAAATTCTTGAAACTTTTCGAGAAAATCAGTCTTCTACTCACGTTTTTAAAAAAAACCACCATTAGTCACAGTGACTTCCTTTCCATGGATCTCTGTGCATTGGTGAGGCAAAATGCAAGATATATACCGTTACCACGTCGACCTGAACACTTTTCGAATGAAGTTGGACAGTCCACCAAGCTGCTTTGGCCTATGAAATCAAAGAGTGAACTGTTCGTAAGCAAAATAATTTTTTTCATCACATTAAACTACAGATTCTCCAAAAGGTCATAATAATTTTCTGCTCAAGAAAAATTTTAGTAAAACTTTCTTTGAAGTTTTAAGTCATCCATCCAATAGTCATTGTTTGAAATTCTATCAAACTCTCAATTTTTAAAGAAAAATAGAGGTTTAAATTTTGTTTTAAGAAAGAGGAATGTGAAAATTTTTCAGTGGTAAAAAACAGATTGCGCCATGCCCCCTTCCCATAGGTCTCGATTTTTTTCATCCGATAGCAGAGTTTCTGTTTGCATGGAGTTTGACATCGTTAACGATACAGCAAAAACAACTGTAAAAAACAAACATATCCTTGTTCTGAAGGTTTATGCAAGTGGCATTTACACTATCAGTCAAATAAAAGTTGCGGCGAATTTTTGAGTGCATGGCGCGATCTAATCTTTTATTGCACTAAATGATTGCTGTTTTGTTGCGCCTTAAAACAAAATCTAACTTACTATTTTTAAAGGATAAAAATTTGATAAAATTAGTGCGCTCCTTCGGGCAGATGAGCTTTAAAAAATTCTACGAAAGCTATACCAAATTTCCATTAAACAAGAAATTATTCTAACCTTCTCGTTGAGTCTGTAGCTTAAACTGCCTGAATGTCATTTTGATTTGAAAGCGTTCGAGTTGATCTAAAAGCCTTCGGCCGGCTTAGAGAAGTGGTCAAAGTTTGATTTCAAAAGTGGTCAACGAAAATTCGGCGTGAAAATGGTATATATTACATCCCACTCAGTTTTTATTGTTCGTACATAAAATGACAGGGGCGCGTGTAGCGCTGTCGGAGGAGGCGCCGGCTGTTGGGTGCACCTGATGCCAGGTTCCTTGTTCGGATTCCCCACCCAGGCCAACCAAGCCTTCCATCCCTACGGAATCGATGAACTGGTACCAGACTTGTCTGGGAAGCATAAAGCGCGGACTTTTTCATCGGCTGGGTACCGCAAGTCATTGTATGGCCAAATACGCATTCAAATCGCCTCCACGACATCCCGTAAAAATAGAATGCATGGCGCATCCCAAAAGGGATTGAGTAACACCGTCCTTTGTCCTTTATCCATATCCTTACATAAAGTGACAAACCATTAAAGCAATGATTCTTTATGGGCTGCCGAGTTAGCGTCTAGCGCGGCTCACGAGAGTGGGCTAGTTGCGAGTCTAAACTAGAACGAGTATCGAGAATCGGCTACACTGCACCCTTTTAGCTGGAGCAATAGAAGACTGGTTTCAAGATTCCTTTTCTGGTGTCTCTTCGAATTTTCGCACGATTTCACTGGAATTTTCAGACGACCACGAGACCCCTAATAGGTCATTTCTTCTGGCTCGACGACGTTTTTGTCGTCCGTGAGTCACTCAGGTGGACATCGTCGTGAGCTGTGATGCGCCTGCGCGGTGTTGTCGCGATCGCTTTCAACCAGTAAAAACGCTGGCGGGTGGCTTTCGTGCCGCTTAATTGACTCGATGAGATCGGCCGTCGCCGATTTCGTCTGAGTGGAGTGGGAGAGAGGACCGCATCCACTGACCTCTTGCTGGGGGAACCTCTGGTGTACCAGAACAAATAGTGCACGCGCGGCCGCGAGACGAGGACGGACGTGTTCTCCAGTCCTCGAGATCCCCACCGCCGCCCGATCCCGCTCATTAAGCGGCTTCACGAAAGGCCAAACGATACGGTTTCTTGCCTGCAAACTAGAAGGATTACGTCGGAGGAGCGCCTAGCGCCTTAGAGTGCGAGACACCCAATGAGTCTCTCGCTCAATCGAAGTTAAGATGTATGGGGCCAGATTTTATGGTAACGGCCCGTCTATACATTATCAGCCCTACCTTTTGCCTAATTGGCCTAAAACCGTGTTTTTTGCTCCGTTTTCTGTGCTTTGCAATATTTTTAAAGACTCATTTCTGATGACGAGATCTCTGCGATCAGAAGGCAATAATGTCAGTCCTTGTGGATAAGGGTGGAACAACGCAAACGTCTCGAAGAGCGATGGAGGCCATCGTTCAAGAATTCTACACAGATCTGTTCCGTTCTTCCATCACTGTCCCGAAATGCTTGATGCCACCAGCTGAGGAAGTACCTCCCATTCTGGAATCAGAAGTTGTTCATGCCATCAGAAGGATGAAGCCGGGCACTGCTCCCGGACCGGACGGCATTTCTGCTGATCTCCTTCGTGCGGGTGGCAGTGTCCTCTGCTCACTTCTTGCCAAGCACTTCAACCACTACCTTCGACTTGGTAGGATTCCGGACTCATGGAAGGAGTCAAAAACAGTTTTAATCTTCAAAAAAGGTCAGCAGGAGGATATCAACAACTATCGACCCATCAGTTTTCTCTCGGTTGTGTACAAAATCTTCACCAAGATACTGCTCAATCGTATGGAGCGTTGCTTGGATGAGTATCAGCCAGTGGAGCAAGCAGGGTTTCGCAAGGATTTCTCCTGCATGGACCATATTCAGACTGTCTCACAGCTCATCGAGAGGAGCCGCGAATACCACCTCCCACTTGTCCTTGTCTTCGGGGATTACCGGAAAGCGTTCGACTCTGTGGAAATCAACGCCATTTTGAACGCACTTGTACACGCTGGTATACCATCGCCCTACATCCGACTTCCCGACGAATGCTTCTCGAACACATCGACCACCATCCAGTTGTTCGATCGAAAGCTTAAATTCCTATCGGGAAAGGAGTACGGCAGGGAGACACGATTTCTCCCAAGCTATTCATAGCGGCACTCCAGGATGCCATAAAGGACTTGAACTGGGACGATAAAGGCTACCTTGTCGACGGTAAACGGATCAGCAACCTTCGCTTCGCCGACGATATTGTTCTCATCTCTACCAGCACGGCAGAAGTCGAGGAAATTCTGAACGAGCTCAATGTGGCAGGTATGAAGATTGGATTGGACAAGAATATGTCCAAAACGCAACTTATGGTCAACCAGTGGTGTGACACGGGACTCGTAAGGTTAAATGGAGTCGCTCTACAACAGGTCGACTCCTACGTCTCGAGCGGTCTGGAAGAATTGTGGTCCCCGCTGAGAAGACCTCCAGCCGACAAAAGGACCATCAAAGTATCAAAGGAAGTAAGTATTTCTGATAGGAATGTCACGTTTTGAATGAGATCGGGCTTCTCATTAAAAGGTATGAGGAATATATGATAAAAGGATAAAGGACGGCGATACTCAATCCCTTTTTGGATGCGCCACGCATTACACTTTAATGGTTTGACGTGGATGCCATTTAAATGCGTATTTGGCCTACACGGTGATTCGCGATGGTCGTCCGAAGAACATGTCAGCGTTTCGTTCTGCCCAAGTTAATGAAGGCTTGGTTGGCCTTACCGGGCAGTACGACGTAGGAAGGGGTACAGTCGGGTACAGGCGACTAATTCGCGCAGTAGAGAGAAATGAGAATGAAGCGATGGCAGCGATTATGCAATGCAATAAGGTCTATTTTTTGAATTTCATTTTAACGTTTAAAAATGAATTCAATTATTGGTATTTTATGAACTCGCCGGATGTAGCAGCCCCGAGAGGATTCAAACTCTCGGCCAGTACCAATAAGTCCGTCATCCAATGATATATATTTATATTTACATTTATACATATATATTTATTCTGTGCACGAAGTGGAAAATTACTAGCCTGTATACTGAAGATGGGCGCATGGAGCGCAGTCGGAGGAGGCGCCGACTGTCGCTTGCACCCGATGCCAGGCTTTAGGTTCGTATTTCCCGCCCAGGCCAACCAAGCCTTTCATCATTCCGAGGTCGGTGAATTAGTACCAGACTTGTCTGGGAAGGATAAAGCGCTGACTTTTGTTCATCGGCTAGCCACCGCAAGTCATTCTACGGCCAAGTACGCATTCAACTAACCTCCACGACATCCCGTAGAAGTAGAATGCGTGGCGCATCCCAAAGGGGATTGAATAACGTTGTCCTTTACCCTTTTTCTACTGATGATACCGGTTAGGGGATGTCTTATATTGCCTTATAGAATTGGTAAGATCAATTATTGCCACCGAGGGTGAAAACAAGCGCGCCGTAACTCTGCTCTTGGGCGTCTCGTAGCGCAATGGGAGGTGTCGCCTGTTGCGTGCACCCGATAGCAGGTTCTCGGTTCGGATTCCCCGCCCAGGCTAACCTAGCGTTTCATCGCTCCAGGATCGGTAAATTGGTACCAGACGTACCTGTGAGGAATGAAGCACTGATTTGTCAATAAGCTGGGTATCGAAACTCATTATATAGGCCAAAAGCGTAATCAACTTGCCTCCACGACATACCGTGAAAAAAAGGGGTGGCAAGTCCCAAAAGAGAAGGAATAGCGCCATGTTCTATCCATTTACCCTTATCCGTTCCCTGTTCTGTGCAGAGATCGGGTCGAGATCTTGCATCTTCGCCATTCTGAGGCATACACACTTCGGTCCGCATACACGACTTCACACCATCCGATGGGGTAGTGTCCTTAGTATCCCGGTCGGCCCGATCTCTTTGTTGCAAGATGCTTTCGAGAGCCAATTGGTCTGAGAGCTTGCTAGTCCACTTCTAGAACGTCTGAACGGTCGTTCAGCTGAGTCGTCATGTCACGATAAGTCGTCGACGATGTCATAGAGATCTGTGAGAACGATGCTGAATTGATCGCAATCAGTCGTCCATACCAGTATTTGATCCGCTTCGAGTTGACAAGCGCGACACAGCGCTGGCGCTTTCGTTCTGGATCGCAGCCGCCGACAGCGACATCCTTGAGCGATTTCGCTCTTCATCGCTTCCTTCTATACAGAACCCCTGAATCGTCTGGAATTGCCCCGAATTTCAGCGTTCGGTGACCTGACATGGTATCCTACTATTAGGAAGGTTGTCGATTTCAGACAAGCCGCAGTTATTTTCACTCTTTCGAATGCAGAAATGAGCCCAGTTTATTTTTCGTGTTCATTTCCTTTTATTTTCGAGAAAGAAACAGCAACTCCTTGTCATTTCTATTCTTGGTCAATTCTTTCTTAATGTTCCTTTTGAATGATTTTTGTATCTCTTGAAAAGCTGTGCTTCCAGTGTGGTTTCTTCAATGTGGAGTCGGAGTCTCCCAAACAGTTTTGCAGACAAATTTAATTTAGACAAGACAAGTTTTGACAGTTTTTTCTGGGGCAGCCTCATTTTTTGCAAATTTTTGCAGAATTTCACAGTAGAGTCATTTTTCTATCTGAATAGACAACTTTTGAATCTGAAATTGCACCCCTATTAAATTTCAATTTTTTCATTAAACTTTAGGTAAGTCTAAGTTTACTGAGGCAATTTTCAGCTAAATAATTAGGACGTACGGTTTTTCATCCATTGAAAACATGATGCGGAAAAATCTTTTTAGGAAAAGCTATTACGCTACCAAAGCTAGCAGCGCAATTTTTTAGAGTACGTTTCAAATCAAGTTGCTTCTTCAAAACGTGTGTCATGCCGAAAGTTTCTTCTAAAATGGGAAAAATTAAACCAGTCGTAATTGATTCGAAGAGTGCCTCCAGAAAAAAAAACTATCTGTTCTTTATTATAAAGCAGCCAGCGTTCAAAATGTCAACTCCAAAAAGTTTTGCAGTCAAGAATAAAATTTTCTGGGACAGCCTTCAATTTTTGCAGAATTTCACGGTAGAGTCATTTTTCTATCTGAAGGGCAACTTTTGTATCTGAAATTGCTCGCCCAAAAAATAAAATTTCGACTTTTTTCATTAAACGTTAGGTAAGTCTCAGTTTACTGAGGCAATCTTCACCTAAATAATTAGGACGTCCAGTTTTTCATCCATTGAATAAATTATGTGAAAAAATCTTTTTAGAGGAACGGGTAAATTTTTGCTAGCAGTTAGAACATAGAGCATAGAACATGTATTGGTCAAAACGTGATACAAAGTCAATTTAGTACAAAAGGATATATCGAAAGTTGGCTTTTTGAAAATTATGAAAATCAGAACATAGAAATTTGTTGAGCAAAAAAGTGATTCAAATCAGTGTTTAGCACAAAACGTTACGGCAAAACGTCGGATAATTTAGCCCTTCAAAGACAGCAAAAGCCGATTGTTTCCATGGTTTAAGTAAAATGAAAAATGCTTGTTTTTTTAAGAGCTACTTTCTTAATTAGCATCAAATTGTTATAAAGTACGTTTCAGATCAAGTCGCTTTTTTTTAAAGAAAAGTGTCATGCTGTGAATATCTTCTAAAATGGGACAAAATTAAACCAGTCGTAATTGATTCGAAGAGTGCTTAAAAAACTATTTAGATTTTATTTCAAAAAACACCCAGCATTCAAAACTTTGCTGAATTCCAAATTCACTCATATGTCTTCCTGAACGAATTGAAACGAAAGTGCGCTTTTTTGTTTTGATGGCCGTTGGCAAAAAAGGATTCAAAGCTGACTTCTATAATAAAGCGATGTGGAAGCGAAAATCATAAAATTCTTTCTTCAAAGTGCTCTGTTTCGTCACCTATCTCCAGACGAACCTTTTTTGTCATACCACCTTCCCGGCTGCTCATCAGTAAGGTTTCAGTTATTATGTTCTACAAGCCCAACTTTACGACACCCAAGACAAGGCGGACACTGACAACTCACTACAGGCGGATATTATAGCTATATACTATCAGAAAGGGTGCGTGGAGCGCAGTCGGAAGAGGTGCCGGCTGTGGCGTGCACGAGATAAAAGGTTCCTGGTTCGGATTTCCGCCCACGCCAGCCAAGCCTTCCATCCCTCCGGAGTCGATGAATTGCTATCAGATTTGTCTGAGAGGAATAAAACGCCAACTTGTCCATCGGCTGGCTATCGCAAGTGGGCCAAATGCCGCACTCACATCACCTTCACGACATTCCATAGAAATATAATGCGTGGCGCATCCCAAAAAGATTGAATAACCATCGAACTTTATCGGTATTATTTATTACTATCTAAGACATGTTGTCAGTAGCCCCCTGATCGCGTCGTAAAGATCGTATTAACCTGCCGAAAGAGGCATTATAGACGGGGCGATAGCATCTGGAAAGGTGCGGTGAGTACGGCGGATGGCCGCCATCAACACGACACCGTCACTGATGCGCGGAGATCTATTCATGGAATGTTCTCACGAGAGCACAATACTCATAGTCGTGTCACCGCCGTCGTCGTCGGCCAGGAAGTCGTACTCGATATCTCCTTGCACTCAGATCAGGCTGCACTGTGCTTCTTTTAACGTTTCCCTTCGCCCAGTAGCTGCAAAACCTTTCAAATAGTACCTGCATTTTTTAGGACACCCTGCATCTTACAAACGCAGTAGTGTGTTTTTAAGTTTTACAGAGTGTCGATCATTGCAAAGTTGAAAGCTTTGCTATGATCGACAAGCACTAGCACCTGGTCACTTCAGAACGTTGAGGTGTTTTTGCTCAAGACTGTCGTCAATTGTTCGTAACTCCTTCAGTTCATCAGAACTCGATGGCACACCTCTAGGTACTATTTTAATTCTAACATAGAGAAAGTATGAGAAATAATAAAATAAAAATAAAATATGATATAAAGAAATGATTTTTTAAAGTGCATATTTTCACCTTAAGCAGGACACTCTCTAAGAAAAAGCAAACGGATCTAAAGTCAAAAAACGTACGTTCTCTAAGTGGAGGTAAGGAAATCTCTGTTTCAAAAAATTTCTATTGTTTCAGTTGAAAAATCCTGTACGCTTTTAGAATGAGCATGAGACTCTTACGTCTTTAAAAAAATTGGATAGCAAAATGGTGTTTTATTTCTAAAGTTGCTCCATTGCAAATTGAAACTTTCAATTTAGAAAAAGAAGCAGTTTAAAATGAAAGTGTTCAATTTGTTATGAAGATTGTACATATGGCAGATCTTTGCTGCCTGCAATATATGTGGCCCTAAAAGTTCCTACTTTTTCTTGCTGTAAAATCTTTCACGATTGACTGAATGATGACTGTATTTGGATGAGGTTGATATTCTTTAACAGCGGCTCTATTGCCTCGAATAGTCCAGCTCTCACAAAGGAAGGGTCTGAGGCGTAGACTGAGCGGGGGGAGCGAATTAAATAGGGAGAATACCCACCCCTCAATTAGTATAAAATGTGTTCATTTTTCGCCCAGTCGTTAAACCCAAGGAGTATAGGGTCCCTGGAATCACAATGGAATACGGCACATCACGAGTTCGGGGGTCTTGTACGCCCGCGATGCCTCTGCCGGCAAGCGGCTCGGAGCGCAGTGGAAGTGGGGTTGTCTCATGCGAGAAAGGTAGGGGGTTCGGTTTTTCCGCACTGCTTCACTTTTGCATTTTGAGTGACCTGTTGTGATTTGGGGATTCTGACGTCTACACCATTTTCGAACGTTTTCTGTGCATTTGCCAGCTGTGTGCTGTATAGAATACCTTTCTTTCGTATTGTTTATTACTTACCGGATTTTTGGCCACAACGTCTTCGTCAACTTCCAATTGACGTGCTTCGAAGTCCTTTAGTATGCTGGCTGTCTGTTCGGCGAGCTTGATTTTTTCTCTCGAAGATTCCCTATCTAAAGGTGGGCCACACTTCAACGGGAGCAGGTGGATTAGCACTCGAGCACCTTCAGACGTGGTTGGTGTTAGGTTTTAGAAACCACAGCATTCAGCTGAAAAATTAGGCATAAAAACGTATGTAAATGGCGTAGACGTCAGAATCCCCAAATCTCAACCAGTCAGTCGAAGTGCAAAAATGCAGCAGCGCACAAGAACCAAAACCCCGACCTTCCTCGCATGAATCAACCCCATTTCCACTGCGCTCCGAGCCGCTTGCCGTCAGAGGCATGGCTGGCGTACAAGGCCGCGAAACTCCCGATGCACCGTGACTTCAGGGACCCTCTACTCCTTGGGTTTAACGAATGGGCAAAAACTGAACCCATTTTTATACTAATTGAGGGGTGGGATTCTCCCTATATGACTTGCTCTCCCCGTTTAGACATACGCTTCAGACTGTTCCCTTGTCAGAATTACCCCCAGCGGCGTTCTTCTCCTTTCCGCGCGTCAAGTATGAGAAGGCGAAAGGGGTGTGAAAAGAACGGACGACTGCGCCAACGAGTCGTCGCGGCGAAGAAGTTCCCAGTGAGTTAGATCGCGTGGTCCAGTTCGCTGCGCTTGTTGTTTGCCGGCCATCCATCATGGACTTCAACTTCGGCCCGAGTCGCCGCGGCGTTGTTCATGCGCTAGTGGACAGCGTTTAACTGATCTTTTTGCCTATTTGATCATTAAGTGTTCCTTCCAACTTAGGAAAATTTTTGAAGAAAAACGACATTCAGACAGCTGCTATTGATGTCTTGCTCTCATATCTCTCGATACAGGTTGTATTCCCGGGACATCCTTCTCTTCCATTCTTCAGTAGTCAATGGGCTTCTATAATAGATTGTATGTGTAGAAGAGTCAGTTTTTTTATTCCTACCTGGCTCACACTCGATTTTCAAAGCGAAGAACGATTTCAAACATGTAAAGTGTAGAAGCAGTCTACAAGATAAGGAACAGCTACAGAGTATAAAAGACAGCGTCAACCAGTATTTTTGAAGCGTCCACCACATATTCCACTTCTACGTTATGTGGTCTAGGCAATTTGAATGCGTATCAATCCTATCTGATGGATAACCGATGAACAAGCCAGTGCTTTATGCTTCCCAGACAAGTCTCGTACTAATTCTCCTACCCCGGAGTGATGGAAGGGTTGGTAGGCTAGGCGGGAAAATCGAGCCAAGAATTTATTATAATACCGGAAAGTGCACGCGAGAGCCGGCACCTCGTCCGTCTGCGCTATAAGCGCTCTATTATATATTATTATATATTATTATTTATTTCAGTGCAAAAATAATTATTACAAAATTTTATTTATTTATTTATTTATTTCACTGGTGCACGTGGAGCGCAATCAGAGGAGGCGCCGGCTGTCGCGTGCACCCGATACCAGGTTCCTAGTTCGCATTCTCCGCCCAGGCCAATCAAGCCTTCCATCCCTCCGGGGTCGGTGAATTGGTACCAGACTTGTCTGGGAAGGATAGAGCGCTGACTTGTTAATCGGCTGGCCACCGCAAGTCATTGTATGGCCAAATACGCATTCAACTCGCCTCCACAACAGAAGTAGAATGCGTGGCGCATCCCAAAGGAGATTGAATAACGCCGTTTTTCATCGTTTATCCTTTATTTATATCACTCATGCTAATCCTACTAGAAAATGAATGAGCCTTCATTATAAATTTCGCAAAGCAGATCAGAGATTTATATATATATTTATTTATTTATTTATTTATTTATTATTGAAAGCGCTTAATAGTGCTTCAACACCGGGCATCAAAAACAATCGTTAAGAAGCATGACAATAAATGGCAAATTATTAATCAAGTCGAATGGTCAGGAACAAACTCCAAAAAAAGTCTAGCAAAGAGAAAAAAATAAAAAAGTGTCAAAAATAAATGTGAGTATCATCTAGCTGCGCCGGCTTTACGGAGTCTACCTCTACTAAATAGTGTTTATCCTGCAAAAATTTTGATGTTTTTTCAACTGGCCACTGAAAGGCAGTTTATAGATAAAATACGCACTTAATTTTTCTCAACGATATACTGGACTGGACAATTAGAAATAGTGGCTCATTCTCCAAAAAGTGAGATTGACTTTGATCATTATGTCCTTTATTGATTTACAAATCGCTGTTATACACTTCTTGAACGAGCGACGTATTAGAGTTACTCCCTTCAGACTGTCGCTCCTTAATAAAAATCTTCAATATCGATTGAAATGGATTGACCGATCGATACTGCTCAGGAACCATTTTTCTGATCATATTCGCAACATATTCACCTTAAAAGATTACCCTGTCTGTTCCTCTTTGTCACATCGGATTTGTTAAGAAACCGACGAATACAAACCACAATTGATTTTGCGCGGACAGGCGGACAGATTCACGGGTTCGTTTTTGCCCGAATAGGAGGGTTTTTCATATGGTGGTAGATGTTTTCTTGTTCGAGCTCTATGAGAAATATATAGCCATGACGCTAAGCAGTTTTGTCTTTCAAATGGCTCATTATATACGTACTGTTCCACTGCTTTTTTAGAGTAGTTTAATATAACGATAGAGGTAACGGGTGAAAGACGGCATTAATCAATCCCTTTTGGGATGCGCCGCGCATTCCACTTCAACGGGTTGTCGTGAAGGCGATATAAATGCATATTTGGCCATGCAATAACTTGCGCTAAAGTCAGCGATTCCGTTTCACCGATCCCTGAGGAATAGAAGGCTCGGATGGTCTGGGTGGGGGAATCGAACCAAGAGCCTAGTATCGGGTGCCCGCGACAGCCGGCGCCTCCTCCGACTTTGCTACAGACGCAGTGTTATAGCTATGAGATTTCCGTTGATCGATACTGCGCTTTTTGTTGAATAACTTCAAGTTTTAAATTGACTAATAAAAATAAAAGTAAAGATTGAAAATGAAGGACAGAGTACGGCGTAAGTCAATCTTCATTTGGAACGCGTCATGCATTCTATACTTCTAGTGGCAAATTGAATCCCGACAAAGGGATGGGAGGGTTGACAGCCCTGACCTCGACTGCGTTACCATGCTGCCCACTGGAAAAATAAATGACATTCAGTTTAAAAAAAACTTAAAAATTAATGGTGTTGGTTTTCTAGTTTTTTTTTGTTTTTCGAATGCATTTATCAATCAATGCCAACTATAAAAGCTTTGAAATGTTGACAAGACTTCCCACCCTCCTTCATGGTCTTGCCCTGATGATCAGGTGAGTATCCACCTCCCCCCTCCCCGTTGTCCAGCCCAATGAAGCCAGTAAATCGGCTCGCTTCGTACGGGTAATCCTCGTTGACCATCGTCTCGTCGTCGGTGCTATGTTTGTACGCGCACGCGCCTCGACGACGGCGACGGTGCTCCATCTCCGTCCCCTCATCAGTCAAGTTCACTTTTGCACTCACTTCATTACTCGCACTGGACAGCCGCCGACCTTGACCGGCGTTTCGCTGCTCGGGAATTCCCTTCAATGTAGCATAACATGCTCAGATTGCGCCGTGCACTTCATTTCACCTGGCGAGTTCTTCGGTGTATTTGAAGGTGCTGCTTTATAAATAGCATTCACGTGAGAATTCAGTGAATGCTATGTGACCGTTTCTTCGAGACCAACTAGGTCTTTCAGTGTCGTAGCTAAAGCTGTTGGGCCAAGATGGGTAAATTCCTCTATTCGGCTTACGCTTCGGCGTAATCGTATTCTTCAGAGGCTGGAGAAGACAGAAGGAGTTGGGAAAATTATTCGCACAAGGATCACTCCAAGTTACAGAAGCTTCGAAAGTTAGTGATCGAATGAGACGGAAGGGGAGTAAGGCAACCTGACTGACCTTGTTGAAACAGCCGAGAGGCTTTAATCCTTCAACTCATTCTGTGACTTTTCCAAGCTCTGAAGAAGGCGTTAGCGCCAAAACGAAAGCCCAATACAGAATTATAGCAGTCTTGGCTAAACAGTTTCACAAGACCCTACGACACAGATAATGTACATGCAGAAGATTCAACGATTATCTAGGCCAAATACGCATTCAAATCGCCTCCACGCACCCCGACGAAGTAGCATGCGTGGCGCATACCAAAGAAGGATTGATTAACGTCGTTCTTCATCTTATCCTTTATGTCGAGTCCTGTCTAAAAGTGGCGATTCCTTGCAGGAATGTATAATAATAGACCGCCCAGAGAACAAAGACAGGCTTGACAGTCAGTCCCGTGCCTTTTAATAATGTGTTCTTCTGACCGGTATGCGAGTTGGAGCAGGAGCAGACAATTTAGCCGCTCCTATACGGCTTTACGAATGATGGGAGTATACTAGCCGGATAGAATTCAGAACTATCCTAATGGGGAGGGGCACTTTATTCTTCCTGCTCTATAAGTGATTGAAAAAATTCAAAATGAACTATTATATTTAAGAAAAACAACAGGGTGGGATTGCATGTGAGAAGTTCCTTCGTTGCAGATTTCTAGCAGGGCGATTTCTCTTTGCTCTATTTGTTTCGCTTTTCTAGAGGCCCACTCCCGCGACTAGGATAGATCCGCTAAACCTTGTCGAAGTCAGATATAACCAGACCAATCTGAAAACCTATTGGCATTGGTATACCGAACATTGGTATACCGTTCGGGAGTTTCTGTATTTATTTATTTATTTATTTGCAGTTGCGCTCTTGAAAAATGTCTTTGAAGGAACTAATGAACTTATAGCGTCGGTGTCAAAAATTTTTCAACGAATGAATGAAGGAATTTTCTTCATGTTGAAAATTTTCGAGCGAATGAAGGAACGAATTTATTTGGTCATCAATTTTTTCGAATGATCGGAAATTGGATAAGCCCTATTTTCGTTTATTCGTGTATTAATATAGTCACATAATTTATTCGGATAAGCTTCTGTGTTTGAAGATTTGAAGGTTATTTGAATATTCGAATAAAATTATTCGATTTTCGGATGAAGATGAAGTGTTCGATTTCCGAGGAATATTTGAATATAGCTCCCCTTCGATATTCTAATTCGAGCGAATGTTCGACTTTCTGAAATCATCGATGTTCAAGTTCGAACGAGTAGTCGAAAATCTGGAAATATTTACTATTCGACTATTCGAAAAAATTAATCGAATATAAAGTAGTTTAATGTAGAAGAGGCTCATTTCGATTTATAAGAGTTCTCCTTGATTTGAAAAGTGTTAGATTAGCTGAAAGAGGAGGGGGAGTATCCAATTTGATTTCAAAAGTGTCCAATTTGGTTTGAAAAGTGTCTAATTTGATTTGAAATATTTATTGATTATTTATTATATTTATTTATTTATTTATTTGATTTATAATAATTTGAAATACTTAAATCGTATATATTATTGGGATATATACGGTCGAGCACGACTATAATACTTAGTCTAGACGCTCTAATCGTTATCATTAACAAGGCAGTCAGTAGACGAATCTTTAGCTGAATTCCCGCTTACTGTTATTCAGTCTTCTGCGTGTAGTTTTTCTCTAATTTCACTAAAAGTTCAGGCTGATAGCTACTTTCGACTTCGATACTTTATTGTTGTTGTTACCAAGAGTGTTTTTGCGTCTTATAAATAAATAATGAATAAATACTCCTCTGTTCTCCAACCTATACCCCGCCCCCCCCCCATCTGTTCCCAGTTTGGATCACTGCCTCTTCGTTTCAAAAGTGCAGGTAAATAAGAGCCCGAGGTCAACAAAGGTTTCCAAGTCGCACGTGCGGTTTTTTTCATTGAATGGAAAGAGCGAGGTGACCCGTTCGGGGTTCACACAAGAGTGGTGTTGGTGCAAAGGAAAGGGTAGGGTAGGGTATACGTCTGAGAAGTGGAGCTGCACAGTCGAATTTGGCGCAATCATCGAGCGAAAATTGAGGATCAGCTCGATACTTTCATTGAGCGGAGCATACCTTGGAAAGGTTGATGGGCTCTAGTCTGGTTCTTCAGTGGCCCCTATTAGCGTTGGATCTATCCTAGTCGGAGGGGTGCATCACTCGCACAAATGTAAAGAAACTGCAAACAAAGGCACACTCCCAGACCAGTTCTCGTTCAGTTCATTCTCCTTGTTGCTTTCAGTTTTGCCGTCGTTGTCAAAAGTCAGATGGAGTACAGTCTACTAAGATTGATCCGTCAGCGTTTCATTCTATTTATTTTGTTGGAAGTTTGGGGTACGATTTGCTGATTCCGAAAGGATAGAAGGCGTCGTTAGCCTGCTGGCATTGGCGAAGCCGATCTGTAGGTTTCGATTCGGTTTAAAACCTTGAGCTATCGCCTCCTTCATCTGCACTACCCACAGCTACTATACCTCTTAAGTGTATGGATAAAGGATAACATTACTCAATCCATTTTGAGACGCGCCACGCACTCTACTTCTACGGGATGTCATGGAGGCGATTTCTATACGTATTTGGTCATACAATGACTTGTGGTGGTCGGCCCATGAACAAGTCAGCGCTATATCGTTCCTAGAACAAGTCTGGTACGGGTGCACTCGACAGCAGGCACCTCCCCTGACTGCGCTATAACACGCGCCGCCCACTATACCTCTTAACCACAGTAAATTGAAAAATCAGAATTGGATCATTAAAGGATAAAATAATGAAGGACGATGTTACCCAATTTTTTGGGATGCGCCACGCATTCTGCTTTCACGGAATGTCGTCGAGGCAAAAAATGAATGTGTATTTGGCTTCTAGGTTGACTTGCGGTGGTTAGACACCAGTCCCAAACAAGTCTGATACCAAATCTCCAACCTCGAGAGATGGAAGGCTTGATTGCCCGGGTAGAAAATTCGAACCAAGAACCTGAAGTCAGGTACAAGTGGCAGCCGTGACGTCTCCTCCAACTGCGCTACGAATCGCTCCGAAACCCATACTATTGCAGATTTTAGCAGTCTTCCGTAGTAATTTCGTTAATTGAAAGGCACGGTTCAAAACTAGCACATTTAGCCATAGACTTTACCGTTAGAATTTGTTAATAGTACACGTTTCTCCCATATTTATCCTTTTCCTTCCAGAAGGGCTCTAGACTTTTGTTGCACAATAAACTCTTTTGAAGTTGTTTTTCTGATAGATCTAAAGGTGAGTTTTCGTTTCAATGTTCATACAATACTCTGGACGGAAAAAACTGTCCCTACAATGACGCGTAATTTCAGATAGCAGACATGCTTCGTCTTAAATGCATATTTTTACTGAAAGGATAAAATGATTGAGGATTAAGGAGGCGCTACTCAGTCACTTTTAAGAAGCGCCATGCATTCTACTTCTACGGAAGGTCGTGGAGGCGATCTGAATTCGTATTTGGCCTTACGGTGATTTGCGGCGGCCAGCCGATGAACAGGTCAGCGCCTTATCCTTCCCAGACCAGCCGGGGTCCAATTCACTGACCTCGGAGCGATGGAGAGCTTGGTTGGCGTGGACGGAAAATCCGAACCGGGAACCTAGTATCGGGTCACGCGACAGCAGGGGCATCTCCACGGACTGCGCTACACGCGCCCATTTTTTCACTTACTGAAAAAATTAATTATTAATTACTAATTTAAAATAACTTAAATAAATTCGTAAAACTGGCTCGGCAAATGTCTATGTTGCTACATTCATAATTCAAAATTCTTAATTCAAATTCAAAATTCAGTAATTCTCCCCTTCTAGTAAAAGGGGTGGGCAGTGAAAGATCCAGTTTCCTAGACCAAGAGGCAAGATGTAAGATCAGCAACCTTCGCTTGTAGAGCTAGCACGGAATTTCTGAATTTGTCAAAAGAAAGTGCACATTACCAAATTCTCTGTACAAGTACACCCAAACGCTTACTCTGCAACCTCTCGCGCCCACTCGGTTGATAGGTTCGATTCTGTATGCATTGTTTAAGAAGCATTCTAATGGCAAGCTGGACAGTCTTAGAGCAATTCTTGAGTAGGGTGGTCGGGAATTTCCGATAAAACTCCCCAAACACTCACTCTACAGGCTGTCGCGCCCACTCGATTAAATACGTCCGGCCTATATGCATTGTTCAACTCCATCGATTTATATGTCAAAGGATAGAGCTTAAGCTGCTCAGCTCAAAGATATGTTTCTTTTTACAAGTGCTTGATTTAAGAAAAAAAAGTTATTGAAAAAACCGCTTCGGAACGCTCCAAAGCGTTTTTTTCGGCAATTGACCAAATCATACGTGCGGTACTGTTCAAAGAACTTGTCAACCAGTATCTTCAGGGTGTGTCTTAGAAGTTTATCGTTTTCTTTTCTTCATCGTGTTGTTTTTTGTTATTCATACTTATTCGCGCCTTCGCTAGGTTTTCTTATTGGTTTGCTTGCCTGTTGCATGGATTTCCATGTAAAAAAATGAATAAACAAATAAATAAAATAATAAAATGATAGTGTTCTGGAATGGGCAGTTTAACTCTTCTTGGTGGTGAGATGTTATTTTTTCACAACTGCATTTGCTTCCTGAACATTTGTCCGTGTCCTACCGTGTGAGCCGCACCTTTGAGTGCATCAAAATAAAAAATAATTAAATAAAGATCTCCCCTTATTTGAGTTTTTTGGTGGAATTTCGATGGATATTTATAATAAGCGCTCCCGACGTCGCATTAGTTTTGTGCGAACGCTGCCTGCTACAATTCGTAGATTACTATACCAGATGAACGAGTGAACGACGACTTGTCCCACTTAGCGGATGCTGGTCGAGTCGTCGTCGATTTCCGCTTAGATAACGCTTTTCTTCACGCCGGAACGCCGTCGAGCTCCATTCCTTTGATTGTTCACGAAATTTTTCCGAAATCAATACCGTCGTTGTCTAAGCCCGAAATTCGCAGATTTTTCCCGTTTCACCTCAGCTATATGTATATACTTATTGGTGGTGGGCCGAGTATGATCTTTCAGTCAGCCTAATTTTGGAGAAACTGAGTGGCAGTCAAGCGAAGTTTTCGTCGTTGTAGGAGTTGTGAGATTCTGATGAGTGACTCTCAAAGCCTGCTCGGACATTCAGGTTCGACGAGCCGAACCGAATAGCAACACGAGCCACGCGGTCGCGAAGCTCGAGTTGCTACTCGGACACTGGGTCACCACGGGCCGCACAACCAGTTGCTATTGGGGTGAAAACCTGTTCCTACGTATATACATATATATACATACAAGTGCTCCGTCACGCCTATCGGCGTGCCTCGCACTTGCGCGCTTCGCGCGATGTTGCAGTATCTCTAAGCTAAGGACAATGACATCAAGCTAGCTGGTCTACTTGTACAGCTTTTTCCCTACCTAGGAGTAGAAAAGGCTCTCAGTACGTGCAGTATATAGTATGATAGGGCGATCTATTGGTTCCACGCTACTGGTTCTCCTTAGTGAAACGTTCCCCCATTACTGGTACTGGTTCCCCTCAATGATCCCCCTTAGCTGACGACGTCTTCGGCACGTCTTCTGAATCCCCAGGCATATTGGACGATGCCTTCGGCACGTCCACCTGAATCCCCAAACACGTTGAGCGACGTCTTTGAAACGTCATGCGACGTACTGCGTACGTCTTCTGAATCCCCTGGCACGAAGAAGACGCTCGGGTATTTTCTGCTTTTTTTGCTCCCCATAATTTGATCAGTATCAATTGACGGCGATCGAAGTTCTGAAAACGAACTTTGACCTCGCCAACACTCCCAAAAACTTCGCCCACACTTCCCCTAGGGGGGTGGATTAATTAGCGTGCTGATCACGAATCTAACATCCTTCTTTGAAATTTCAGACGATTATGGTAGGGTACGGTAGGTAACGGTGACAAAGGCTGTCGATGACATCATCACCGATTCTCCCCAGTGCTAAGGGGGCTATTTGGGGTGATAAACACGAATCCTGCAGCAATTTCTCGTATTACGCTGCAGCACGGTAGCTACTGATCAGGATCGCCATAGCATATTGGACGACAAACTCCTCGAGATAGAAACAGAATCCGTCGAAGACGCCAGAAGACGCGAGCCGAACATCAGAAACGATCAAAAACAAAAGAAGACACTCACGCTCGAACTTCTAACCATTTCACCCGGACTTTTTCAACAGTTTGATTTCTTCGGAGCGATTTTGCTGATAAAATGACTCAGCCTCTGACTGAAACGAATCATCGAGCCGTTGTCTCACCCCCCCCCCTTCATCAGCGATATCACCATGCCTCCTTCAGCTGTTCAACGGATCGCAGCGTAATCAATGAGGCTAATCAAAAGCGAAACACCCAAAAAGCAAGTCAAACTCCTCGAAATAGAAAATGAATCCGTCGAAGACGTCAGAGAGCGCCACTGCGCTTCGATTAGGTCCCGCCTAGATTCAAAACACCCGCGTAATTTTAAATTCAAAACGTCAAGTCAATAATTCTTGAGAAAAAGCACTGAAGGGAAGTAGAGTGCAGTGTCTGCACCCTCCTGCTTAGAGATCGCTCACTCCAGAGGTAGAGTAGAGCTACGAAAAAAACTTCGCCACACTTCGCCTAGGGGGGGGGTGGTTAATTAGCGTGCTGATCACGAATCTAACATCCTTCTTTGAAATTTCAGCCGATTATGGTAGGGTACGGTAGGTAACGGTGACTAAGGCTGTCGATGTCATCGTCACCGATTTTCCCCTCACACTTCCCTCGCACTCCTCCAACACCGGATAGAGGCATATCGTTACTGGACCCCTCCTGGACAGACACGGCATCCCGTACAGACTGACAGAAGTTACACTCCCCTTAGCGGCTTATTATATAGAAGGAAGAAGGATGATGATGACCTCCACCACCTACACGCCTTAAATTTCACACCGCTTGAATGGCATCCACAAAAGATCGATATTATCGATCGATATCGATTGATCAACTTCAGATTCGTGTTCAGCGACCTCGATTACCCCCAAGGCTAAAGTTTCGGACCGCTTGAACGAAATACACGAAAAATCGATATTATCGATCGATATCGATTGATCAACTTCAGATTCGTGTTCAGCGACCTCGATTACCCCCAAGGCTAAAGTTTCGGACCGCTTGAACGAAATACACGAAAAATCGATATTATCGATCGATATCGATTGATCAACTTCAGATTCGTGTTCAGCGACCTCGATTACCCCCAAGGCTAAAGTTTCGGACCGCTTGGACGAAATACACGAAAAATCGATATTATCGATCGATATCGATTGATCAACTTCAGATTCGTGTTCAGCGACCTCGATTACCCCCAAGGCTAAAGTTTCGGACCGCTTGAACGAAATACACGAAAAATCGATATTATCGATCGATATCGATTGATCAACTTCAGATTCGTGTTCAGCGACCTCGATTACCCCCAAGGCTAAAGTTTCGGACCGCTTTAACGAAATACACCCCCCCCCCCCTACACCCCCCCTCTCTCTACTCCAACACCGCATCTCCAGGCACGTTTGGCAGCGTGTTCGGCACGTCTACTGACTCGCCAGGCACGTTGGGCAACGTGTTCGGCACGTCTACTGAGTCGCCAGGCACGTTGCACAACTGCAACCCCCCTCCTCCGACGATTCCCCCTTACAGGACTCCAGCACCGCATCTCCAGGCACGTTTGGCAGCGTGTTCGGCACGTCTACTGACTCGCCAGGCACGTTGGGCAACGTGTTCGGCACGTCTACTGAGTCGCCAGGCACGTTGCACAACTGCAACCCCCCTCCTCCGACGATTCCCCCTTACAGGACTCCAGCACCGCATCTCCAGGCACGTTTGGCAGCGTGTTCGGCACGTCTACTGACTCGCCAGGCACGTTGGGCAACGTGTTCGGCACGTCTACTGAGTCGCCAGGCACGTTGCACAACTGCAACCCCCCTCCCCCCACGATTCCCCCTCACAGTTCAGCACCCAGATGGCCAGGCAGACCGTCACTGATCCCCCCCTGGACAGACACTCCGCCCCGTACAGACGCTCTCCCCCGTACAGACGCTCTCCCCCGTACAGACGCTCTCCCCCGTACAGACGCTCTCCCCCGTACAGACGCTCCGCCCCGTACAGACGCTCCGCCCCGTACAGACGTTAGCGGCTTATTATATAGAAGGATATATACATATGTATTTATATGTAAATACGTAGTATATACCTACTTATATACGTATGCACATATATATGTAGGTACGAGCTGGAGATACGTGGATATATGGCTTCACAAGAATCGGGGGTGCGAAGGCGACTATCCTGCAACACTCTAGCAACAGGAGCCGACCCTTAAACCCACCCAAAGGAGTGTCAACGGAGTGCAGGTAATCGCACCGGGCCCCCTCACCTGGCCAATCGGCGCAGCCCGCCACTCCCACTGCAACAGTTTTCCACCCCAATAGCAAGTGGTTGTTCGGCCCGGGTCCAGCGAGTGCCAGAGTATTTTGGGGGAAACCGCTGTTGCTATCCGGGAGAAGCCAATCAACCGAGGGCGCCTCCTGTTGCTATCCTGTTGCATGTAGCAGTTGCGTTCGGTTGCTATTGTGTTGCCGTTCGGTTGCTAGACGGTTACAGGATAATGGTTCCTTCGCTCCGGTAACCGAGCCTTCGTATTCCCGATGCTTGGACAGACATATATCCACGTATATCCAGCTCGTACGTATATATTTATGTGTACAGATATAAATACATAAACACATATATATATTTATGCATATACACATGTGTACGCATGCATATATATGTATATACACATCCTACTATATATAATCGGCTAATGTCACGTGTCCGTCACGGGGAGAGGGGACTGAAGCCAAAAGATGCCTACTTCTGTGCGGCGTATGCCAGCCGGATTAGCCATGGGCGATTGCTGGCGAACTATATCCTTGGCGGCTGATTGTCCAAGTTTACGAGATATTCAAGGGGCAACGCGTCAGGGTATGAATGTGGATCAAGTGCAGAGCGTAGGGATTCAGAAGGCGTGCTTTAGACCTCGTTCAGCGTGCGACTGGATTCAGAAGACGTCGTCTAACGTGCGAGGGGTTCAGAAGACGTGCTGAAGATGTCGTCCAACTTGCGTAGGGATTCAATAGACGTACTGATGATGTCGTCTAACGTGCGAAGGGATTCAGAAGACCTGCGCTAGACGTCGTGAGTCAAGATTCAGAAGACGTGCTGAAGACGTCGTCTAACGTGTGTGGGGATTTAGAAGATGTGCTGATGACGTCATTTAACGTGTGTAGGGATTCAGAAGACGTGCTGAAGACGTCGTCCTGCGTACGTAGGGATTCAGAAGACTCGCTGAAGACGTCGTTCAACTTGCGCAGGGATTCCGAGTAAGGGCGACCAATAGGAAAGGACCAACAAAGGGGGACAATTAGAGGGGAAGCGTGAATAATGGGGGGACCAGCATTTTCCCTCAACATCGTTCAGTGTGTGTCGGATTTCTGAAGACGGCTTATAGAAGTCGTGGCACGTGTGTCAGATTGCAGAAGGAGTGTCATAGACGTCGATGGCAACGTGATGACACGTGAATCGGTACTCAGTGCCACACGTACGTGCCGGGCTCTCACTCCGTTTCTTTGCCAGCACATAGGGAAGGAAGTATTTCTGGAGGGGTGGGGAGGGGTAGGGAGAGTGACCACGGGATTCGGAGAATTATTGCCGTCGGACAGTAATCGATGTCGACCAATACCGATTAATTTTAATTATGATTTTGCTAATTCAGCACCGGATTGGGACTTTCATTACCTGTTTCTCGACACGCAGAGAACGAGCGCTACGGAGAATAAATCGCGTGCATATAATGGAGGGTGGATGGGCTTCATATGCGCAGGGAAAATTCTGCCCTGCCATATTCCACTGCAGTAATCTATATAGTAAAACCAGTTTTTTTACTGTAATAAGGCCTAAAAAAGAAAGGAGGAAGATTGGGGTTGTTCTATTCTCGGGGTTCGGCGGCAAAGCCCACAGCCAGATGGGATGGGGTTGTTCTATTCTCGGGGTTTGGGGCATAGCCGCCAACCAGACATTTGGCGGCCGTGAGGCAGCTGAACGGTGAATATTTAATATATAATATAATGCATATATAGGCATATATAATATGCGTGCTTCGATTCGTGACTGAAGTTAGAGGCTATACAGAGCTTAAATACGGAGGAACCACCATGGATTTTTTCTCATGCTTATGCATTCCTTGCATAGTATATACGCATATGTAGTGCGTAGAGTCATGCTTTACTTTGAGTCAATTTACGTCTGCAAGTTCGGTTTGATACCTCAGTTCCTATGGAAGCAGCATTGAATGGAAGCGTAAGGAAGGCCTAGGTATGACCGGAATAAGACCGGACTCCTAGGTGCTTCCGTTTGACTAAGCTACTCGACAGTGACTCTTCATTCCATCGGAATCACACCATAGCTACACTGAGCGCCAAGCAGGCATGTTCACATGTGTATACACGCATATATATATATATATATATATATATATATATATATATATATGTATATACATTATATACATTTTCTGAGACGGAATGATTTGGGGTTTAAAAAAAAAACTTATTTTTTATACATACCTCGAAACGGAGATGAATTTTGCGACGGCCCAATAATATTCCATTAAAATTAAACATATATAATTAATAAAAATCCTACTATATATAGGCGAGAGCCGACGTTTGTCTGTTTGTCTGTGTGTTTGTTTGTTTGTACAGAAGTGCTGGAGGAGTGTGTTAGGGGATGGGGAGTTGTAATTGTGCAACGTGCCTGGCGACTCAGTAGAAGTGTAGAAGACGTCGCCAAGGCGCCTGGAGAAGCGCTGCTGGGAGAGTGTGTTGGAGGAAGCAATCAATATCGATCGATATTATCGATGTAGTTGTGATTTAATATAATTTGTGTAATTTATATCCATCTACGTCAAAGCTTCTATCCAGCTATTTCTACCCTTCAAAATAAGGTGTCTTTTGCTCTTTTTATACCAGAGTTAGGCTGCATTGTTCATTTCTTTCACGACAGTCTGATGTGTCGTAAAACTTATAATTCTAGTTATAGGCGTCATTGTATGAACATAAGTGGTATGTTTCCTTGTAGCCGGCTGGCTGTTTGCTAAACGACGTTTTAGTTTTCAAAAACCAAACTTCTAGTCGATTACAATAGTAATATTAATATTAATAACAATGATAACATTAAGCTTTTAATTAGTCATTTCAAATTTTCACTGTTTGACACTATTTTCTAGATTTATATTTTATTGTTATTTATAAGCTAGATTGTTGGTGGTTCAGTTTATATCGGTCAGTGCACACATACACCAGTCGATTACAGTTTACCTCAAACTTGGGTAATTAAACCAAAACCGAATTTTGTACAAATACAATACACAATAGGGCATGCTAATAACACCTTACGAAAGATTAATATGAAGGCTGAAAAAGGAACATGAGAAGAGCGCCTGTGAATTTCTCCATACGACTCTTTTATACGGAGTTTTAGGTTTGCATAGCTCAACAATGTGATAAAGTTCAAAGCGAAAATTCTTATACAATATCCCACTATCACACGAATCGTCCTATGATCGCGAGAAAATCGCGATGATTTAATTCACTTGTTTTCTACCACTCATTTATCTCCACCCTTACGGTCAATCTTCTCCCTCTTTCTTTCTGTTATTTCACACCTTTGTTCTTACCTTCCTTTTATTTTCATATTCCTAATTCTGTTCTCGTATAGACAGATTTTAAAGGCTTGGCCTAAAATATGCTCCTCTTCTTCATTGGAGGGCCACGGAAGGAGAATGGCACACAAAGGTTCGTCTGGAGATAGTGGCGAAACGAACATTTTATATCGATATTACGTAACTCTATTTTGGGCGTGTGTAGTGCAGTCGGAGGAGGTGCCGGCTTTCGCGTGCAACCGATGCTAGGTTTCTGGTTCGGATTTCCCGCTCAGGCCAACCCAGCCTGGCATCCCTCTGGAGTCGGTGAATTTGTACCAGAATTGTCTGGGAAGAATAAAGCGCTGACTTCTTCATCGACTGACCGCCGAAAGTCATTGTACGGCTAAATACGCATTCAACTCACCTCCACGATATCCCATAGAAGTAGAAAGCATGGGGCATCCCACTGGGAAATGAGTAACGCTGTCCGTTTAGAAAGCATGGCGCATCCCACCGGGAAATGAGTAACGCCGTCCGTTATCGTTTATCCTTCTCCTTATCCTTGGTTGCTATGCACTAGACGTCGAGATGTGTTATCCTCACAAGGAAGTGTTCCCAACTCAAACTGAGCTTTTGCGACGCTAGCCTGAGTGGATTCCAGAATTACAGTTAGTTTTTGCTAAACACTTTTTTAAAGACAAAAAATAGGTGTGAACTTATGCGCAACACTCATCAACGCCCATGACACCCACACGAGATGAGCCTCGGTGGCGCAGTCGGTAGGAGTGTCCCCTCATAGAGGCACACCGGCGGGCTTCTGGGTTCGAGTCCGCGTACTGCCGACATTTTTCCACATGTTCGTTTGTTGTTATTACGACGCGTCGTGACCGTGAAAAGCTTACCTTAATTGGGAACCTTTCCTTGTTTCCTTTTCTTCAACATTCGATAAAGGATTTGCCTTTTACACAAGCATAGCAGCAAAATCTGCGACCTTCTTTTAATTTTTTTCCACGGTTTTTAATGAAAACCGCTTTTCTTAAAATCCCGTACTTGTTACTGATTATCGGCCATAAAGCCGAATTTAAGTCTATATTCCGAGAGCGCTTCTTGTATTCTTGATCTCGTTTACTATGCATTCTGCATTCTGCATTCTGTATTCTATTTTATCCCTATGCCTAACCTGAAGTTTAGGCCTACACCAACCAAGGGTCACTGGACCCAAAATGTTACTGAGAGGAGCGACGACGATCCTCTGGTTGTCGATTATAGTGGTACGTCCGTTTGCCTTTTTGTTCTCAGCTTTACGAGTTTTATGTGAGAGACAGTGCCTATATTTCACAGAATTTTTTTCGTGAGCCGTTGTTAAAATCCAGAGATGAAAGATAATTGCAGGTGTTCCTGGCACTGCTGGTACCATTTCACTTCAAGCTGGACTCTATCAAACTGAGATAGACCTATTTAACGTTAATACATGCAGTTTTCATCGCGGCCAAGTAACACTTCGTCTATAGAAAATTTGTGTAAAAGTTATTAAAACATTTTTATTTTTTAATTTATTCTTAATGCGTTCTGTGAAAACTGTGCAGACTTTTTGAATTTTTGAATTTTGAACTCATTCTGCTTCTTGACGTTGCCGAGTGCCGATGCCTTTAGCCGTGAGCTTTTTGTTCTGATCATTTTCATATACATTCCTTTTAGTTCCGGTCTATTTGAGGATTCACTTTTGGTTGCATCGTAAAGGAAATGGCTAAGAATCGCAAAATCGAACCTAAGCAGAATACGAAGCCTGATTTGCCCTCTGATTCCCAGTCGAAGACTGATTCTCAAGGACTTTCATGCCTTCGTCAGATGTCGCTGTCAGACATCCTTCAAGCAATTATGGCACGTAATCAGGATCCAATTATTAATGAGATGCTTCTCGTAGCATGTGAAAAGATATCTGTTGAACATTCTGAGGCCATCGAAGCTGAAAAACGCTCACGTAGCATAGTTGTTTCTGGGGTAGAAGAGGCAGCTGACAATCTTTCCCCTTACGAACGTCAAGTTGATCTCGATGTTAAGGTTTGCAATCTCATGTGTGCTTTAAAAGTTGAGTGCAAGCCAATGGAGGTTTTTCGAATGGGAAAATCTGACTCCAACCGTCCGAGATTACTTAAGATTGTGCTACCTACTACCCGACACTGGCGACAAGCACTTGCAAACGCACGAATTTTGCGTGGCATAAATGGAATGGAGCACATATACATTAGGCGTAGCATGACAACAAAAGAGCGTAAACGTGATTATGAGCTGAGACAAATGGCTAAGGAAAGGAATGCTAACATAGGGCGGCGTGAGTGGGTAGTTTATCGCAGCGAACTCAAACATGTTTCGGAATTGCCTAACAGACAATCGGGAAACGTATAAGCTTGCACGGTAATTGGCCCCCCTTTTTCTGTTGTCTCATGAATGCCCGTAGTCTCTCTAATAAACTACATCATTTTCATTCCTTTCTCTCAAATATTAAGCCCGCCGTAGTTTTTGTAACAGAAACCTGGTTATCTCCAAAAATCAAAGACTCCGAAGTGACTGCTGATTTTCCTTATACCATTTATCGATTCGATCGTCCAGCGAAGAGAAGGGGTGGAGTTTGTATGTTATTTTCTAGCAACCTTTGTGCACAAAAAATTGAATCAGTTTCTTGTTTAAGAGCTGATGTTTTGTGTGTTGATATGCTATGTGCAGCTACGTCAACTTTCACAAGATTTATACTTGTCTACCGCCCACCTAATTCACACAGCAGCGATGATGACTTTTTACTCGATGAACTCCGTGCTCTTTGCTCCTCTGTTGTGGATACTGTTTTACTTGGTGGCTTCAACCTAAAGGTTAGTTGGCAGGACTGTCGACCGCTCGACTCCATCGCCTCCCGATATTTAAGCTTTTTCGATAGCTGCGGGCTAAAGCAACTCGTCAATCAACCGACACACGAAGGAAACACACTCGATATCATTCTTACCACCTCTGATAACATATCAAACATCGAGATTCTTGCTTCTCTAGCTAATTCTGACCATAGCGTTGTTGGTTTCAAAATAAGTGCCCCTCGTCTTTCCTCCACACTGTTACCACTGCCGGATTTTCTCCACACTGATTTCCGTTCACTTAACGGATGTCTTGAAAGAGTTGACTGGCTCAGATTATTCGATGCGTATGAATCAACATCTGATCTCTACAGAAGGTTCTGTACTGTACTCTATGACTTGCTGGGAAAATTTGTACCATTTAAAATCAGACAGCCCTTCTCATTGAAACTTCCGCAACACATACTTAATCTACTAGCACAGAAACAGAACATCTTTTCCAATTCTATTAACCCTATGCAACATCCATTATACAAAAAAGTATGCTCCAATATTGACTACCATCTAAGAAGGTTTTTAGATTACAAAGAGCGACGTTTAGCATCTCGTCCATCCATGAAAAGCCTTCACCTATATATTAGAAAGAAAATTAAAGGTCACCAACAAGTTCCTGTCCTTATAGATAGAGATGGCTCAATGTGCATTTCCGATTCTTCCAAAGCAAGTGCTCTTGGAAATTTCTTTTCAAATGTGTTTTCAACTGAATCTCTTGAATCTAATGAACATCCTAAGCCTACCTTTCATTTAGTTACTGCCACATGTAATCAAGAAAATCTATATATCCATCCTTCTGCTATCACTCGAATACTTAAGCATATGAAAATTTCCGTGACGGAACCTTATGATGGTATACCACCTATAGTATTCAAAAAATGCGCTCTGTCCATTTCAAAACCACTTGCATATATTTTCAATGTTTCGTTCATGTTAGGAGAAGTGCCGGGAATTAGGAAGGAGGCTCTGGTTACAGCCATACCGAAAGTTAATAACGCCAAACTAGTATCTGAATACCGGCCAATAAGTATCACACCGACACCTATCAAAATCATGGAAAAAATTATTAAAGAACGGCTCTTGTCATGGATCCATAAATTCCATCCGTTCCCCTCTGAGCAGCATGGCTTCCTAAGTGGAGCTTCCACTACAACAAATTTGGTGGACAGTTTGCACGATTGGACATCAGCTCTGAGTAGTGGAAAATCGGTTGATGTGATTTTTATCGATCTAACTAAAGCATTTGACAAGGTGAACCACAACAAACTTATTCACAAGCTAAAGCTCCTAAAGATTCCGGATAATCTGTTGAAGTGGATTATTTCATACCTTTGCGATCGATACATGACGGTTAAACTTGGTAAGGAATACTCTGAAAGACATCACTGCACTAGTGGCGTACCTCAAGGCGGAGTAATCTCACCTTTACTTTTTATTGTCTACATAATCGATCTACCTAAGGTGCTCGCGATTTCAACACACGTAAAAGTCCAGATATACGCTGACGATGTCAAAATCTATGGGGTTTATGATGAAGGGAACTGTGATGAAGTACGTTCTGCTCTAAAAAAATGTATGCAACTTTTAAACGAATATTCAGTACAATGGGACCTCACGGTAAATCTGAACAAATGCTCTGTTTTTCACATAGGAAAAGGGTCTTGTAATGAATGCTGTATAAACGGAGTCATACTGAAATCTGAAATCGCCAAAGACCTGGGTGTTTTGATGGATACAAATCTAAGGTTTTCAGAGCATATCAACTACACTGTTAAAAAAGCTTATGCAGCGCTTTTTTCTCTTCTTCGTAATGTTCATGTTAAAGATCCAACACTACTCGTTCGTCTGTTCAAAACCTACGTTTTGCCACATCTTGATTACAACTCTCCAGTATGGAATCCCTGCGCAAAAAAATACATTCTCCAACTTGAAAATGTCCAGAAAACATTTACCAAAATAGTTTTCCGCAGAATTAATAATTACTCTCGACATGTTAACATACCATGTTATTCTGACCGACTAAGATTACTAAACCTGCAAAATTTACAATGCAGAAGGGCAATTGCTGATCTCGTTTTTTGTTTTCGAGTACTTCGCAGAGAGACTCGTCTTAACCCCAATAAGTACTGGGTTTACATACCATGTAGCGAGAGAATTGGTAGTTTCACCATTCACTGTAAACATCCAACAACTAATGTCGTGGAAAAATCTTTAACTCACTATTTTGTCGAGTTGCCAGATGGTTCCAGCGCATTCCAGCAGAAATTTTTTGTTCCGAAAACAGCTACATCTTCAAAGCAAGGTTGGAAAACCTCGATCTTTTGCAAATTCTAGGAAATAATAATGTCTAACGATGATGTCTTTGATTGCAGCCAACTTTCACTTTTATCTTTGCCATGGTTTGTCAGAGACAATCTGCCGGCCCCACTCTTCATCTTGCAGCCCAGTCTTCAGGAAGATTCCAGTAGTCCAATGAAGCAGTAGATTTTTAAGAATACAGTTCTCAATCATGATTGTTAATTACAATGAGTGTTTTTCTAACCAACATAATAGTGCTCAGATCGTAGGCGAGTCCATTGTCTTATGGGTGATATACATGTATGTATCTATGTAAAGGCGGCGTCAGCAAGAGTAGTCCCATGTTGCATTTAATATTCTTTATACATTTTCTTTTTCTTGCTTTTGTTCAACTTAAACGAATCTTGTTCTCCGTACCGACGTCTTTCGTTCGTGCGTTTGAATATGCGCAACTCCCTTCTATGCTACCGCCTGAGGTGCGTACCAGTTTAAAGAGGCCTTTGAGATACAGGGCCCGCCTTAGGGTCGTGTACGTAGAAGGTCGTAGACTTTGTGCATCTCATAATTCGCAAGCAAGACGTCCTCGCGAAAAGAATTTCATCTACGCTTCATGTTCTTTTTATTGTTTTCAACAGCCTTTGCAGGTTATTTTTTTCTTCCATTGTAAGAAACAATGCGGACTACTCTTCGACAAACCTCTTTTTCCATTAACAACGAACCAGGCAATGAACTCACAACGATCTCAATTTATTCAATTTCAAATTGGAGTTCCCACATTCACCAATGGACTGAAAAACACTCAAACTGAACATATGTCATGTATGTGGTCTGACGTTATCTACAGTATTTGTTTTGTTTATTATATATGGCACACATTTTGTGTAGTAAATAAATAATAAATAAATTAGCAAAGAATCCCTTTCTTTGGCCGAAATAGGCTTAGTTTGCAGTACTCCGATACAGATAATTTTCAGTGAAAGATTGAGCCAGGAGAGATTAAGCCATGTATTCATCCAGAACATTGTAGCGTTCCGTTGATTGATGGCGTAAATGTTGTTTACTTGATGCAATAGTGAGCTGTACCGTCGCTCTGGTCCGTTGTGATGATCGCTTCTATTGCCCCTGGATTTACATACTTCTAAATAATATTTTTACTATCAAACCAAAAGACGAGTGCATGGCGCAATCTCTCCATGTAAAGCACCACCAAATTATTCGCTTCCAGCACGTTAGAGAAGCCTAGAAAATATTGACGACGCAATTTTCTTCTTGAGGCCTCATACCACAAAAATTTCGTTTACAATTTTATTTAAAGAGAGATAATTGGTATGTACCTTAGCATTAGTCGGAAGGGGGGGGGGACCTAAAGTCTCGATTGCCTCGGTTATCTCAAGCTACACATCCATATCCGCTGAATTTAAATGAAACCCATCGAATCAAGGGACAACAGCTGACGGTCTCGTAGAACCACTAGGTACAGGGTGGCCCATAAGTCCTGCAACAAAATTGGGAGATCTTATTGGTTGTCTTTTTCCAATTGCAAAAAAACCGCATACTAACAGTTATGTAGCATTTACTTATTGCTATACTTCTGGAAAGTATCATGGCTGTAGCTGCTCTTATTACAAAGTAATGCGCTCTTACGTAAAGCTACCGAAAATTCTTCTCTGGCCCGTGGTGGGGCGCTTCCGTTCCGATGTGACTACATTTCGGAAGATTGGTTGTTGAACATGCAGTATGATGGTATTGTGTAGGGCAGTGCAAATGCTTCTCAAGAGTGAACATTGGATGAACGGATCTGAACTACAGTAGAAGAACGCTATTAATTTTCTGATCATACAGGATGCAGCAACCAGCTGGAACAAATGCAACATTCAGCCGTGTTCGTAATCTATTAGCAAGCAGTATGTAGTTCTAGGAAACTACAAGGAAAGCTCTACAAGCCCACAAGTGAGACGAAGACTCAGCTATGAGGAGAAGAGAGTAGAAGGAAAAATGTGTAAGCGCAGTTGGAGCGCGTCGTTTGAAATGGGTATTCAGCCTCAGCCTCATTCGATGAAAAATTTCTCAAAGTTGAGCGAAGAACGGTCAAAATAATAGTGCGTTTAATGCTACCTTTGCGGGAACCTGATGATATAAAAACAACGGCTGCGCATGGCAGGTTTTTGTCATACACGATTTTCCAAAATGTCTCCCCGCACTCCATAGGTTTTTGTGTAAAAATAGTGAAAATCAATAAAAATGTTCGTTTGATAGGAACGAAAACCTAACACCATATATTAGAGACTCAATCGCGCTGTTTAAAGGCAAAATGCACATTCTGGTAAAGCGATTCCTGTAACAGCAAAAGAAAAGGACGTGGTAGCGGTTCTCAGTCCATCTGCAAAATATTGCACCTGCGAAAGACTAGCTGTGAAATTCCTAAATCTTTAGATTTTCAATCTTTGTTTACTAACCATCTTAAAGAAAATGTCGTGCTCTATAAAGCCTGGGAAAACTATTGTTCAATATCTTCTTTGGAACGAATAAGAAGTAAAACTCCGTAAGAGGGGCTGCGACGTGAGCTGCAAAGCAACCCACACGATCTGAAGGCTCTTATCAATCCAGGAGTGGTCACTTATGAATAATACCGCTCCACCATAATCTACAAACCATGGGCAAACAAGGTTTAAAAATGTACCAAATTTAGTGCATTCTTAGCCTTTTTATAGGCCTATGTTTTTGTTGCAGGACTTATGGGCCACCCTGTATGTATGGAATGGAGTCGCAAGAACAGTATATGCTCCCTCCGATTAGGATAGATCTGATAATCGTGACTTTGTGATAATTGGCACTACCAAATTCTTTTCTTACAGCACCTTAGCATGGGCGTGAAAAATATTGGCGTCAAATAATGACTATCTTTGTCTATTCTTATTCATTTCTTTCTTTCTTTTACCAAAAAAATATTTTTACAGTTTTATTTAAAGAGAGATAATTGTGACCTTATTAGACCACGTGGATATCCTAGTGGGAAAGGGTACGACAGTCAATGTATGTAAGAACAACGATAAAACTAAAACTGAACAATTTTCACAAAAACGATATACCGAGAAATACTGCAACAGGAAGAACCCTACTCTGCAAATTTCTCTCTGGGAAACATGATCCCGTCTGGCTTTTATTCGTTTTTCTAACGGTGCCTTCTTCCAACCAGGATAGATGCTGTCTAATTCAACTCTAGATGTGTTCGCCTTGGTTAGCGTTTTTATTTTATTTTTGAAAATGGAGGCGCAGTAGGAGGAGGTGTCGGCTGTCGCCTGCATGCTAGGTCGCTGGTTCGGATTTCCCGCCCAGGCCAACCAAGCCTTCCATCCCTCTGGAGTCGGTGAATTAGTACCAGACTTGTCTGGGAAGGATAGGGCGCTGACTTGTTCATCGGTTGGCCAGCGCAAGCCATTGTATGGCCAAATACGTATTCAAATCGCCTCCACGACATCCCGTAGAAGTGGAATGCGTGGCGCATCCCAAAAGTGATTGAGTATCGCCGTCCTTTATCCTTTATTTTTAGAAATGTCTGGTTGTAAATTGAAAAGTTTCCAGTCTAAAATGAAAAACATCCAGGTGAAAGCGAAGTGGCATACATCAAGATGTACCTCTTTATTTCAATATTTTCAGGAAAAATGTTTTGTTTAAAGGTTATTTTTCCAATTACAGCTAGATCACAAGGAAACCGAGCAAAAGTTCTCCATAAAAATGTTCCTGGTCTTTCACAGTTGTAGATATGTGCTCCAAAATGATGCCATGTTCTGCTCAAAGCGTTCTACTCATTGTCAATCCGTCGACGCCCAAATATTCTGTTCCAAGTTTATGTCCTAGAATGCTCATCTCTGAACCATTACATCAACCTTATTCAGCTCTAACTTCTGAAAGCCTCAGCTTTGAATCAAGACATCAATAAAACGTCTGGCGAATTTCTTTCAGCCATCGTTATGCTCGTCAAAAGGTTCTCCAGCGTCGCCGGTACTGTCAGACATCGAGCAGACCTGTCCTGAAGGATGGAGTCGACTCGGACAGAAATGCTTCAAGGAATACCATGTCGAGAAAAGCTGGCCGCAGGCGCTGCGAATGTGTGCCAGGTATGCATATACGAATTAAGTCTCCACCATTCTGGTGGTTCGATTATGCCCGCCTTCATAGAATTTTTTCTCCACATTTACACCTTGAGTTTTTGGTACCATCGCGCCTACAAAATCAAATGGTTTTAAATAAAACCATGCAAAATATACAAAATGTTGGTCCATGTCGCGAATGTGTGCAGCAGCAAGAGGTGGGAGCGCGCCAGCCAATCATAACCGATCGGAGCGTCACCCGAACAAAGGCCGACAACGGCACCGAGCACTAGACTATCTTGGCACACTCGTTCGATGCGGCCGGCGGAGTGGCGTTCTACCCCCGTCCTCCCCGCCCTTTAAAAACAGAGGCGTGGCAAATGTCTGCGTCTCCACTATCTCGTAAGGCAGCCACTGGACTCTCAAGCAAGCTCAGGGGTTGGGAGTGGGCGGGCCAGAGGGACGAGGGGGTAGAACGCTCGACCCCCGGTGCGGCCTGATTGGCCGGTCTGTTCCCGCCTCCTCATGCTGCCCATATTCGCACTAAAACCAAAATGTCTTATGAAAATCGGAGAATTTACCCAACTTTTCGTGAGAGCAGACAAGCCTGCTTTCCGATCCGTAGAGTTTCGGGCAAATAAAAGATAGGAATTTATGAGATACGTTGCAAAGAAATAGTTAACTGCTATGTTCTCACCCCCCAATGTTAGCCAAATTGGCAACTGTATCACCCGCATCACCTGTATCACCTGTCGTCCCGTTGATCATCGATTTGCTCGAGCGGGCGCCAGCAGCGTCTCCATTCGTTCCTGTCGCGTTCCAGAGTGCTCCAATGGATCCTCCTCGCTCGAGGGACACGAAGAGCGTCATATCGGTCGTTCAGGGCTTTCACGAAGAAGTCCGACCAACGTGTTGGTGGGCGTCCTGGTGTTCTCTTGACATCCCGCGGAATCCAGTCGGTGACGGCTCTCGTACAGCGGGTGTCTGCGAATCGCATTACGTGGCCGGCCCACCTAATTTTCGACGACTTGGCCCATGCGACAGCGTCCCCAGCAGCACTAAAGGGCCTCATCAAATTGACGACTAGTACACAAATTCCGCTATACAGAAAAACTAAGGGTTTTTTCTACAGTGAATGAGGTGACAATTTTACGGTCATCCAACCAGAGATAACCTTTTTCATGCTCTGTAGCGCACAGACGCTGGTAACTGTATCTGCAGAACCGTTCAGGCCAGAATCCATCATTAAAAGCAACGAGTTTCAGATACGGTGCTCATCTAGCACGAATAGAAACTCCACGTGAGAACAAATTCGTCGCCTCATTACTGTCGCGACCGGGCAGAAGTTCACAACACGAGACCTGGATCGGTATGTTCAACTGAGATCACTTTTTTCACTAAAGGTCTTTCATTCTTTAACTTTTCAAGGATTATTTGGATCTTAAATCTCTTAGTCTCATTATTATTTCGCAAAAATTTATGTTTTGTTTGATTTCGTTTATTATTTTTTTATTATTTTTTTGAATTTTTTTCGGGCATAAGTCAGCTTTTTCCTCGACACAATGGACGGGGGGCAGGAAAAAAATCGGCGGATAACTTAGATGGACCGCACAATTCCCAAATTCATTCTTTACCCAGTGCTGTGAATAACTCAACCATGTCACCAGGGCCAGATTCATCAACCGCTTACTGCCCCCTAAAGGTTAAAATACGGTCAAACCTGATGCTGATGAATGTTCTATCAGTGAGTTTGGCGGTGTTTTCACAGGTAGAGTGCGGGGAGCAGTTCAGGAATCTGCCCTAGATTGTAATCAATGTCAGAAAGTTCACTTATACCCTTTTTCTAGCATTTTCTAACAGTCAGCGGTACTTGTCTTTAATGTGGCCTACATGAAGAGCCGCCAATGCTCTATCACATTCCTCTTTTTTTGGTTCAAGAAGTGAGCTTTTGAGTGCTTATCGAAGAGATCCGCTGCGTAGTAGCCCTCAAACTTGGGTAACTAAACTGACTCAATAATATCCTATAGTAGAATATAGTAAAGGGTAAAAAATAATAAAAAGAGGTCCGTTTCGCGACTAAAACTTTATAAGAACCTTTGTTTTGATGTAGCTCCCCAGTGGATCTTTGTCTTGTGTGACTTAAGCTTTAAAAACTGTTCAATTACCCAAGTTTGAGGGCATGGCGGATCTCTTGAATAAACACGGCAAATAGGCCTCCGAAGAAAAACTTCTCGAAGGGATTAGCAAAGCCAAAGCCACAAAAGGCGAAATAATCGGATATCACCAACGGAACGCTCCCCACCCAATGGGAGCGCTAGGCGTACATGCCGCATTCGATAGGGCTTGATTGGTCCACTGAATTCACCACCCCACCCCTACTCATGTAGGCCACACTAACGACAAGCACCCATTGGGCACTGTTTCACCTTAAATATGGTGATTCTCCAAGGTCTCGCATCACAACAACAAGCGGACGATGTCGCTTTCGTATGGAGTGACGGTGTGCCGGCCAGTCGATACGTGGGATTCTGGAAGGAATCGCAGCCGAACTACAAGGACGGCAGTTGTGCGCTGGTCAGTTCTTCTTGTGAAGGACGTCATCCGATCGCTTCATGATGACATTCTTGTTCACAGGCAGCCGATTCGCTCATGTTCAAGCTGTCGCTATTTCAGGGAGCTCTCTCCAAGTCTGATCTCGAATGGAGTCTAGAACGGTGCAACATTCTACGACCGTTCATCTGCGAATTACCCGCTTGTGTCAAAGGTAATATTGCATTTGTAGCTGTTGAATTTCTTGCTCGCCTCATTCTGAATTTGTTGCAAGTCTATTGAAAGTATTGTTTGTGAAATAATTTCTGAATGAATCTTCATAAATGATACAAATTTCCCCGTCAAATTGAACACTTTCCAAACCAAATTCAGCAGTCTTCTATGCAGGCTCGACGCTTTTGAAACCAAATTGAACATCCTTCGAATTAAATTCAACGTTTTTCGAATCAAACCAAGGACTCTTCAAGATGAAAATAATGCTTCGAAAATTCAGTATGACTTACTTTGAAATTACTTACTTCACCTGCTCCAACAAGTCGACACTCTTTGAAATTTTAAAGAAATGTAATTTCTCCTTTCAGAATCTAGTCTAAGGTTTAAAGTTTTTAAGGTGCAGAAAGACAGCAGATTAACTGAGTACTGAAGAAAGAAATCGTGCCATTCACTTGCCCAACAGGTCGCGGTTTTCCTTTGATTGATAGCTAAAATTGAGGTCTTTTTGAAGTTATAGTTTAATCTACGGTGCAGCAAAAACATTTGCAAAAAAAACAGACACATCTTCGTTTCGTTGAAAAATGTATGCACTATTTGAAAGGTGATAACTTTGTTTTTAGTAAAGGTACTAAAAAAGCTAAAAGCTCATATGGAAGCTTAAAAAAATCGAAATTTTCTGACATGTGAGGGGCATGGAATGCGCCATGCGCTCGTCTGAAATTTTCCATTTTACACTCGATTGATTGTTTCGCTTGGACATGTTATAATTTCTTCACAAAGTGGCAATTCGATAGATTTGTGCTTATTTTAGAGTTCAGAACTTAATTACACATTATAGCTTGCGAAAAGAGTATTCTGAAAAATTGCAGGTACTGTTTGAAAGGTTCTAACATTGCTGCTGGTCAAGTTTTGAGGACGTTTGAGACTCATATGCAAGCGCGGGATAACGAGAATTCTGTGGCGTGCAAACAGTCAGGATTGCGCCATGCACACGCCTAAAACCGTGCATTTCAGACTCGAATGATTGTGCATGGGCTGAATGCTTGTTACAATCTTGTTGCTACTCGGTCACATTAGCCTGTGCTGCGTTTCTTTTAACGTTTTCCGTCGTCACGTAGCCGCAGTTAGGCCAATTCAACTCTCCATTCAGCTAAAATGTTGCTTCATTCGTTCAGAGAAAGCGTCTTGTAAAATGCGGCTCCTGCTCACATTTAAATCGCGGAATCAATAAACTCGCATGCAGCGTGTCTTTCACGAGGTTTCAAGTCCAAAACGTTGAAAGAAGCACAGCACAGGTTAATGTGACCAAACAGCAACGAGATTGTAGCAAGCCTTCAACTCATGCACAATCAATCGAGTCTGGAATGCAAGGTTTCAGGCAGAAGCATGGCGCTATCTTGATTATTTATTGATTATACGTCACAGTAATCCCGTTGCCCTGCGCTTTCATGTGAGTCGCAAATATCTCCAAATCTTCACTAGCAGCAATGTTACAACCCTTCACATAGTACCTTTATTTTCTAGAATACTGTCCATTTTTCGCACGCTATAATGTGTAATTAAGTTTTGAACCCTAAGATAAGCATAAATCAATCGAAACGGCCACTTTGTGTAGAAATTATAACATGTATTCAAGCAAAACAAAATCAATCGAGGTAAAATGGAAATTTCAGAAGAGTGCGTGGCGCATTCCATGTCTCTCATATGTCAGAAAATTTCTATTTTCTTAAGCTTTTATATGAGCCCTCGGTTTCTTCAGTACCTTCCTTGCGAGCAAAGTTATCACCTTTCAAACAGTGTATACATTTTTTTTGAGACACCCTGTATTATGGAAAATATCAATGGCTCACTTTGAGAGTGAAGGAAAGCAGCAACTGTTGTTGTTGTTGTTGTTATTATGTCTGTTAAAAGAGATTGTGCCATGCACTCGTTTAGCTAATCGGGACACTTTTATTTGATTAACAGTGTAATCGTGCTTACTTGAAATAGCAATGTGAATATTTGTGTGTTTTCCACAATTGGCCTTGTTATACAGTTGTCAAGTGTGTAACTCCACGCAAACATATTTTTGCTATCAATCAAAGAAAAATCGTGGCGAGCAAGGAATGCGCATGTCGCGATCACCTCTTCCAATAGACTAGAAAATTGCTGTTTTCTCGTAGTAGAATAATTTATAAATCATTATTTTTTCTGAATTTTTTAAAAATTTTAATAGGGTGATCACTTATTGGAGCATGTGAATTAAAAAAAACCTTTGAAGAAGGTTACACGAACTATTCCTTAAGCAAAAAAAAACTGCTTTGGCCGTCTCAGAGAGTCTCTAGTCTGACAAGGGAGGTCAATGAACTTCCCGTGGCAATTTTAAAAGTGACCTATATAGGGTTGTAGAGCGTTGTCTGAGAAGCACCGCAGTGGTTTCCAAATTTCCTGCGGACATCTGGGTAGGTCAAAATTTGCAAAAAACCATTTCACTTCAATACGGGCCGATAAAGCAGAACTGACGCCTGGAACTGCCATGCTGTGGTTAGAATCTAACCTGCAAGAGGTTTGGGGCTGGAACAATAGCGGAATTACAGTGATTTCACAAGTTGCTTGTTAACCGTACAGTGACCGAAATGGAACATTGAGGTGCGCCGCTCACCACCAACGGCGTAGCTACCGGATGGCCGAGTGGCTGTGGGGGGCGGGCTTGCGGGAAAAGCGTCGGGGGTTCGAATACGGAGGTGCTGCTCCTGAATTGCTGCTCTTCCTCCACCAATTTTTGTCGATATAAAGTGTATCTTAACCGCGGTAGTGTACCATACTAACATTATAACTTTATTTTAACTTCGATATAAACACAAAAATAAACACCCAAAGCAGCAGCGTTCATAATACCTAATTCGATTGGGCATTGAGGAGGAGCAGGCGACTTTTCTTTGCCTACAAAATAGATAACTTCAGAACTCCAAAGATCGAGGAAAAAATAATATTTTTTAATTTATTATTATTTATTATTTATCTTCTTATTTTAATTAATTAATTAACTATATTTATGTTTGATTTATTTTTCGACCCCTCTTCGACTTTTGGAGAGAAAGTATAACAGTACCAATCTGTCTTCTTCATCCTCAACCAACCATATTGCTAGTGATTTCACGGTCGTCACATACAGCAACCTCCTCACTACTACAGGAAGGCTTAATACCACCTACATCATTGTCATCGTCCGGCGACCAGTCTACATCCTGCGCTTCCCTCAAGTCAAGCTAACATCACGAACGAGAGAACATCAATTCAGTAAACATCAAACAAAAAAAAACTACCCGGACTGTTTCCTCCTCATCAGCACAATCAGTACCCCCATACATAGCATTTTGAATTATGCCCCGAAAGGCATCTGTTACGGCGATCTCCCTACGAATAGGGGCAGAGTAGTCGGGAGGAAGGCAGTTAGCAAGACAACCAATAACTCGGCGCGGAGAAAACATTGAATTATACAATTGGTATCAATTCGGGGGGGGGGGGGGGTGTCGTATAGTGTGTCGAAGGACGATCACAATCGATCAAATATAAATAATATATACATCAATTAATTAATTAAAATATAAATATAAATAAAAATCAACAATACGTAATTAATACATAATAAATAATTAAATAAATAAACAAATAAATAATGAAAAATAGAGATAAATCTTTTTTATCTCTCTTCCACTTTTGGAGTCATGAAGTAGTGCTAACAGACCCACTGTCAATGCTTAACGAAGACGGTCAAGATAAAGAATATTATCTATTTTGTAGTTGGGACAGGCCCTTGAATGCTACCGAGGAACTGCGAAGAAAAGTCGCCTGTTCTCTCGTTCGTGATGTTAGCTTAACTTGAACGAAGCGCAGGAGAGACTGGTCGCCGGACGATGACGATGATGTGAGTAGTATTACGCCTTCCTGTAGTAGTGAGGAGATTGCTGTATGTGACGGATGTGAAATCATTAGCAATATGGTTGGTTGAGGATGGAGAAGAATGATTGGTACTGTTATACTTTCTCTCCAAAAGTCGAAGAGGTGTCGAAAAAAATCAAACATAAATATAGTTAATTAATTAATTAAAATAAGAATATAATAATTAATAAATAATAATAAATTAAAAAATATTATTTTTTCCTCGATCTTTGGAGTTCTGAAGTTATCTATTTCGTAGGCAAAGAAAAGTCGCCTGCTCCTCTTCAATGGCCAATCGAATTAGGTATTATGAACGCTGTTGCTTTGGGTGTTTATTTTCGTGTTTATATCGAGGTTAAAATAAAGTTATAATGTCAGTATGGTACACTACCGCGGTTAAGATACACTTTATATCGGCAAAAATTGATGGAACAAGACCAGCAAATCAGGAGCAGCACCTCCGGATTCGAACTCCCGACGCTTTTCCCGCAAGCCCGCCCCCCACAGCCACTCGGCCATCCGGTCGCTCGCCCGTTGGTGGTGAGCGGCGCACCTCAATGTTCCATTTCGGTCACTGTACGGCTAGCAAGCAAATTGTGAAGTCGCTGTAATTCCGCTATTGTTCCAGCCCCAAACCTTTTGCAGGATAGATTCTAACCACGACATGGCAGTTCCAGGCGTCAGTTCTGCTTTATCGACCCGTATTGAAGTGAAATGGTTTTTTGCAATTTTTGACCTACCCAGATGTCCGCAGGAAATTTGGAAACCACTGCGGTGCTTCTCAGACAACGCCCTACAACCCTATATAGGTCACTTTTAAAATTGCCACGGGAAGTTCATTGACCTTCCTTGTGAGAAGCGCTTGTTTCGCGATGAAAGATGGACGTGGAAATGGTACACATAAGTTCAAGACGGAAGACGTTCGGATCCATTTAATAGCCTTTATGTGCACGTGACTGTGTCAGTTCCACAGATTTCAAAGGTTTGGCATGATTATGCAAGTCCGTGAACGCCTATGCACAGATAAAGACGGAAACACAGACTCATATACAGACGCACGTACAGACACAGATACAAACGCAGACACACATACTGACACTCTTACAGACACTATCTCTTTCGGGTATAGTAGGACCATGTTTTAGTGTAGGTAAAACACCTTTATATCTCCATGAATCAGATAAATGTGAAAAGCATGGCGCATCCACAGAAGAATACACCAACATGTTGTTTTCATTGAAACGTACGTTAGTATGCGTCCATAAATAAATAAAGGATAAATGACAAAGGACGGTGTTATTCAGTCTCTGTCGGGATGTGCCACGCATTCTACTTCTGCTGGATGTCGTGGAGACGATGTGAATGTGTATTTGGCCATACAATGATTTGTGGTGGCCAGCCGACGGACAATGCAGCGCTCTATCCTTCACTACAAGTCTGGTACCAATTCACCAACCAAGAGGGATGGAAGGCTTGGTTGGCCTGGGCGGGTATTCGAAACCAGGAGCGTGGTATCGCGTGAACGAGACATCCATCACCTCCAACTGCGCTACACGTGCTCCAAAATACTTCTGCATCAGACGCCAATTAGCGTATTCGACGAAGGTTTCGGCTGTCGTGCGCACCCGATTTCACGCCCTTGGTTCGAGTTTCATGCGCAGGCCAACCAAGCCTTCATCCTTTCGAAGTCGGCGTATTGATACAAGACTTGGGAAGTGGCTGACTTATCTGTCGGCCGTCCATCGCATGTCATTTTATAGAGCAACAGTACGCATTCAAATTGACTCCACGATATCTCACAGAAGTAGAATGCGTGGCGCATTCCAGGAAAATATCGACTTTTGCCTTCATTCTTTATCCTTTATTTGTGCATCAGATCTCATGCTGCTTTCGCTTATAGGCTCATTCTTCTGTGCGATCGGCGGATGCGTACCCGAGTCGAAACGATGTAACGGTGTCGACGATTGCGGAGATCTTAGCGATGAACTGAATTGTCCTGGTGAGTTGTCCGGTCGTTTCAGTCAATGTCACCAGTAAACAACCAGCGACTTGTTTCGATTTCACGAACAACGGGATCGTACCATGAGGATTCAATTCAGTTCGTTATAGAAGTGGTCATTTAACTCAACTAGAATTTACATCTTGGGTCCAGCTATTAAGATCAGAGCAAGGAAGAGTTTCGACCTCCCATTTAATTTCAACTGGAGAACAGGGTCATTAGAAGGAGCTCGGAATGCTGACTATGAATATGGGAGGGGAGGGAGTCAAAATTGTCAGTGATACTCCTGAATGAGTTCTGACCTGTAGAAGTTCATTGGGGACTGTGAGCTGGCGTGCGAATGAGCTGTTGTGAGAGCGGTGAGTGATGAAAACTGATAAAATTGGGCCGGCCAAACTCGTAACGAGACAGAGCACTACCTCACTGTCGCTGACGGCCTAACTTTATCAGCTTTGATCACTCACCGCTCTCACTCTAGCTCATTCGTACGGCCAGCCCACAGTCAACCCTATAAGCTTCTACAGGTCAGATTCATTCACAAATTTCATTTTGCAATTTCGGCCCTCCCCATATTCGTAATCAGCATTTCAAACTTCTTCTAATGACCCTGGTTTCCACTTGAGGTTTCATGGGAGGTCGAAACCCTACCTGAAGAGTTGTAATCGAATTGTCATACTTCAGGGTATTTCTCTACGAAGGAATAAAACTACCATCACATTATTATAAACGTCGGATATCAGGACTGGCTCATCGTAAGAGCAGTGCGCGTCTCGTAAAAGCGTGGTTGGTGCAAGCTGCAGGGACGCGGTGAACCTCACGCCTAAAATCGCAAACACGCTAATCGCGAACACAGACACTGTACTTATCTCTGTGTCGTAGTGTGGAAACTGCCGCAGCTGGGTTCTGCGCTATTCGAGCGCAGAACTAGGCAAGGGAAACGACTCCAGGGTGTGGTGTGTCCAAGGTGCTCATGTGGAAACTGCTTTCATTTAAAGTGGTAAAAGCAGGTCTGAAGCAATGTAGACGACAGAGATATAAGTAAAGTCACATATCTGTGAGTAGCGTGTCTGCGATTTTAGTTGTAAAGTTTGCCGCGCCCCTACAGCTTGCACCAACTACGCTTTTACGTGACGCGCACTGCAGTTACGGTGAGCCGGTAATGATATCCGACGTCTATAGTCGTGTATTACCGTCGCGCTTAACGGTATTTATAATTTATGAACAACTCAGGTGGTCCTTTTTCAGCTGTGATGACTTAGGAATAGATGACCTTGTCTATGAGAAAAGTCTCTGCCTTCTGAGCAGACCTTTTTCAGCATCACATGCTGATCTGGCGTGTCTACAGTACGACAAAGGTGAATCTGGCAAGTTCTCAACACCCAACTACCCGTCGTCATACAAAGGAAACTCCAACTGTCGATGGGTGATCGAGGCGCCCATCAATAGCCGAATTCAGGTGCAGTAGTATCTTGAGAGCATTTTTCAAACACTTACACTGTCTAGAATGTTCACACTGTTCAGACGACTATGAAATTATCCCTTTTTTCGCTAAAATGGAGTTCTGCCGCTTGTCCCTAAGCGTAAAGGCCTGTTCATACTTCGCGACGAGAGCGATTTCTCGCCCGTGTAGAGCGTGCAAATCGATTAAGACCGAGCGATCGCCGACAAAATCTTTTAGAGCGTTGTCGCTGTCGTTCTCGTCTCTGCTGTCCCCTGTTCATAGGCCTATGTCATAGTTCGGAGACGCTGCTGTCGGCGACAGTGTTTAGCGGATGCTACACAGTGCGTAGAAACCTGCGCAACACTGTCGCCGACGTCGCCGAAGTATAACATAGGCCATACTTCGCGCAGGCGACGGGAGCGACTGGGGCGACGGACGGAGTGCGCAAAGTACGTAATTACACAGAGCGCACTAGTGTTGGAGGGAAGTCCTATTCCGTCATTCTTCAGACCTTGGTAAGGCATACGTTCATACATCTTTTGAGTGCCAGATTGATGATGTAGGCAATACTATTGTTTGCTAGTGTCTGTGCTGACTGATTGTCTGACTGAGAAAAAATAGGCGTTAGGCCTCTCTTATACTTCGACGCCGAGCGACGCGACGCCACGTATTGTGGCCACATTGATCGGGCGACGCGACCGATCAATTTGGCCAGAATACGTGCCGTCGCGTCGCTTGGCGTCGGAGGTATAAACGGGGCCTAAGGGATCGTTCAGTGTACGCGTGACGCAATGTGTAGTGGCCGAATTGATCAATCGCGTCGCTCGATCAATTTGGAGACTACACATGCATCGCATCGCGCCTCGCGCGCACACTAAATGATCCCTAATGACGAAATTGATCGATCGCGTCGCTCAATCAATGTGGCCACAATACATGGCGTCGCCCTCGTCGGAAGTATAAACGGGGCCTTAAGCCTCGTTTATACTTCGACGCCGAGCGACGCGATGGCTACGCACTGAAGCCAAATTGATTGATCGTGTCGCCCAGTGTCGACGCCAGCCTGCCGGAATGAATCGCGTGAACCCGCGACCAATCGCGCCGCTCAGCGTCGGATCGCGTCGCTCTCGAAACGGGCGCGATGCGATTGAGCGCTGTGGATTGGGGCGCGGTATTGCAGCTCCAGCTGATCTTCACAGTGTGGACTTCCATTTGTCCGTAGTACGCAATCGTGTGTCATCGCGTGACCGCGTCGCCGGCTGTTCGGATAGAAGTATAAACTGTGCATTATAGTGCAATTACGTACACCACACTACGTCCATCTCCCCCGCGCTCTCGTCGCTGCTGTCACCTGTTCATAGTTCCCGGGCGCTGCTGTCGCGAAATATGGACAGACCTTAAGTTGCCCCTCTCCAATATATTTATTTATTTACTTGGTTGGTACACGGTGAAAACACACCTATTGTGATTGCATTTAATGTTTTTGGTAAAGAAGTGAGTAATGAGTGAAGAATTCCAGCTGACTTTCGATGTTTTCGAGACGGAGGAGTTCATCGACATTGTTTCCGTGCTTGATGGCGGACCAGCAGAAAATAGCACGACCGGTAAGCAACTTACAACTTCGGTTCAGAATACCGTGCATGGACTTTTCTTCAAAGTCTCAGCTCTGGTTTGTAGTTGTGTCGCTGTGCGAGACAGAACCATAGTTGGGATAGATATCGATCAGGCGCAGCGAAAATCGATATCTACGGCGATCGTGGTGCAGCGCTGCGCTACGGAGCAAGTATAAACTAGGGTTTAGCGTTAGCAGAGTGGAGACTGGCAATAGGCAGTACATATGTCCTCGTAGAATTCATTTTCAACAGTCGTAATCGCTAACCTTAGTAAAACACTCATTTTTGCAGTGCTCGCAACGCTTTCGGGAACGAGGAGTGACAAGGTCGTCGTCACGTCGTCGACGAATATGGTTATCGTTCGATTCAGAAGTGATGCCGCCGTTCAAGCACGTGGCTTCCAAGCGCACTGGAGAGCCAGTGAGTCACTTTACGCCCATTTCGGAAAGACTGCAGGCAATACAGCAGTCATTATCAGTGGAAGAATACATGTACTATGGTAGTGCAATTACAGCACACCCAGCTGCTGTTAGTCCCAACGCCGATTAGCGATGGAGCGCGGATACTTTCGGGCGCCCTGCTCCTTTATCAGCCCGACATTTCGTCACTTATCCAACATAGCCTGCCTGGTGAAGGGTATTACTGCTATTGCTTCCACAGTTCGAGTTCTTCTGTGGGGGTTTAGTTACGAAATGACTTTATACTGGGTTCTGCGCTCAAAGAGCAAGGGAAGGGACTCCAGTGTGTGGTGCATCCAAGCGGCTCGTTAGGAAACTGCTTTCCTTGCTCAGGGAGAGTCCGCAGCTGGGTTCTGCGCTCTTCGAGCGCCAAAGCGCATACAGCTGTGAAAATGCGCAAAAAACGCCTGATAATTGTGTAGACGTCAAAACCCCTCAAATCTAAACACGTCAGCTGAAATGCAAAAGTGCCGCAACGCAGGAGAACAGAACCCTTGACCTCCCTCGCATCAAGCAACGCCACCATCCACTGCGCCCAAGCCCTCTGTCGCCAGTGCCATCGCGGGCGTACAAGAGGCCGCCAGCCCACAGTTTCCGCGCTCCATCGCGAATCGGCGTTAGATCCCGTTTATACTTCCGACGCCGAGCGACGTGACGGCATGCAAAGTGGCGAAATTGATCGATAGCGTCGTCCAATCAATGTGGCGACCATACGTGGCGTCGCGTCGCTCGGCGTCGAAGTATAAACGGGGCCTTAAGACCAGCAGTAGCTGAGAGTACTGTAATGTTTTCCAATGGGCGGCTGACAGGATGTATTTACCAATCAAAAGGCGAAAGGGAGAATAAGTCGTGACCTCAAAGTATCTGCTGGAAAGCGTTGTAGTTCTCTGCACAGCTGCTCTCGATTTAAGCGTCTAAGTTCACATTTAGAGCAATTAACAAAACTATGCAGCCCTTCAGTCCCGCTTTAAGTACTGAAATTGCTGCTCCGTGGTCTAAACTGTACTATCATCGATCTATACGTGGGTCATTGACCGCTAGCTGATTACCTACCTTACTCAATTCATAAAGGTATTCTTGACTTGGTCCGAGAACGTGGAACATCAAATTTTAAGTCAAACATAGAACGCTACGCATCGTTTTTTTCCCTGCCTGGACCTCCAGCGAGGTCCCTTGGTGGCGTGAACTTTAGTTTCTGCTATACGAACTGCAGGCGCCTCGTATAGTAACGTCAAAAACGCATCATCAAGGTTCATATTCTTAATGAGGACCTGCTACTTCTATTCGAAATTTTAGTATTTCAACTGCTACTGCTTTACCTTACAAAACTCTTCATTTTACAGGGGACCTTCAGATTTCATTCAGAGCAACGTAATGAAAATGAAGTGATGTCACAGACTGCATGCAAAGATCAAATAAACATAGTGATAAATTGAAGAGTATAAACATACTATTGTGAATAAATAATACAAATATCGGCACTATTGTACTTTCGGGACTACAGAGGTCGAGGAGAGGTCGAAAGAAATATTTCCGCCCAAACTTCCCCTAGGGGGTTATTTGGGGTGCTGATCACGAATTTGATAACCGTTTTTGAAATTTCGGCCGATTACGGTAGGTTACGGTAGGTACCGCTGACCAAGGGTGTCGAGGTCATGATCACCGATTTCGCCCAAATTTCGCCTATAGGGGTTATTTGGGACGCTGATCACGCATCTGACATCCGTTTTTCGTTTTACGCTGAAGTACAGTAGGTTACAGTAGGCACCGGTGACTAAGATATGGCAACCGATTCCGCCCAGTAAGGAATGCTTGAAAAAATCTGAACAAGTATCTGAACTTTGCACAGCAGGAGGCAGCTAATCTCTTCTAAGGGGTTCGCGTCCGTCCCGCGCACCAACTTCAGGGACGTTCTGCCACTTCCCCGTTCGTATATTCCGAATAGCCACTGGTGTCGGCGCACCCAGCGTCCTCTTCTGTACTTCCTGTTGGTCACACAAGTTTCATCCAGTTCAACCGTGTCCCCAAACCCTTCAAGAATCGGGGTATTCCTTCGGAAATACTCGCAACAAACATCGCGAAAGTATTTTTTACCGTAACCTACCGTAATCGGCCGAAACTTCAAAACCGATGTCAGATTCGTGATCAGCACCCCAAATAACTCCCCCCCCCCAGGCGAAGCTTGGGCGAAATAGGTAATTATGACCTCGACAACCTTAGTCACCGGTACCTACCGTAACCTACCGTAGTCCATCAAAAACGAAAAACGGATGTCAGATTCATGCTCAGCACCACAAATAACCCCCTGAATAGGAAGGCGAAGTTTGGGCGAAAATTTTTTTCGACCTGTCCTCGACCCCTGGAGGCCCGAGTACAATAGTGCCCAAATATCTTCAATCAAAGCAAAGAAGTGAATATGACATAGATCTGTACAGAGGAAGGCTAAGAACCCGTCTAGCAGTTACAAAGTTACTTAACTGGCGAGGCTTTCTCCTTCCTGCGCCACTTCTTGCTCTGCTGTCTCGTGAACGGAGGCTGCGGATAAGCTCTTGTCATCTCGGACACCAGGTGATCCAGTTGACCATCGAAGTTCTTTGGAATGGATGGTTCAGAAGGTTTTATTGAGGGAAATGTGTCCTAAAATGTCTTTTTTCGAAAAAAGAACGAACACTCATGGAAAAAGTCGACGATAAGTGGCTTGAGCGTGGGGCGACCTCGTCAAAATGTCCAGGGCCCGGATTCATGAACGACTTAGCGGCCGGTAAGCGTAAAATCTACCGTCACTCCCCACTTATCCGCGATTCCTGAACCTCGCGCGGCAGGGAGAATCAGCGGTAAGTTCCAGGTAAATGATACTCCGCTAGCGCGTTCGGGAACATTTACCGCCAAAGCAAGGGTTTGCTCCCCTGCTAATTTCTCAGCCAACGCAACGAACCTGGTGGGTTGCCAACTCACTCGCCAAATCAATACTCGACAGGGGCAAAACCCTTGCTTTGGCGATGAATCAGAAACAGAGGTAAGTTCCCGGTAAGTGGCCGTCGAGGTAAATCGGGGTAGGATTTACCGCCGACCGCTCATGAAGCTTCATGAATTCGGGCCCTGATAGGAGATTCATCGGCATCAGGTTTGGCGGTACTTTTCACCAGCGGGTAAGCGGTTAATGAACCTAGGCCCGGATTCACGATCGCGGCCGGCGATAAATCCTACCCCGATTGCCTCGACGATCACTTACCGGAAGCTTACCTTTGTTTCTGATTCATGACCACTGTTGAGTATTGATTTGGCGGGTGGGTTGGCAACGAGCCAGGGTCGTTGCGTTGGGTCAGAAATTAGTAGGAGAGCAGAACCTTGCTTTGGCGGGAAATGTTCCCGGACGCGCTAGCTAGGTATCATTTACCTCATTGCTTACCGCTGATTTTCCCTGCCGCGCGTTTAGGAATCGCGGGTAAGTGGGGAGTGGCGCTAGATTGGATCTAACCTAGTCCTGGGGCCACATAGCTAGAAACTAGGCAAAAAAATGAATTAGTACTTACCGAGCGGTTCCTAGAGAACGAAACCTATCCCAAAAGAAACCAAAAATGGATGAACAAACAAAAAATAAAAAATCGCCGTCAAAGAGCGACGGAGTAGAGTCATGCCGCGTTCTGACCGCCGCTTGACATGTTATAACCAGGATCTAACATGGTGGGGGGGGGGGCATGAAACCGCATGCCGCGTGCTGCCCGTCGCTTGACATGTTATAACCAGGATCTAACATGGCGAGGAGGGCACACAACTTTGCCTTCTTACAACCGTAACAAATGCAATTTTTTCGTTTTTTTTTGTGACTTTTTCTTGTTTAGGTCCTGTGTTGTTCTCTAGGAACCGCTCTGTAAGTCTTGAGTGAATTTGTCACATATAATACTTTTTAGTTATGTGGCCCCCGACTAGGATAGATCCGGTGGATTTTACGCTTACCGGTGCCAGCGCCCTGGTTCATGAACGACACTGTGGTGTCAGGTCGCTCAGACGATTTCAGAGGAGGGATGGTTGGATATACATAGAACGAAACTACTATTCCAATAGTAGATACTCCCTCCCCCTCCCCTCAAACTAGGAGTAGGAGTGCACCGTGTATTTTCTTTTTCTATTGTGTCCTTAACTCAAGCCCATGAATGAGAATGAAACCGGTATGAGGAACGTTGGTAAGGTCCCCGCACTCCGAGCCGCTTTGCATCCGAAAACTCACGTGTGTACACGGCACGCGTGTCACGTCAATACGTCGATCTATTCGCCTTGAGATATTGCGCCACAGCCTCTCTATTTCGTCCATTTTCTCGTTTAGAATTCCTGAATTATGCCTGAACAGCTTAGTTATAAAATAAAAATGGATGCAATCCTAATTTGGGTGAGGCCCTTCTGGATCTCCCAGAGAGCCCAGTGGCCACCTGACCGTGTGGAAGCTTTCGAGGTGTGATTCTCAGGGGGAAGGTGCAGGGGGAGGGAAAGAGAGCCGGCGCGGCGCTGTATTAACGTACGCCTCGTCGCGTGGAAAAACGTTGGAAAGTCGCATCGGCTGCCAGAACTGAAGGGGGTGCGAGTACAAGATTGAAGCCTTATGGCAGGGTAAGGTTACATGCTCCTATCCGCAGTGTTCGTTAAGACCGCGCTGTGTCGTCGCCTTGCCTCTCTGCCGGTACCTTACCGCTTGGGACGCAATAAATATTAAGAGGAACAGCAGTGGCACGTCATGAAGGGAAGCAAGTTCTAAAGAACTTCAGCCGCTCCAAACTAGGATTGCACCCGAAAATGTGAATTACTAAGTGCATACTTTGTTTCCTGTTCAGGTGGGCAATCATTTTTCTCAACGACGCGAACTCCTTGTCCATAACGGTTGCACCGAGCGGGTCTTACCTAAAAGATAGAGCAATTTAACAAGAAAAAACGACAGTATACGGTAGACGTAAAATGAAATGTGCTTCTGTGATCTAAGGAACATTTCGGACCGTCATCGCAAAACACGTCAAATGTTTATCGTTAGTTACAACGGCCGTTACTCCCAGTCCACTGTTAACTGAAGTGTTTCATTTGCGTCATTTTTAGACATCTTACCCATATTTTGGGCGTGATGAACCTATCCCTGAATCTACAAATTATCGCCTCTCTTACAAAATCACTTCAAACTAAATTTTGGGTAACGAGCGGGTTGTTGGTGGGAATGGAAAAGGTGTTCAGAGTCGCGACCAAGGGCCTGTTGATACTTCGCGACAAGAGCGACAAGAGCGACAAGAGCGACAAGGGCGACTGGAGCGACGGATGTAATGTGGTGTACGTAAATAATTACGCATTTCACACTACATTCGTCGCAGACGGAGTGTGCAGTACGCAATTATTTACGTACACCATACTACATCCGTCGCCCCAGTCGCTCTTGTCGCGAAGTACGAACACGCCCCAAGTAGCCAAGGGTAGCGACGAGTTGTCTCACAGTACCCAGGCTGTCGTTGCGGGACCACTTGCTCCATCAGCTCGTTAATCGACTGGATGCGCCATGTGGTAAGACCGTCACAGAAATTCTTAATTTTTCTTTATGTTTTTTTTAGTTTAAATCGTTTTATCGTGTTCCTTTTGTTTCTTTCGTATATCCGTGCTTTCGTCGAAGTCGTACACATCTTTTTTGTTCCTCCACCATTTTCCGTTACTCAGCTGTGAGAAAAAGGGATATACGGTGCAAAAATACTCGAAAAACTTTAAGAAAAATGTTACGAACTTCACGTTTCTTGCCGAGCTTCTCTTCTAAGGTCTTTCGTTCGTTATACTTTTCTTAATGTTTTTCGATTATTTTTGCACCGTATATCCCTTTTTCTTATACATGAATAATGGAAAATGGTGGAGAAATAAAAAGAAGTGTACGACTTCGACGAAAACACGGATATACGAAAGAAACACAAAATAAAGACGATAAAACGGCTTAAACTGAAGGAAGAACATAGAGGAAGGCTAAAAACTCCAGCGACTTTCTCACAACCGAGTGTGCCCAGTCGATTGACGAGCAGACGAAGCAGGTGGTCCCGCAACGACCGCCTGGATACTGTGAGACAACTCGCCCGACTTCTGGAGGACAACTTGTCGCTAAACTTGGCGATTTAGTTGCGGATGTTACTCAGAGTCTTGGGACAATATCTACGTATGAAACCAAAGGACGTGTTCATGGTCCGCGACCGAAGCAACTGTCGCCCGCACAAGACATACATAACGATTTTTCGAAGGCGGTTGCTCGGCACTAATCGATCCGTACGTTTCGCGCGAGTAACTCCGTGGGCGCTGTCGTCCCCTCGCGGACTATGAACGAGCTCATGGAAAATAACTAAAACTGGAGGGAAACAAAAGGCCCAAAAAATAGAAAGAATATAATGCATGGCAGTTTTAAATCTGCTGAGTTCGCGCGCATTTCTTTCAAAGGATTCGGTACTGGAGTTAGAGCGCATCAGTAGTTAAGACGTTAGAGCGCTGCATTCGATTGCCCACTTCTTGTTTGCCATGCTTCTTTTGTTTCATTTTTTACTGCTCTTTACTATTCTATGATTCACAATGTAGTGGGAGCTATTTCTCGCTATTTCTCCTTTTTAAACGAAGACACAAAATAAGTACGGAGGAGTGAGTGGTAACGACCCCTGATGGAATTTCTGATACGAAGACAATCGCTGGAAGCTGTTTTCAAAGCATTTTCAAGCGGATTCTCCCCGGAGGAGTGAAATTATTACATTGCACCAATCTGCTCTGGTCCCAACGCCGATTGGCGATGGAGCGCGGAATCGTTCGCGCGCCCTGCTCCTTTAGCCCCTCCCTCCTCCCCTCGACATTTCGTCACTTATTCATCATGTCCTGCTTGGTGAAGCGTTTTACTCCTGTTGATTCCACAACTCGAGCTCTTCTGTGGGGGTCTAGTTAGGAAATAACGAACCAGGCAAGCGAAGGCACCCCAGGGGCGGATTCATCAACGACGTACAGCAACTTAACAGAGAAAATTGCAGCCGAAATCCCTGATAGCGCGGCTTATCAAGCAATATGGTGAGCGATAAGCCGCGTTATCTGAGTTTTCCGCTGTGAATTTTCTGTTAAAGTTATGTAAGTCGTTGATGAATCCGACCCCAGGGTGTGGTGCATCCATGCCGCTCGAGTGGAAACTGCTTTCGTCACTCAGGGGTAGTAGTCCGCAGCTGGGTTCTGCCCTCGTCGAGCACAGAAGTGCGTACAGCTGGAACAATGCGCAGAATACACCAGCAGGTTGTGTAGACGTCAAAACCCCTCAATGTTCAACCTGACAGTTGAAATGCAAAAATGCGTCGCAGGAGAACCGAACCCCCGATCTCCATCACATCAAGCAGCGCCACTATCTATCGCGCCACGATCCACTTGCCAGGGCCTCAGCGCAGACATGCACAGCGATCGAATCTCCACAGTGAACGCCGATGCGATCCACGACGCAACGGCAGCAACTGCGCGCAACAGTATCCCGCAAACCTGCACATCAAGGCCCAGTTGTAGATTGGTGCAATGTAATGTTTTTCTCCAGCGAGTACCTTCCTCGGTACGTTAGTTAGACCACAACTAGGGATCGGATTCATCAACGACTTACATAACTTTAACAGAAAATTCACAGCGGAACTCAGATAACGCGACTTATCCCTCACCATACCGCTTGATAAGCCGCGTTGTCTGCGTTTTCCGCTGTGAATTCTCTGTTAAAGTTAAGTAAGTTGTTAATGAATCCGACCCTAGGAGTCCGGTGCAATCCCAAAGGGGTGGCACCTTATAACAGGATTTGCGCCCTACCCCTCGTTCTCTCGGCATGTCCACCCCCAGCACCAGAGTCCCCTTGGAAAACCCACGAAAAACGTTATAAAAAACGAAAACAAACAAAAACAATAAGCAAAAATACGCCCTAGGCGTTCCCGGGCACCTATATGTATTGCCCCACGGTCAATCAGTCGACGCTCACGCATTCGGTAGCGCGGGAATTTAAACGGGGATTAGCCGCTGAAGCCTCTTCATGCCTTTATAAGTAATTTTTTTAATATTCCGCCGGCGGGACCTGCTGTTTTCATAGAAGGGCAGATGTGCACTTTTGTGTATTATGTTGTGTGAGTTTATCTTCAAATACCACATATTTACAAGTGACTATGGAGTGCCCCCCCCCCGCCTTGGAACACCGGGGTCTGGCCCAGATAACGTACCCATGTTAAAATTTACCTACGTCCTGAAGGGTCCGTTTACTTCGTTGCATATCCCGGGAAAAGGGTCACCCACCTAACTGGGATAGCGTCTGAGCATTCGTTCACAAGACGTGCGAGCATTTGCTCTGAACTGTTTTCATGATCGATAGTGTACTGCGCATTGGATCTGCCAAAAGCCTTCAAAACACCTTGCTGTATCACCTGGCAGTGAGATACGGGGCACATTCTGAAGATGGTGTCGAAATTTATTTTGATCGCTTAGTCATAGTAGGCAAGCGGATATGTAGAAACAAGTCCCTTTATAGTCTGCAGTCCAGCAATGATTCATTTTCGCTCCAGGGGCCGGATTTATCAACGACTTACAGCAATTTAACTGAGAAAATTACAGCCGAAATCGCTGATATCGCGGCTTATCAAGCGATATGGTGAGCAGTAAGCCGCATTATCTGAGTTTTCTGCTGTGAATTCTCTGTTAAAGTTATGTAAGTCGTTGATGAATTTGACCCCAGACGCACTTAGTTGGGCTGTTAATGTGCTGTAGACGACAACTGACGCATCTTATGGCTACGGAAGATCTTATGGCTGTTGACAGCTCGACCAGTCGTCTGCAGACGTGTGCCTGTCGCACTATCAAGGGCGTTCGAACAAGAAACGGCAATTCTTGGACACTGAATGCCGAACCGGAAGTGGCAACACTAATAAGTGACAGCTGGGCGTTTGCTCAAGGTGACATTCGGTAGGCAAACATGATACCGCTATGTGAGTGCACCGCGAACGAGGGAGTGGTCACGGAAAGCCAGACGGGTGGATTGGTAACATTGCTAGATGGGATCTAACCCAGTGAGAGGGATAAGAGCTTCATTCATGCTTTTGGCAATAGTAAGAGTGAACTATTTGACAAAGGAGGAAGCGAGGAGCATAGAACATGTATAAGTCAAAAGTGATACAAAGTCAGTTTGGTAAGAAAGGTTGCCGCAAACGTCGGCTTTTTAAAGATTGACGAAAGTGATTTTTTCCATGAATTGCATGAAGTGAAAAGCGTTTTTTTTTTCAAATCGGTTTAGTAGTTCATTCACTGAATACGTGGGACTATTGTACGGTGAAGGTTACAGTAGGTACGGGTGACTAAGGTCATGGCGATACCTATACAGCCTTAGTCACCCGTACCTAAAGTATTTCCATTTCACATTCCAGAGGTGGGAAGGGTCAAGAAAAATTCCTTAGTCCAAACCTTATCCAAGTGGGTTATTTGGGGTGCTGGTCACGAATCTTACATTCTTTTATAAAATTTCGGCTGTCTGCGGTAGGTTACGGTAGGTATGGGTGACTAAGGCTCTATATGTGTCGCCATGACCTTAGTCGCCCAAACCTACCGTAACTTTCCGCATTTTAGCGTAATACGCAGAACGGATGTCAGATTTGTGATCAGCACTCCAAATAACCCTACTGGGCAAAGTTTGGCCGAAAACGGTGATTATAACCTAAACAGCCCTAGTCACCCGTAACTATCGTAACCTACCGTATTTGTCCGAAATTTCAAGAACGGATATCAGATTCGTGATCGTTACCCCAATGCTCAAACCCTTTCCCCCTGGGCGAGGTTTGGGTGAATTTTTTTCGACCTCTACTCGACCTCTGGAGTCGCGGAAGTACAATAGTGCTGAAAAGGTTTTGATTGCATCAAAATATCTTCTATTTCTTTTTTTAAAACTAATTCGCAGTCAAGTTTTCCAATGTCGTTTCTATTCAAGAAGGTTTTTTTTACTTGTAGTTTAATGTTTTTGACAAAGAATTGAGAAATGATGCAGGAAGTTTATTACATGTTTTAAGAAGACGAGCCGAAAAAGACTCCTCGAGCTTTTTTGAGTGGACCATGCTTTACAATTTCCTAGCCAGAGAGCCCTCATGGTTACGAAGCTTGGACGAAATCGATAATCATGACTTCGACAGCATTTGTAATCGGCCGAAATTTCAAAAACAGATATCAGATTCGTGATCACCACACTAAATACTAATGCACCACTTGGGCGAGGTTTGGGCGATTTCCTCGGTCTCTGGAGTCATGAAAGTAGAATGAGGTTTAAATACCCAAGTTTGAGGTACTTTTTAAAGATCCTACCCATTTCACAGACAAATAAGGCCGATTTTTTTCAAAGTTTTTCAAAGTCCGTGAGCTTTGTTCGTGTTCATGTTTTCTTCATTTCTATTTGCTCTTCTGTTTCCTAAAGGGTCTTGTTTCAGTTCCATTCACATGTGGAGGTGCGCTCACAGCTCAAGCCTATGGCCAGACGTTCTCCTCGCCGCACTACCCCACGGAATATCCAGCTGGTACCGAATGCGTTTGGACGATACAGGCGCCGAAGTCACAGCTGATCACGCTGAGTGTGAGTTTCCTCCTTTGCACTGTTAAAGCTTTGTTTGTTTGTTTGTTTGTTTGTTTTGCACATTAGAGTGTGCCGTAATGAACGGGGCTGTCTTAGGATCACAGAAAAGTGTCATTAATAGAATAAAAGAGCAAGAAGAAGTAATAATATTGGTAATGGGTTTATGTTGGGTTGATTTCCTCCAAGTACCGCAGCTTGGGCGCGTGGGGCGCAGTCGGGGGAGGCGCCGGCTATCGCCTGTACCCGATACCAGGTTCCTGGTTCGGATTTCCCGCTCAGGTCAACCAAGCCTTCCATCCCTCCGGAGTCGGTGAATTGGTTCCAGACTTGTCCGGGAAGGGTAAAGCGCTGACTTGTTCATCGGCTGGTCACCGCAAGTCATTGTATGGCCAAATACGCATTCAACCCGCCTCCACGACATCCTGTAGAAGTAGAATGCGTGGCGCATCCCAAAAGGGATTGAATAACGCCGTCCTGTATCCTTTATCCTTTTTACCGCAGCTCAGAGTTTCGTTACACGGACCGAGGTGCACTCGCGTATGTTCTTTTTCGATTGAGTCGTGATGTAAACAGCAATTAATCCCTAGCGCATACAAGGATGAGCGCATCATCCAAGTCTAGCGCAACCTCACGCTTCTATTATGTGCCTCATCGAGCCCTCACGTCGGTTCTCATTCTTAGGGAAGTATAAGGAAAACGATAAAGGTCGGAGTTAGCCAAGCCCTTTGTTGGATACGATAGACCTGCGGGATGTCGTGGATTCAATTTGGACGCGTATTGGGCCATAAATGGACTTGCGGGGGCCAGCCGATGAACAAGTCAGCGCTTTATCCTTTCGAGAGAAGTTTAATACCAACTCACTGACCTGGGAGGGATGGAAGGCTTGATTGGCGTGTGCGGGAAGTCCGATCCGGAAACCAGGTATCGTCGGGTGTACGCCACAGCCGACACCTCCTCCGATTGCGCTGTCACGTACCCAGTGAAGAATAATAGCAACATATTCGGCTCATATGAGGTAACATGGGAGGGTGAAGGCATTTTGATGAAACTGTTCAAATTCTTTTGTGCCACGCAGAAGAAGAAGAAGCTCAGAAGAATCTGCGTGGCACAGAAGAATTTGAACGTTTACATCCAAATGCCCAGGCTTTATGATAGTCGACCATGGAGTAAAGCCATTCATAGATGTGGCACCTTGATAGGAGCAGCTATCAACTAGATTCCAGAAAATCGAATCGAAAATGCAAAAGAGGTCGCCAACAGAGGTGTAGTTCATTGTACAGCTCTGATGTGAAAAATGGACGCATCTGAACGAACAGAATCCGCTGGTACATGCACTTTAGCATGGACAGAATATGGACTGATACCATGTTTAAGCTATGAGAATAAAGGATGGCGTTACTCAATCCCTTCTGAGATGCGCCACGAATTCTGCTTCTGAGGCATGTCATGGAGGCTATCCTAGTGCGTAGTTGGCCATACAATGACTTGCGGTGACCAGCGGATGAACATGTCAGCGCTTTATCCTTCCCAGACAAGTTTGACACCAATTCACCGACCCCGGAGGGATGGAAGGCTTGGTTGGCGTGTGCAAGAAGCCCGAACCAGGAAGCTTGAATCGGGTGCACGCCACAGCCGCCAACAGTTTCTCCGACTGCGCTACCACGCGTCCATTTGAAGAATATAGAATTGAAGAAAAAGCTATGCATTGAAGCCTTCAGTTTTTCCTGCTAGTAGCCCTCCAAAATAGTCTTGTATCCATTCACTGATCCCAAAGGGGTTTAAGGCTTTGTTGGCCTGGGCGGGAAATCCGAACCAAGACCTTGGTATCGGGTGCACGGGACAGCGGGCACCTCCTCCGACTGCGCCACACGCGCTCTTATGTTAAAGCTATACTAGGTCAAAATAGGGCATAAGCTGTAGATAAAGGAGCAGCATATGTAAAATGAACGTTTCTGTAACGGGATTCAGACTGTATTCAGATATTTCTTTTAGTGGGTTCGAGTCCTACCGTTAAAGTTTTGATCGCAGAGAAACATCGTTGTAACAGTTCTTCTAGCCTTTTAAAACTTATTGGAACACATATTAGGTTGGAAAAAAAGTCTCTTCACAATTCGAATTTTTTTTTACCCTTCCCCTTGTAAACGCACTACCCAATGTTGATTGCTGATTTCGTAATCCTATCACACTTGTCTACCGTTCGCACGCCGACACAGGTTAACACTCTTCTTATAATTCGTTATCCATCCAATCTTCCGAACTCAATGCCAGATCTACTTCATGGCCATTTTCAGCACGGCATTCTTCATGAATTCATTGAAGAATCCACAGCACGTCAGGCAGCAGACCAAATTAACCATATATATGGCTTGGGATCTACTACTCATCGCGCCTGTTATGAGTGGTTCGGAAAGTCTTTAAAGGGAGATTATTCACTGAGGGCAAAGCATGGTCAGGAAGGCCAACTGAATAGGACGACACTGAATTACTCCACCTTCTTCGTACCGATAGTTGGCAGACGACACGTCAGCTGGCAGAGAAGCTCGAAGTGTCTCATAGGATAGTGGGAATCTATCTGAAGAATCTTGGCTTTGCATGGAAATTTGGAGCTTGGATTCCGCATGCCCTGTCAGACACTCAGAAAGGTCGACAGCTCTCCATCGCTGCTTCTCTTCTGTCCAGATAAGGAAGAAAATCGTTTATCGGCAAACTCTCAGAAGTGGAGAGACACTTACTGCTGTCACATACTGCGGCCAACTCCACAAAGTCGTCGCAACTCTCTAAGAAAACAAGCCGGAGAAGTCGAAGGTGATGATCCTGCATGACGATGCAAAACCACATGTTGCAAGACTCACAAGAGAAACAATAAAGGAGATGGGCTGGGAGGTAATGCCACATCCACCGTATAGCCCTAACCTTGTTCGTGCCGACTACCATCTCTTCCATGCTCTCAAGCAAGAAATTGGAGAGAAATATTTTGGAACGGATGAAGACATCAAAAATTGGATTCAGCAATGGTTCGACTCCAGAACTGCAGTCTTTTAAGCGAGAGGAATTGGAAAATTACCCAGTCTTTGGAGAAGTGTAGTGGAACAAAATAGAGTTTATCTCAGTTGATTTGACTTTGTAGTTGTGAAGTAATAAATCTTTGAAAAAAATGAAAAACCTAATAGCTCTAAGCCACATAGCAGTAGGTGTCCTCGAAGTTGTTACAAAGGGGATACATTTTTGTTCCAAATCATAATCAGTGTTTGACTGTTGCGCATACTTCATAGCTCTTCAGTGCTCGTATATGCTCAGCTACCGTTATTCAAAGAATAGATGCGAGCGGTGAATTGGTCTTTTTCAGATTGAAGACGTAGCACTTTCTCCTGATGACGCTGTGCTCATTTATGATGGTCCTTCACCGTCATCCGCTGTCTTGGCCAGGTCTGTAGTCTCGTTACTTTACTGTCGTTTTTAATTTTTTTGCCTCATTCGGATTTTCTGAGTGGAATTTTTCTCGTTTATCTTGAAATATATTTAGCCTCCAAAAGAGCCTCTAGGGATATACAAATCATTCCTCTTCATTGGGTTTATCATGCGACCTGTATAATTCCTCGCTGATATGCCAGATCTATAGGAGTTTTTTATTCAATAATTTTTGCACACTTTGCCCATATAGAGCAAACCAAGGTTACCCAGACAGCTGCGCTTTCAGCCTAAGTCGGTCCAAGGTTCGGGTGCCACATAGGCAAAATAATCCACTCATCCCCCTTCAGTGGCTCTAGATTTGTCTGAAAACGATATTATCTCGTTTTGGAGATCAAAAAGGATAAAATGTGTAAAGGATGGCGTTGCTCAATCCCTGTTTGGGTCGCGCCACACATTCTACTTCTATACGCTATGTTTGGCATCACTGAGTTGAAGCCTTTAATTGTGAACTTTTCAAGGCTTTCTGGAAACACCACCATCACGGAGTATCTGGTGACCACACAGAGCAGCGTATTCGTCTATTTTTTGTCGAATCCACAAGGAAAGGGACGTGGATTCTCAATTGGATACAAGCGCGGTAGGTACTTTGCTTGTGGCCATTTTTGCTTACTTTTGCAGTTATTGTGGTGTTTTGCTTTGTTGCCCACGCTCATCCTGCTGATTTTATTCGAAATTTTTACACACGCTACACGGTTCATTAAAGTTTGAGAGCTGATTTCATTAGGAATTAATTAAAGTTTGTGAAGCCGATTTCACGAGACATATTACTGAAGCAACGCCCTTATTATTGATTTTCCCAGCGCAGGGCTATTTAATTGTTTCCTAGCCTTGAGAATAGGCGATTACAGTGAGGAACAGTGAACTTACAACTCAATTTCATCTCCTTAATCCTTAATTCGGCACTGTTGTTCTTCCACGACTCGGGAGGTCGAGAAGAGGTTGACAAAAAATTTTCTCCCAATCATCGCCCAGTGCTGATTACGAATGTGATATCCGTTTTCAAAATTTCGGTCGATTACTGTAGGTTTCTGTAGGTATGGGAGAATAAGGCTGATGGGGAATGGTAATCACTTTCGCCAAAATTTTTCCAGGTGCGGTTAGTTGTGGTGCTGATCGCGAAGGCAGCCGATTATGTTAGGCTACGGTCGGTTTCGATGAGTAAGGTGTTGGGGTCATCATCACCGATTTCGCCCAATTTTTTGTCAGTGGAATTATGCCTATGGTATATATTTTTGGTCTCACGGTGAACTACAATAAACTATGGTGAATTCTTTTGAAATAAAGGTGACGGGGTCATAATTATCGATTATTTGAGCCGATGACGAATCTGAATGGACAATCATTCCTTTTCAAATTGTCATTTTTTGCACGACTTTCCATTACAATGTATAAAATTCGGAAAAAAAGCTCGACCACGTGCAGAAAACGATTCGGATCTATCCTAGTGTGAGAGCGCACCGCAAAAAATGAAGCAAACATTAACAAGATGGCGCATATCCGGTGGGGAATTGCATAGAAAAGTCTCCTCGTAGATTTCTCTTTAAAATAGTGCACTTTCAATTTTACCCCCGGCTTCAAGAACACTTCGAAGTGCCACCCCCTCCTCCACGCTAGGAAAGATCCAACGATTCAACTGATGTAGACAGCTTTACGCATCCTTACCTACCGTACTTGGTCGAATCTGTAAACGGATATCATATTCGTGATTAGCACACTAAATAACCCCCACGTGAAGTGAAGTGTAGATGCAATCGGTGATTGTGACTCAGACAGCCTTGCTTACTCATACCTACCTATTGTAGCCTACCGTAATTGGCCGAAATCTTTAAAACGGAAATTAGCTCCGTGATAAGCACCCAAAATGACCACCTCTTGGGCGATATTCTGGTGAAAAAATTTCCTTCGACCTCTCCTCGACTTCTGGAGTCGTGAAAGTTCAATAGTGCCTTAATTCGATTCTTTGCATCTCACGCTGCAACTGTTCTATCATCTCTTCTGACCAAAGTGAGGCTATTCATAGTTTTGCTTTCACCTTCACTTACGCCTCGTTATGATTATAGGCTGTGACGTTAGTCTTCGACAGCCGTGGGGAACACTGCTGTCACCTGGGAGCACAAGAGTTCCTTATCCAGCTGGTGTCGAATGCACCTACACGATGGAGCTGCCCGATGGCTACACTGACCAGTCGCTCAGCATCCACTTTAACCGTTTTGACATCGCGGGAGATGACTATGTGAAGGTAGGCGGTCGAGAGTAGACAAAGTCAACAAGAACTATGTTGAGCATAGCTCTTCAGGTGTATGAGGGCTCGACTAAAGGACGTGCTCTGCATGAAGGTGACGGGTTCAACAGTGAGCAACGTCCTCCGACTCAGCTGGTCTCGCGTCTAGGACGTGCCCAGGTGGTCATGCAGACGAATGGAGTTCGACAAGGAATGGGATTCAATCTCACATACTCTCTCCGTATGTATTCACTTAAACTGTTGTTAATCTTCTAATTGATTGATTGCAAAAATTAAATTATTCATCCCGTCACCTAGACTGCCCGACTCTGAAAACTCCGCCTCTTGTTTCTCTCTCGACGAAGACGACAATATATGGCACAAAGGTGGGTTTGGAGATGTTGTTCATTGAAAAGATTTTTTGTCAGCCACATAGACTCGTACTCTATTGGGCTATATTTTTCCAAACACTTTTAAACAGTACGATCTTCAAGACATTCGCCACTTAAAGCTCCTTTGACGCAGTTATCTTTGACGTAGCGACATGCACTTGCTCTTCTTTTAGGACTATTATTTTTTGTTACAAAGCGCAAAGTGCCTTCTCTACGCATGCAGTAGCTCGCCTCTTTCCTCATATAGACCAGTCGTCTGCAAGCCTATCTTCACGCTCCAGGAAATGGAAACCACATCAGGAGTGTTTTTTGGAGCGCTGAAAGAGGCTCATAAATGGTTTTATTGAAAAAAAGAGAACGTGTGAATAGGCGGGCCTAATATGAATACAAATGACGAAATTTAGTATCTTCTGATGCCTAAAGCATAAAATTCTCCAAAGCAATCAAAGCGCATGTCCTCATGCGATGCAATGTCCTCAGAGGCTCATGATGATCCTATCGATTGATGCTGGTTGGAGAACCAACCCATTTTTATTGATTAGTTCGTTCAACTTATTGTTAAACCAATATGTGTTTTTGTTCTACCGCTCGCGGTAAGGGAATCTTCTGCTAATTTCGGTGGGGACCGCGTCAGGTTATCGCGCGATGCAGCATTATGATGTATGATAACCAACGTTATTGACTAGGCAGCCTTAATTACCGATATCTGCGAATTCTGTTATAATAAACTGAATTGAAGAGTATAAAATAAGAAAATTTTGATTTCTCTAAAAGCGGTTCGTTTCGCCACCTACCGGTGGCGCGTCGTTGAAGAGGGAGGCGTTATAACTATTTTTAGATGTTGATAAATTATCAGAGTTAATTTGTCAAAATTTCAATATTAGATTATATAATATGTATTATAATATTAGGTTGTCCCATGAGTCCTTGCCGTTTTTTTCAACGATTCACTTCAGATTTCGCCGGCGGTCTCTTGCATAGCGCTGCATAGCTTTCGAAAGAGAATGATTTGCTCTATCAGAACGTGTATTGCATTTCTTTCTTCATCATGAATTTTGTCAATTTTTAGGTCGTTGAAGTGAAAAGTGAAAAAGTGAAAAAGTAGCCATTTGCGCACTTGTTCTCTCCGCTTAGGTTTGTATTTTTTTGCGCAGTTTTTTATAGCACTTGGAAGACAATGTTCTGTACAACAAGAATATGTGTTGGTCCTATTTTCTCACTTGCCCTTTATTGATGTTTAGGCCATCAAATCGGGAATTCCGACTTTTCCGTCCGAATTTTTGCCAAAACTCCGGTTCTGTGGTTGGACTTTTTTGCTTGGTGTTATATGTCGTTTGGAAGAGGATGTTTTGCTCAGTAAGAATTTGTGTCGCGTTTATTGGCTCACGCTGATTTCTGTCGAATATCAACAACTGAGGAAGGAGATGGAGTTGTTTGTGAAGACGATTTTTCTCTTTTTGGCATTTTGTTGATATTCAATAGAAATCAATAAACGCGACACATATTCTTATAGATCTAGACATTTTCTTTTGAATGACATATTACAAAAAAACCCAAGAAGTCCAACCACAGAGCAGGAGCTGTCGGCAAAAATAACCATCCTCCTTCGGACGTCCCAATTTGATGACCTAAAAATCAATAGATGACAAATGAGCAAATAGCACTAACACATATTCTTGTAGTGCAGAACATGGTCTTCCAAATGCTGTAAAAAACTGCGCAAAAATTGCAAACCTAAGTGGAGAGAACAAGTGCGCAAATGGCTAGTTTTTCACTTTTTCACTTTTCACTTCAATGACCTAAATTTGAAAAAAATTCACGATGAAAAAAGAAATGCAATTTATGCTCTGATAGAGCAAATTATTCTCTTTCGCAAGCTATGCAGCGCTAGGCAGGAGACCGCCGGCGAAATCTGCAGTGAATCGTTAAAAAAAGCTGCAAGGACCTATGGGACAACCTAATAGTATAATAAGTTTTACTATATTATGGCATTATAAAATAATATAAAAAAAAGTTTAACGGTAGCCATTATTTCGAGTGACAGTCGAGTCGGGCCACATGTCGCCGGGCGACCGGTCGTCAATGGGTCACCCTGTTTACCACCGGCGGGGAGTACAAATGGCGCAGTCAGGTCATTTCCTCTGTCCATTCGATGGTTATGGAAGTGCTAAGCTGAAGCTCCTACCGCTTATAACCAGATAAAGCCCACGAAGAAAAATCCCATGTTATAGTTATGCTCTGCGAGAATTTGCGAATATTCAAATGATTCCGAATACTGAAAATTATCCAGTATTCGAATTTGAATATATTCGAAGAAATATGATATTTTCAAAAGTATTCAGACCTGAATATTTTGAAAATCGTAATTTCTTTAATATCCGAATTTGAATTCATTCAAAAAACGTGATTTTTTATTACTAGAATTTGTAAATTCAAATTCAAATGGTACTCATTTGAATACCGATTTGAACAGGTCACTCGGGCGTAACCATCTCATTTTCGCTGATGCAGCGCACGGCGATAAGAGTATAAACCCAGTCTACACAATTAAATGCTTCGTAACCATCTCCTTTCCATGAGACCAATGCGAATGCGTGCAATGGCGAGTGAGATAAATCTCGGTGCTAATGCTTTCATGGGATACGCCTCGTATTATATTTCTTTGGTCTAATTCTTTGGGATATCATTGAAGTGCGTGGTTGACCAGTAAAAGTACTTTGCTTGGCCTAAGAGAAACTTTATTGACATTATTGTATTCATTGCTTTCCGACAAATTATAAAGAGTTCAAAGCAAGGTCATCAGTCACGTTCGAGGCCACGAGTCTTGACGCTCAGTGCTATATCTGTCAAGCAGTCTCCGTTTTTGAGTGCCGTTCTTCAGGTGGTCGTTTCTTGTCCTCCTGGCTACGAGTTTTCATCCGGTAGAGGCAGATCTTTCGACGTATTCTGCCAGCTGGGTGGAAAGTGGACAGAAAACGCGCTTCCAAACTGCCAACGTAAGATTTTCGCCGATTTTTCCTGCAGTACTTTGCTGTTGATTCACCAAAGGCTGGTTTAGTATAATATTTTGCAGCTGTGTATTGTTCGGCGGTGCCACAGATCGCAAATGGTTTCGCCGAATCGGCCACAAACGTCTCGTTCGGAGGAGTGGCGAAGTACTCGTGTTACAAGGGCTTCGAGTTTTCAACTGGTAACGCCATCGAAGAGATTCGTTGCGGTGCTGATGGCAACTGGACACCGGCGCCAAGTTGTAGAGGTCTGTGTCTTTCTTTATCCTTCCGATTATAGGCGCTTAACGGAGTGGAACTTATGTCTAAAGGTACATCCTGTACTACTAGGCAGGTTCCATTTTCTATGAATCTTGATAGATGTCCTCGATTATAGATGTGATCTCATTGAGCTGTCGACCAAGACTGTTAAGGCTTAGGCTTAGGCTGACGTTTCGACGATTAGGTCTTGTTTGGAACCTAGAAAACTGTGAAATTCGCAACACTACTCGACCAAACATTTTTCCATCCTTTAGAGTTCTTGTAGTAACCAGGGAAGGGTCTCAGGCGTAGGTCTGAACGGGGGAAATGGATAGGACTACGAGAATCTCCACCCTTCATATAGTAGAAAAACATGTTTCGTTTTTGCTAAGTCCTTGCACCGTCAGCGCGTGCCCACATGCATGTGTGTGTGCGCGCGCTGTTGTATGGGACGCGGTGAAAGGCTCTGCAGCAAGCGATTCGGTGGCGCAGCAGGGTGCGAGGCTGCTCCAAATGGCTAGACCGGATGTTCGACTCCCGTGTTATGCACTATTTTTGCATTTCTTCATAAAAGCTGCCTCCTTCACCATTTTGCCTCCTACTAATCTCCTATGCATTTATTTCACTCTAAGTTGTCAAAAGGGTCAGATTCGTGATCAACACCCCTGACCTCAACAGTCCTAGTCACCCGTACCTGCTGTAGCCTACCGTAACCAGCCGAAATTTCAAAAGCGAATGTCATATTCGTCATCAACACCCCAAATAACCCGCCTGGAAGAAGTTTGTGCAAAATCGGTGATTATAACCACCTCGACTGCCCTAGTCATCCGTACCTGCCGCAACCCATACCTGCTGTGAAGTCACTGTTTAACATTCGCTGAAAAACACGGATGACTAGGGCTGCCGAGGTACTTTTATAGTCATCGATTTTGCCCAAACTTCTTCCAGGGGGTTATTTGGGCTGCTGATCACGAATATGACATCCGTTTTTGAAATTTTTGCCGATTTCGGTAGGTTACAGCAGGTACGGGTGACTAAGGCTGTCGAGGTCATGGGATGTTAATCACGAATCTGGACTGCTGATCACGAATCTCACCCTTTTGACAATTTAGAGTGAAATGATTGTGTAGGAGATGTGTAGGAAGCAAATTAGGGAAGAAGGCAGCATTTATGAAAAAATGCAAAAATAGTGCACAGCACGGGAGTCGAACATCCGATCTAGCACCTTTGAAGCAGCTCCGCACCTTGCTGAGTCACCGACTCGCTTGCCGCATACCCTCTAGCCGCGTCCCATACATCAGCGCGCGCACGCGCATGCATGTGGGCACGCGCTGACAGTGCAGGGACTCAGTAAAAACGAAACATGTTTTCCTACTATAAGAAGGATGGAGATCCTCGCAGTTCTATCCATTTCCCCCTTTCAGACTACGCCTGAACCCTTCCCTGGTAAAGAAAAGTGAGAAAGAGCAGGCAAAAGAGTTGCCATGTAGACTAACCTGACAAATGGTTGCCGTAGAGCACTACCGTTCACCCGGTATGCTGAACGGTGCCTATCCGGTACTGTTCATTGAACTCTGTATGTTATAATCCCCGGTTCGATCTGACTTACAGGGGTAATTATGTCGTGTGGTCCCAGGAGCTGAGGCTCACTAACCCATGCTACTCCCTGCTACGGATGGGTGGTGGTGTTTTATGGCATGGTTAGTCGTCCTTTGCAATTCCCATGTCTGACCTTGTCTCTCGTTTTCTTAAAAAAGATGTTCTATAACATAAAAAAGGTGCTTGGGAGAGTCTCGCTTGGCGCTAGAAGTTTTGATCGCAACAAAAATCATTGTGACAGCTTACACCTCGATACCAGCCACTTGAGGCTTAAAGAAACTGATTCGAATTGTTTCTATCAAGGCCATCACCTTAACTGGTTCCATGCTGATATCAGCGGCCAGCTCATCCCGGATACGGGTGGGTGCTGATCGGTCCCACGAGGTGTAGATGCTGCGTTCGATCAAACGGCGCCGGTGGTGTAAAGGCGTAGAGCATTCCCGCCCGGTCAGAGGGAGGTACGGGTTCGAGTCCCGCCTGGCGCTGAAAGTTTTGATCGCAACAAAACATCGTTGTGACAGCTTGGTTGAGTAAGGTTGCGAATTTCTGCGACTTTTCCGAGCCCTGAAGAAGGCAAAATCGTCGCTAGGTTAATCCATAGGTTATTATTAGGTTATTATTAGCTTGTTATTTATAAATATTAATAAATGCTGTTAACAGTCTTGATCGACAACTCAGTAAGACCTCATCGATAAGTCTCGATAGTCTTGAACGCTTGCTGAAAGTTCTACTTTAACAATAACAATAACTTTTTAATAGTTTGGCAGTCTTCTTGGTAGTTTCATTCTATGTATAATTTAACATTGTGAGTATTAGCACAGTTCAAGGATTTTCAATGGCTTTTCTCCTTTACCAAAACTCTTACCAGTGCAGTGCATTCCTTATATAATAGTATTCACATGGTTTATTATCTCTACAATGCTTTCCATCGTTTTATAGTGATTGTAATATTTGAGCTCCTTGTTCCTAGTTCTTTCGTTCTGTTGGCTCTAGGTTTGTTGTTCTGTTGAATGTGCACCTTGAGTACAGATGAATAAATAGATAAAAATTCAGCTGCGATGTGCCCTGCACTGCTGCCGTTTGCCAATGGAGACCGACGGCTGGAATTTGGTGACGGAACTGGCTACGGGACTGTGTTTCGCTTCGAATGTCGTGCAGGATATCGACGAGAGGGTGCAGCCACTCTGCTGTGCAAGACCGATGGGCAGTGGTCATTCGAACAGCCGAAATGTATCAGTGAGTTGTTCCTACTTTGTTTAAACGCTGTTTCGTTTGGTTTGAAGGGTAAAAGGCAGCTTTAGTCAATCCCTTATGGGATGTGCCACGCACATTACTTCTACGGGATGTCGTGGGGCGAGCTGAATATGTATTTATACCATTTTCACGTAGAATTAGATTCTTTTCAAATCAAATAGGATATTGACCTGGTTCGACTGTCTGGGAGTTTTGGCATAGTAAGTTAAAATCCTTGCGGTGGTTGGGTTGTAGCAAAATCCAAGATGTTAATGCTTACGGCTAACGTTTCGGCTTTTCGCCTTCGTCAGAGCCTAGAAAATCAAAGATCTAAATGACTCAGCCAGTCAAACTGCCTTTTCAAGCTGCAAGGCAAAGTAAAGGTGGCAAATCAAATCACAATTTTTTTCCAGGCTCTGACGAAGGCCGAAAAGCCGAAACGTTAGCCGTATAAAGCATCAACGTCTTGGATTTGGTTACAATCAAATCAACACAACGAGTTCAAATCGAATAGTTTTTAAATCAAATTGGACACTTCTAAGCTAGCCTAGGACTTCTGAAATAAAAGTGAACTCTTCCAAAGCGAGATGAACTTCTTGCTTCTATTAAAACAGAAACTCTCCAAAAAAGGTTATAGTAATTTTTGTTGAAGGAAAAATTTAGAGTGACTTTCTTTGATGTTTTATTTCATCTACCCAATAAGTGAGCACTGTTTGAAATTTTATAAAATTTTTATTTTTTGAAAAAAGTAAGGGCTAAAGCTTTTTAAGCAGAAGGTTTAGACCATTTCTTAATGTCGAAAAAGGAGATTGCGCCATGCCCTTTTCCAAGACTTCGCGATTTCGACTGATAGCAACATTTCGGCTGCATGGAGTTTGACACTTGTGAACGATACAACAAAACAATTGTGAAGAGCACTGATGTCCTCATTTAGGTGCTTCATGTAGTGAGCGTTTACACTATCACTCTAATAAAAATCTTTTCGAGTGCATGGCGCAATCTGGTCTTTCAATGAGCTATTTGATTGCTTTTTTTGTTGTGTTTTAAAGCAAATTTTAACTTATTACATTTCTCTAAAAAATTTTTATCAAATTATCACACCCATTCGGGGTAGGTAAATTGAAAAAAATTCAAAGAAAGTTACACCAAATTTTCTTCGAACAAAAAATTATTCTAACCTTCTTACTGAGTTTGTAGTTTAACTTGCCCGAAGGACATTTTAATTTGAGAGAGTTCGCCTTAATTTCAAAAGTCTTAGAGTTGGATTAGAAAAGTGTCAAAGTTGGTTTGAAATATGTTCGATTCGACGTAAAATGGAATATTTAGCCTACACGAAAGCATGAAATGCTTGTTGATGTGTTGAAGGGTTTTCTTTTCGTAAGTGCTGTTGATCGGCTGCATTTCAGAACTGATGTGCTCGTCTCTGCCTCGAATAGCGAATGGACGTCTGAGCCTTCCCCAACCGTTCCAGTTCGGCGATACGGCTAGGGTTCACTGCGATGCAGGGTTCCGTTCCGACGGCCCGGAAGAGGTGCCCGTTTCTCCAGTGTCTAGTTAGAAGTGCTCACCATTTTTACACATATCAATAGTCTTCTGTTCAGGTAAAATGCCTAGCAAATCAGTCTCTCTCCACGGTGCCGTCTTGTCGAGATGTGGATGAGTGTGCTGAAGGTTTGGCGCAATGCCAAGAGACTTCGACGAAATGCGTGAATTTACCTGGAGGCTATGCCTGCCAGTGTCTAGGCGGTTTCCAGCCGCAATTAGGTGCGTGACGTCGGTTACCGCTGTCTGCTGTACTTGTCTAATTAATAGCCTTCAAGTGTGCTCGACACCTTCACCTCTGATCATCTCTTCGCTATCTGCCTCCTCCGAATCGCTCCTGCCAACAACACTTTCGGCTGGGTGGTGTGCACCGAAATCGAACTCTCAGAAGTCTGTCACCGTGCACTTCACTGTGCCGAAAGTTATTGAGAAGATACGGTAGGTCCCTACCAATATTTGAAAGGTTAAACTAAGAAGGGGTTATCGCGGTAAGCCACAATATCTTTAAAAAACGTTTCCGAAAATGACAGTCAGTGATGTCGGGGCCAATCTCCCTGATGGTCTTCTTATTTCTCTGTTCTTATCCTTTCCACATCTGTTACGTCAGTGTTCAAGAATGTTTGTTGGATCTGCACTAATTTATCTTATATCTTCCCATTTTCTGGTATTGTTCTGTTTGCTTGATATCAGTGTTGGTGCCTCGGATTCTCTCTTCAAATGTAACTATTAGGTTGTCCCATGAGTCCCCGCCGTTTTTTCAACGATTCGTTGCGGATTTCGCCGGCGGTCTCTTGCACAGAGCTATAAGCTTTCGAAAGAGAATGATTTGCTCTATCAGAACATGTATTGTATTTCTTTTTTCATCCTGAATTGTGTCAATTCTTGGGTCGTTAATGTGAAAAGCGAAAAAGTGAAAAGTGGTCATCTGCGGCAGTTGTTTCTCTCCGCTTAGGTTTGGAATTTTTGCGCAGTTTTTCGTAGCATTTGGAAGACAATGTTTTGTGCTACAAGAATACGTATTGGTCCTATTTGCTCATTTGCCCCTTATTGATTTTGAGGTCATCAAATTGGGACGTCGGACGTTTCCGTCCGAACTTTTATCCACAGCTTAGTTCTGTGGTTGGACTTTTTTGCTCGGTGTTATATGTCGTTTGAAAGAGGATGTTTTGCTCTATAAGAATTTGTGTCGCGTTTATTGGCTCATGCTGATTTCTGTCGAATATCAACAAAATTCCAAAAAGAGAAAAATCATCTTACCAGCAATTTTTTCTCCTTGTTCAGTTGTTGATATTCGACAAAAATCATCATGAGCCAATAAACGCGACACAAATTATTACTGAGCAAGGCATCCTCTTCCAAACGACATATAACACGGAGCAAAAAAGTCGAACCGCAGAACTGAGCTGTTGATAAAAGTTCGGACGGAAACGTCCGACGTCCCAATTCGATGACCTAAAAATCAATAAAGAACAAATGAGCAAATAATACCAACACCTATTCTTGTAGTACAGAACATTGTCTTCCAAATGCTATGAAAAACTGCGCAAAAAATTTCAAACCCAAGCAGAGAAAAGTGACTGCGCAGATGGGAACTTTTTCACCTTTCATTTTAACGACCCAAAAATTGACAAAATTCAGGATGAAAAAAGAAATGCAACACATGTTCTGATAGAGCAAATCATTCTCTTTGGAAAGCTGTATAGCGCTATGCAAGGGACCGCAATGAATCGTTGAAATGGCGTGGGCTTATGGGAGAACCTAATACTTATGTAGTAATAAATATGTAATATATGTAAAATTCAGTGGAACTTGCGCTTCCGTCTTGTCTTGGATATGACTTCTGAGCTTTCAGGTTTGACAAAATGGCTAAAGGCGAGGTGACATCTATTCGCGTTCGCTACAGTGAAGAGGAAGGGCTGCCACTGAGAAACTTATCCATCGATGGAAAAGAAGTTCGTTCATTATTTCAATTAACTTTCCTTGGAGTTGCTTTTCATACAAGGCGTGAAAAAATCTTTGTGATGATTTGAATAAGTGGGCGCTATCATTGGACCCAATGCCGACTGGGATAACTCGTGTCCGTCATTTTTTACAAACCGTAGATAAGTGGTCCACTCTGATAATGGCATTTTTGAAAAGTCTGAATTTTAGAGAATGATTCAGGTAAGGGAGATTTTCACCAGACCGGATTTTCGGATGATTCAGGTAACTGATTCGACCAGAAATTCAATATGCTGTCCCCGTATCCGATTGCCGGTCCAAAGAAAAAGTTATTTGAATCATCTCGAAATTCGTTCCGGTGAAAACTACCCTTATCTGAATCGTTTTATACCCGGACTTTTAAGAATTGCATTATAGGATTGTCCACTTATGGGGGTCTGTAAAAAATGGCGGGTCCGAATTATTCTAATCGGCCTCGCACCCAATATATCGTGAGCATAAGGTTCTTACCCTATTGGCCAACTAGGTTTTTTTTTCAACGCGAAATGAAACAAAAGTTACAGACCGCGTTTAAGGAATGCGCTACGCATTCATTTTGTTTAGAGACTGCTCCACAATGTATTTCGCCGTGTTCGCACTATTCATGGTGTAAATGCCATTCATAGTTGGTTGCGCAGTAGAGGATGCATGCACTTTTTTGTTTGGCTTTGCTGAGTCTTGGTTTTAACCAGCATTATCGTTTGCCCAACGTTGTTTTTGAAACTTTCATCTAAAAGTAGCCTCACTTTATAGGAAAAAAGGTAGGGCATTTATGCCGGGTTAGCAGGTGGTAGAGGTTCGTGTCCCGCCTGGCGCTAGAGTTTTGATCGCAACAAAACATCATTATGGGAGCTTACAACATCACCACTAGTCGCTTGAGACTCAAAGAAAATTGATTGAATCGGCTTCCACTACATTTGTCGCGTCTCCTGTATCCTTCTGACGCGTTCCGGCTGCCTTATTTCCCAGCCGTTCGGGCCCTGGTCAGTGTCTAGGGTAGTCCTTCGTAGAGCTTTATTAGTAGAGCCGCTACTCGCGGTCCGGACAAGCACAGAAATGAACCCTAACTGCTGGGGGACGCGCCTTTTATAGGCGCTGGGGTACGGTAATTACTTGAAACTAAGGGAATCGTTTCGGGACCTATGCAACATACTATAAAATGAGATAACAATGACACCGAAGCATAGAACCTAACATTACGGATTCGTTACACATTCCTAATTTTCGAAAATTTTCGACAAAGAGCCAGTACGATTCTTTCTAGGAGTTTTTCGTGAACAGCGCCTCATCCGCCGGTGGAGAGTTGTTCGACCTACCGTATTCGATAGAATCACGAATCCTGGAGATCACTATAGCGTCGTTCAAGACGGAACCGTGCATGAAAGTGAGTTTACATAATATCTCGTATTGTCGCATCCTTCAAGTCCACATGGCATCCTTGAATTCCTCGGAATGGACAATGAAGGTCCCTTTTAAGCACGATTTTCCATAAATGCTATCCCTTAGGCCTAACCAGAATACTATCTCAACGGTAGGTCGGAACGGCGCAAGTGTTTTATATGGGCAGAACCGCCTCTTCCTGGGAAGTAACAAACTGCAGGTATCTCGACCCCAATACAACTCTGCGCAGAGTTAGGGGCGACGGAAATTGCGTGTTGGCGCCCTGTTGATTCACGTGCTCCACAGTTGACGGGCGCGCGCGGGATAAGGGCTCGTATCGTGACTCGGCGCAGTGCACGGATGGCGTAGTAGGGAAGCGCCCGGGCTCGTGAGCGAGTGTTCGAGGATTTGGATCCCGCAGACTGCGTTTGTTTTGCACTTTTGCAAAATCCATGTTTATCATATAGGTAATCCACAAAGGGGTGCTATAGTGTGTTATAGAGCATATTTACATATAACACGCCACACGTACCGTTAGCAAGGGTGGTTCAGGCAGGGTCACCGATTTCCCTGAAACTTTGTCTAGGGGTTATTTGGGGTGCTGATCACGAAACTGATATCCGTTCTTCACGATTCGGCTGGATAATATAGATAGGCACAGGATTACATTCTTAAAGTTTCTGCCGGTGACGGCAGGTAGAGACAGGATCGTGAAAACGGATGTCAGATTCGTGATCAGCACCCCAAATAACCCCTCCCCTAGACGAAGTTTTAGCGAAATCGGTGACCCTGCCTGAACCTCCCTTGTTAACGGTATGGGTGGCATGTTATATGTAAACATGCTCTATAACACACTATAGCACCCCTTTGTGGATTACCTATATGATAAACATGGATTTTGCAAAAGTGCAAAACAAACGCAGTCTGCGGGATCCAAATCCTCGAACACTCGCTCACGAGCCCGAGCGCCTCCCTACTACGCCACCTGTGCACTGCGGTGAGCCGCGATACGAGCCCTCATTCCGCTCGCGCCCGTCAGCTGTGGAGCACGTGAATAAACAGGGCGCCAACACGCGGCTTCCGTCGCCCCCAACCGCAGAGTTGTATTGTGGTCGAGATACCTGCAGTTTGTTACTCCCAGGGAGAGGCGGTTCCGCCCATATACAACACTTGAGCCGTTCCGACCTACCGTTGAGATAGTATCCTGGTAAGGTATACTCCTGTGGAAGTGTCCGCGGACGGCCACGAATCATGCCGTGGTCCTACACCTGGCCATTCGTTGCAGAACACCTCTCGCCAAGAGTAGGATCCTGGCGCGATTCGTTGCCGTCCTCGGACACTCCCGCTAGTGTATGCTTAGGCCTTAGTATGGTATCTGCCACTTTATTCTCGTCGAATTATTGAACGAAACAACAGCCATGTTTCTTGTGATCGCAGTGACGGCTTTTGTATAATAGCATGGCTATCCTAATCATGTGGTATGTAGAAGGAACGACTCGCGCTCCGCAGTTGAGTTTTTGCCCTGCGTAGTCTCTTTGGTTTCGTTTTCGTCCTCCGCTTTTTAGAACAGAAGGAGAAAGAAGATCGAAAACTCATTGTTTTGCGGGTCAACTGATGTGCCGACCAGTTTTGCGTTTGGAGGATCTGTGTGTTTACTCGCCTATCAGTGATAGCAGCTTATATTGATTAGGTAGCCGGTGGCTTTTGTACTGTGATGTAGCCAGTCCAGCTACAAAAGCATAGGAGTCGTGGAGGGTGGCAGTATTGTATCAAGCTCTGTAGGCGATTCGGGGAGTGATCTAGAAAATTCTCTGCTGTGTTCACCGAATATGTCGGTTTTTATGCTTTCCTTTCCCTCCACCTGCCGACTTTTTTCCGAAGACAATTCTACGCATCTTACGTATGGCGTTATCAACTGCTTAATGCTCCTCTTCTTGTAGATCGAACTGCTCGGATGTCAGAAATCAGCTTGTACAGACATCAACGAATGCATGAAGGACAATGGTCATTGCGATCAGATCTGCGTCAACAAGCAGGGATCATACAAGGTCCGCCATTCACTGCCTTTTACTTCCTAAATATGGATTGCTTAAATAGTAAGTCTTAACGTTCGAGGTGGTCTAAACTGCAAGTGTATTGCGATCACTGTCCCCATCAGCAGAGACGATTCCCGGGCCTATAGCGCTTCTAACGGGTGCGTTACGTTAGGTGTCTCCCATTACTGTAGGGGCGGAGCGACGTGCTCGATTATCGTAGGCAGACCTGGTGCCGCGTTCACCACGGACGAGATTTCACTACGAGATGAGGCGAATTGAACAGAGCGCGCATTGCTGTCGTTGAGCAGATTCCGTGCAGAACCATACTGGATCTGATTCCTTTTTATTTATTGCTCTGTATCCTTTTTCCTGCAAGTTTTGGGCCCGACCACATGCCGCCTCTGAGACTATAAAGTCGAAACGATAATAGGAACAACACGTCAAGTTTTTTCCTTTTCTACACTTCTTTAGTGTGCGACAGCTTTGTAGCTTTCGCGCAGGCCATGTTCCTTTTCAACTTCTCCTGTGTTTTCTTTTACTTGTTTTATAGTTCGTTAGTGAGTACAGTCTTTGAAGTGATCCAACACCAATACGAATAGATGCACTGCCACGCGGAATTAGATAGTTGACGCGACCGAACGCGATGGAGATCACCTCAAACTTGGGTAATTAAATCTTTATTTTAATAAACATAAATAAACACACGCGCGACTAACGAAATAAGGCATTAAAGCATTGATGATAAAGCGATATACTGAGATAGGACAATAACATGAATAAATGCGAGGATAAACATAGAATAACATGGACATAACTACGCGAAACATGAATAGAAGACACAAGATACCGAATATGAGTAGCACCTATATCAATAGGACCCTGAGAAACGCTAAGTGACATGGTAAAGACACAACTCTATGAATATGGCCAGACTACTCCAATATGAAGATAAGGCAAGGCATAGACAAGGTAGACATAGCATATATGCAGATAGAGTAATATATGAACATGATACATGAGGGATAACGAAACAAGATAACAACACAAAACCGAATACAACACTAAAATATGAAGGAACGCACAAAAGATTACATGAAACCAATGAAACAACACACTATGAACACAATAAGGCCACAAGGCACGCGCTAAGGAGTCAGAACAGAGAGACCATGACACAAATACGCGCAGAATGGACCCCCCTCAGACCAACCGCCCCCGGACGCACACAGCCGCTACATTGCCTGCAAGCCCAAGGAAGGGGCTGGACGCGCTGATTAGTACGAAATCCCTGAAAATCAGGAGGCGCGGAGAAATAGCCTGGGGAACGAGGAGAGCCCAGAGACGCGCGCAGCAGTCGAAATGGGGCGCGAAATCCTTCCATGGAGACGACTTGTCGTCAGTCTTTACTAGCACATGATTTTTATTGCCTTCAGTAAAGCGCGTAATAAGGTGACTCCCCTCCCAGCAGGACTCACTCAGAGCCCAAAGCGTATGGAAACTAGAGGAGCAAAAAGAAAAAAGAGCAAGAAATGAACAAAGTCGTCAATCACCACCCTACGACAGAAAGTCTGCTTCACAGCACATGTTGTTCTCTGTTTACTCGTTGCACCTCGCACAAGGCGGGCTCAACAACCCGCCACGCTACCGTAATCGGGGGCGGTGGCGGCTGACGGTGGCGCGGTACCGTAACTCAGGGAGACACCTAACGTACGAACCCGCTTCTGACCATCCCATGGCCACCCGAGGATCATCTAGCTGGTACCTAATCCGATAAAATCACTCAGGTCCTACTATATATAATCAGCTAATGTCACGTGTCCGTCACGGGGAGGGGGGACTGAAGCCAAATGATGCCTACGACAGTGCGGCGTATGCCAGCCGGGCTTTCTTTGAGCTTAACCATGGGCGATTACTGACGAACTATATCCTTGGCGGCGGATCGTCCAAGTTTACGATATATTCAAGGGGCAACGCGTAGGGGGTGTGAATGGGGATCGAGTGTAGAGCGCATGGATCCAGGAGGCGTGCCCTAGATGTCGTTCAGCGTGCGTCTAGATTCAGAAGATGTGCTGAAGACCTCGCGCGTACGTATTCAGAAGACCTGCGCTAGACGTCGTTTAACGTACGTAGGGTTTCAGAAGACGCGCTGAAGACGTCATCCAACTTGCGTAGGGATTCCGAGTAAAGGCGACCAATAGGAGAGGACCAAGAAAGGGGGACCATTAGAGGGGGAGCGTGAATAAGGGGGGGGGGGGACCAGCATTTGCCCTTAACATCGTTCAGTGTGTGTCGGATTCCTGAAGACGGCTTACAGAAGTCGTGGCACGTGTGTCAGAGTGCAGAAGGAGTGTCATAGACGTCGTGGCAACGTAGTGACACACGTGAATCGGTACTCAGTGTCACATGTGCGTGCTTGACTATCACTCCGTTTCTTTGCCAGGCCAGCACATAGGAAGCGAGGAAAGGAAGTATTTCGGGAGGGGGAGGTCGAGAGTGACCAGGAGGGATTCGGAGGAGTATTATTGCCGTCAGACAGTGAGCGGTGTCGACCGATTCCGATTAATTTTAATTATGATTTTGCTGATTAAGCACCGAATTGGGACTCTCATTACCTGTTTCTCGACACGTTAAGAACCCCACTGCACTAGTCTATATAGTAAAACCAATTTTTTTACTGTAAGGAGGCCTAAAAAAGAAAGGAGGAAGATTGGGGCTGTTCTATTCTCGGGGTTTGGCGGCAAAGCCCCTCACCAGATGGGATGGTGTTGTTCTATTCTCGGGGTTTGGGGGCGAAGCCCCCAACCAGACGTTTGGCGACCGATAGGCCGCTGAACGTCTGGTCTGGAATAGAGTTGTTTCTGGACTCAAGCTTGTCTCACATCCAGCACTGCGATCATATGGCCGAGTAGATGATTGCATAGGAGGTTTAGATCTAGTCTGCTGTTTGTTTTGCGTCCTTATAAAAGGGCTTATGTAAGTTCATGCTCTACAGATCAGTACTATGATATGGTATTATGAACATCGCCGTAGATAAGCTTTTTATAAGTGTATAAAACGAACAAGGGACGAATATTTACCCTTGATATAGTTTTCGAGAGTCTGCGCACTTACACACGCTGTCTATGCCCTAGTTTGCAGTTGTGCAGCTGCGCCATGCGGCACCTTAGTCGAAATAGACATCGATAAGACAGCGCGAAAAACGATATCTATGGCGATTGTAGCGGCGGCGGAAGTATGAACTAGGGCTATTATTTTGTCGAGTGTGAGGCAAACAAGTCAACCACGAAGGTGTGGTGTGTTCGATCTTTATCCGGCAGAAACTGTGCTTTGTACAGCACTGGGTTCGAAATGCTTGCAATTTACCATTTGCTATGAAGAAACCCTTCTTGCTGACACCAGTCTAGATCTATCGTTTAGGTAGCTCATCAGATAAGTCATCATTAGTTGTGCTGTTATTGCTCATCGCCTGAGGAATTCTAATTTCCAGTGCGCTTGCCGTGAAGGCTACGATCTGTTCACCGAGGAAGGACAAGGTGGAATCCAGTTGGAAGAAGATGAAACAGGGGACGATCCAATGGATGTGATCAAGTGGGTTTTGTACCTGGAAGAAGTTTCTCTTTGTTTCAGGGCGACTACTTTTTAGATAAAAAACAAGACAACTTGTGTTCATACCTGTGGCGGTGTTACTGATCCTTTTTTTAAATTTTCATGAATTTTGAGATTTCTTGCGGTGGGACTCAACTGGCATTAGATATGTATTGCATATAGATTTGCATCAAATTCTATTAGACTAATCGAAGTATTCCAGATTCAACAAGACATGTATTCCACGATCCTGTCCGTCTATCCAGTCGCCCGACAATGGGAAGCTGCTGAGCACACTTAAGAAATTCAGTTACCCCGTTGTGGTGCAATTTCAATGCGACTTTGGCTACCAGGTACAGTATTACCTAGTATTGCCTATTTGGTCCAGTCTAGCGTTTTCTCTGTTTATTTATTTATTTATTTATTTCACTCAAGGTGCGCATTACTTTGTACGTCATGTGGGCCTAAAACACTGAAGAAAAAACAGCGGGAGAATTAAGTTGTCAGTATTGCCAGTATAGGTTGTGATCCTTTGGTGTCTAGTGGATGGTTGAGCTGTGGCTGGGTCTACAATCTGACATGGGGAGCTCGGCCAGGCCCCCATGGCGGTTATGCCGGCAGATTTATCCGCACACAACCTTTTCTGGTCGTTGCCGACCGGCTCAGAGATGCTCAAATCCCTTACAGGGATGTCCGCCTGCTGGCTCATTACTCGCTTCCGGAGTGGGATGAACGTTTCGATCTGAAAGTAGAAGGTTCCGGCTTCGTACCTCACCAGTACGTGACGACCTCCAACGATACTTCTGGCCCGTTGACCAGTTGACTGACGCAGCACGCGGCAGTGTATACAAAGGTTTATCAATAACTACACAACGATGGAACGGCGAGAGTGAGGCACACACACAAGCTAATTCACGAGGAGGGGTAGGTCCTATACCCGCGGTGTCGGCTGAGCGGGGAGTGCGCCCTTGAGCGATGACTCAGTTAGCGGCGACGCTAACAAACTATGCGCAGACCTTCCCCTTGGACGCAAGGTTGGCGGGGAGATGCTGGCCTCTCCTGGTTCCCAGACTCCTTTCCGGAACTTGGCTATGCTGTTTGGAGACTCTGCCGGTCCCAGGGAGACTGAAGATGGGTTGCCTGCCGATTACTCGGCTGCTGACAAGAGTAGACTCGTTCCCGACTGCTCGGGAGAAAGCACAAGTGCAGGAATGGACCCTGCCCCATGCCGTCCGGCTTATATGGAGTGAGCGCGCCCCAAGCCCCGCCCCTGGCCGCGATTGGCTGGCTCGCGCGCTCCCTCACCCCGCCCACACTGCTCACATCGATCGATGCCACGTCATCGGTGCCGAGCCGTCTGCCGGATTTACAGGATGTGGAGCTCACGAAACGACCTAAAACGGCATCAAGAACATAACAGAACAGCACAAAACATACACCGCACAGTAGTGGGGGCTCCCTGACCTAACACAGTGCTAAGTAAGATCTTTAGTAAACAAATGTTGAGCCTTTCACTCAACCAGTTCAAAACCCAGGCCAAGAAGTTGGCAAGTGCGGAGGTTTCTTGATTTCGTTTTTGTTCCATCACATTTTGCTGTTTGGATCATTCGAAACTTTGCCGTTATTCTTGCTTCCACGACACTTATGTGGCTGAGGTGTTGTTGTTTGCTCTCTTATCACGTAAATTCTGTCTACGTCAAATAAAACGCAAATAATTAAAAACTAAAAAATATTCTGCTTTAAAAATACCTAGCTGCTGGCTAGTACCCGCTCGCCTAATCTAACCTGTTTCTCTTGCAGATGATGGGACCAGACTTCATCCAGTGCCTCTCAGATGGAACGTGGAATGGCACTGCGCCATTTTGCTTACGTGAGTGACTATCGTGTTACTGTTTCCTCTCCGTCATACAGGGTGTCTCAAAAGTGTACAGTGTTTGAATGGTGATAACTTTGTTCACAGTAAAGCTACTGAAGAAGTTGAAAGCACATGTGAAGACATAAGAACATTTTCTAGACATTTTCTGACATACGAGTGTTGTGGAACGCGCCATGCACTCGTCTGAAATTTTGCGTTTTACACTTGATTGATTGTGTTTCGCTTGAACATTTGTTGTAATTTCTTCACAAAGTGGTCGTTTCGATGGATTTGTGCTTCTTTTAAGTTTCAAAACTTAAAAACATACTACGGCTTGAAAAAAATGCAGGTACTGTTTGAAAGGTTCTAACATTGCTGCTAGTGAAGCTTTTGAAGATGTTTGAGACTCATGTGAAAGCACGGATAGTGAAAACTCTGAGGCGCGTAAGCACTCAAGATTGCGCCATGCCCCGCCCGAAAACTTGCATTTCCGATTCGATTGATTGTGCATGTGCTGAATGCTTGTTACAGTCTTGTTACTACTTGGCCACATTATCCTGTGCTGTGTTTCTTTTAATGTTTTTCCGTCGCCCTATAGCTGTGATTATGCCAGTTAACCTCTCCATTCAGCCTGATTATTGTTTCATCACTCCACTGAATCCGTCTTGAATAATCACAGGTTATTCTGTCCAGGTACTAACAAGACTGTAACAAGCACTCAGCCCATCGAGTCTGAAATGCAAAGTTTTAGGTGGGGGCATGGCGCAATCTTGACTACTTACTTTTCTCAGAGTTTTCGGTATCCTGTGTTTCGTATGAGTCTCAAACACCACCGGAAGCTTCACTAGCAGCAAAGTTAGTACCTTCCAAACAGTACCTGCATTTTTTAGAATGCCTTGCATTTTTCGCAAGCCGTAGTATGTTTTTAACTTTTGAACCCTAAAAGAAGCACAAGTCAATCGAAACGGCCACTTTGTGAAGAAATTTCAACAAGTATTCAAGCGAAACACAATCAATCAAGTGTAAAACGCAAAATTTCAGACGGGTGCATGGCACATTCCATGCCGCTCATATGTCAGAAAATTTCTACTTTCCTAAGGTTTCATATGTGCTTATAACTTCTTCAGTAGCTTTACTGTGAACAAAGTTATTACCGTTCAAACGGTGCATACGTTTTTTTGAGACACCCTATATATGTCTGGTAGTTGATTATTTCGCTTAATTTCAGCGGCTACGTGCCAAGGACTAAAGAATAACTCGGCTGTGGGTCTGTTTGTTTCCCCCGAGAACAGTACGATTGCCTACGGGCAGAACGTTTCGATAGTATGTACGCAGCAGAACAGACGTGGTCAGTTATAAACATTTTCTTCTTTCTGTTCTTTAGGTTATATTTGTCATAATTTCGCCAAGCTTTGCTACGGCGATGAATTCTTCTTGATGAAAGGGTTTAAAGAGGCTAGTAAAGTGAGCGCTAGCACGTTTAGGTATAATAATCTACCGCAAAGTGTAGTATAGACGATTATACGAGGTTCAAGCCACTTAAGTGGAGCTAAGATTAAATAGGAGCATGGTTGGCTCTTGGGCGCGTAGTAGCGCCGACGGAGGAGGGGCGGGCTGTCGCGTGCACTCGGATTCAAGCTGCTTGATTCGGATTTGTCTCCATTCAAACGGTGCCTCCCATCCCTCTGACTTGTTTATCGGCTTGCCACCGCAAGTCATTGTATGGCCAAATACTCATTCAATTTACCTCTACGACATCCTGTAGAAGTAGGATGTGTGGCGCATCCCAGAAGGGATTGATAAAAGCCGACCTTTTATCCTTGTGCTTCTTGATAGGTTATTTGTTGCCTATCTACTGCCATCAGGTGTTTCGTAAGTGTCCACACTTCCTGTGATTACTTAATTTAGATCCAAAGAAAAAGTCATGGGTCACTTTTTGGTTACAAAGCTTCCTCATCGTTGCAATGCTTCCTTCCTTATTATATAGCCAATCGTTGATTTGTCCCGTTATTGGTTATTGTCATATTGTTATTGCTAACAAATAAACATTAATAAGCATTAGCATAAAACGCAGCCAGCAAGCTTATCCTATCATTTATTTATTTAAACCAATTAATTTAAATTTAATTTATTTAACTAACATAAGTGTTTTTGTTTGTCTCTTTTTGACCTGCAGTTACTTTGTTTATAAGTTTTCTGTGTTTTACCGAGTTTAGTGATATAGCTAGCCTTTACTTGTTGTTATTACGAGCGCATCGTAGGATGCATAAATGAATTGAATTCATTTGAATCGAATCTTCAATTTTAATCGTTCGAGTTCTGTAGGCCGGAAATTTCTTCTTAATATGGAACTAAGGCTATGGAATAAAAGCAGAAATTCATCTCTGAATGCGCCACGCAGCCTGCTTTCTAGCGATTTCATCCTTATAAGTTCTAGTACAATCCCGGTGAACTTCGGCGGACAAATAAGTGATTTCTTTCTGAATAGATAAGTTATATAGGGATAAAAATCCCCAGAAAATAAAGATAAATGCCCTCGTAAGTGGTGCACCTTATCGGCTAGGCTATATTTGTTTTATCTCACGAGGGAAGAGTCTCAGGCGTATGCCTGAACATTTCACTAGCATTTCAAAGTTCTATATCCTTCAAATAGGGCGCGTGTAGCGCAGTCGGAGGAGGCGCGACTGTGGCGTGCACCCGATACCAGGTTCCTGGTTCGGATTTCCCGCCCAGGCCAACCAAGCCTTCCATCCCTCCGGGGTCGGTGAATTGGTACCAGACTTGTCTGGGAAGGATAGAGCGCTGACTTGTTCATCGGCTGGCCACCGCAAGTCATTGTATGGCCAATTACGCATTCATGTTGCCTCCACGACATCCCGTAGAAGTAGAATGCGCTGGCGCATCCCAGAAGGGATTGAGTAACGCCGTCCTTTATCCTTATCCTTATATCCTTCAAATAGAGGTGACACCTTGGGGTAGGTGCTGTCCCGTAACTGGTCTACCCTGCGCGCCTTCTGCTGGTTCTTCAGTGGACTATGACGAGGTGCGGTATTTGGATTCCTACCATTAGCCAGGCTTTCAAAAATCTGACATTGATTTTCGTAAGGTGATGAGATATTTGATGGGGTCTCCTAATTGATTTGACCTATTCAGGCTCTGAAGAAAGCGGCCTAGCGGAAACGTCTGCCATTAAAGCCGTTTAATAACGCGTGAGATGCTTAGAAAATCTGTAAAAAGAAGTTATACTTCAAACGTATAATAGGAAGAAAAAGCAAAATTACTGCTTCATAGGTTAAGGGTAGGTCAGCTGATTCTTTACCGTGAAGTATTTTTGCAACTTCTGCATATCTGATATTTCGAGATATTACTTTGTGCGGTGACTGTGCGATTCCATAGTGGAATTTACGGCCTGTAATTCTAATTTCTGTAGACTGAAGGAGTTTGCAAAAACAAAGCATACGCTTCTACTATTCGAAGCATAGAGATTCATGCAATGATATTCTTTTTTTCCGTTCAGGCCTACGCCTGAGACCTATCGTTGCTTAGCCATGTGTCGCTGTTTCAGCTCGAACATCGCCTTTGGCGTCGTTCCGTGAATGTGTTTTCGATCCGAAGTCAGATGGCCGTGAGTACTGGCTCTCTGGGCCGCCAGCTGACTGTCCGTTTGTCGACTGTGGACCGCCGCCAGTGTTGGCTGGTGCCGTTTACGAGGGTGACCATGAGAGCTACAAGGTGTGTTGAGAGTTGGTTTGTCTTGTTCTGAACACTTTAAGGCTCTTATGAGATGCTGCCCTTCGATTACCCACAGGTGTGCGCTTCAAGTTCAGTTTCCAATTTCCTCTGTTAAAGGTTGGATCAACGCTGACATTCACTTGTCGCCCACCGTATTCCCTTGTTGGAAAATCGTCAGCTGGTGACATGAGCGTCAGATGTGGCGTCGATGCATCTTGGGATCTTGGTGATCTACGTTGTGAAGGTTTGTACCATCAATATTTCGTGCAGATAGCCTTTTGAAGGTGATTGTTCCATGTTTCAGGACCTGTTTGCGTGGATCCAGGCTTCCCTGACGACGGCTCGATTGAGCTGGATAGCGTAGAGGAAGGAGCGGTGGCAAAGTTCTCGTGTAACCGAAAGGGTGAGATATTATTGAGTATTGCTTTCTTCGCTTATTTTGATGTGCATAGTGATTTTCCTCCTTAATTCTTTCTTTATTCCTTAAATAGTTTTGTTGAGCAGAGTTGGTAATTTTGACGTCCAAGAAATATTTTGTTGGAAAATTTTTGTTGCCGTAGTCCTTAAGACCTCAGACCATTCATTGTTATGGTTACCTATAGTAAAAAAGATAAAGACCGCCAGCCGTTTCAGGATTCCGCCCGTTTCCGTCCGCGTCCATACAGTGTGCTCTTGGAGCCGCGTGCGTGCTCAGTGAAGATGTTGGAATTTCGTCTGGCTTCATACCGGACGGAGCATTTGCGGATAACTCTGACAGCACGAACTGGGGTTACGAGCCTCATAAGGTGCGTTGACGTCAGAAATTATCCCTTTGCGCAATTTCGGGTGAAAACAGGGTAAAGCAACGTTTCTCCGCTTCACACGCTGGCCAATTCCCTCGAGGTCTTATTCGTAATTTTTATAGTTTTTTCGGAGTTTTTTCTTTCTTTCAGGCTCGCTTGTCTTCTACAGGCTGGTGCGGATCGAAGGACGCGTTCATATTCCTGAGCGTTGACTTGCAGAGGTGAGGTTTAGTGTTGATTTTAAGCAGAAAAACAACGCGTCTGCCCTTGACGAAGCCTTCCTGACGGCCAGACTGACTGCGGCCTAGGGCTTCATCATCAGAGTTGATATTTGTTAGTTGACTGATCGATCTTGTCTACGTTTTGGAACAGAGCGACAACTACGTCTCACAAACGTCATCTGAAATCCTGAGTTCCGCTAAAAATTGATATGGATCGTTAGTGTCCATATGTTAACCCTAGTTTATACTTGCGCCGCCACGCGGCGCGGCACCACGATCACCATAGATATCGATTTTTCTCGCCGCCTGGTCGATATCTATCCCGACCATTGTGCCGCGCCGCGCAGCAGCGCAAGTGTCAACTAGGGCTTACATCTGTTTGGGCCACTCAGTGATCATTATGTCTGCGTTGACCGCCGTCTGTCGGGTTAGAAGACGAGACTTACATGTAGCAAAAGCCGGCTGTCAATTCTGGGCGGACGGATGGGCAGACTGATGGATTGTTTTCATATTTCATTTTGACGTTAAAGTATACACTATGCATTGGATCTGACCCAAAGTCTTTGGATAGTTGTATGATTAGGTTGTATATTGTACACTTTCTAAAGCAAATTGGATGCCAGTGGAATCAGATTGAACATCTTTAAAATCAAAGTGAATGTGTTCGAGATTAAAACGGACATCTTCTAAAAAGGTTGAAATAATTGCTCAACACAGAACTACTTTCTCCGAAGATTTATGACCCACTTCCGCAAGAAGTGTCATGTTCAAAATTTTGTACTTCTTCGAAAGTGTTTTACAGTGAAGGAATTCAATTTTCAGTTCTTGAGCGCACTGTTAGAAAAGGAGTGCATTGTAGCGGAACTGGAGGAATTATCGGCCTTCAAACGCACCCGATTCATGGTTCTTGGTTAGGATTTCTGCCCAGGCTAAGCAAGCTTTCCATTCCTCCGTGATAGGTGAACTGGTATATGGTACCAGACTTGCCTGGGAAGGATAAAGCGCTGTCCTGTTCGTGGACCGGCACCGCAAGTCAGCGTATGGGCCATATAAAAGATAAAGGACGGCATTACTCTATTCCTTGTGGAATGCGCCACGCATTCAACTTCTACGGGATGTAGTGGAGGCATTTCGAACGCGTATTTACCCTATAAAATGACTTGCGGTGGCCAGCCGATGGACAAGTCAGTGTTTCGTTCTTCCCTGACAAGTCTGTACCTGTTCACCAACTCTGGAGAGGTGAAAGGCTTGGTTGTCCTGGGCCAGAAATCCTAACCGAGAATCTGGTATCCTATGTGTACAACAGACGACACCTCCTACGATTGCGCTACACACCCATAAATAGGCAATAACACATCGAAATAAGCTATCATCGCCAAACTGGCTCTCCAGGTGTTAATTGCTTCGATTACATTTTTAATGTATTCAAATCAGCTCCATGGAATTTCGTAAAGGTATTAGGTTGTCCCATAAGTCTTCGCCGTTTTTTTCAACGATTCACTGCAGATCTCGCCGGCGGTCTCTTGCATAGCGCTGCATAGCTTTCGAAAGAGAGTGATTTGCTCTATCAGAACATGTATTGCATTTCTTTTTTCATCACGGATTTCGTCAATTTTTAGGTCGTTGAAGTGAAAAAGTGAAAGAGTAGCCATTTGCGCAGTTGTTCTCTCCGCTTAGGTTTGTAATTTTTTGCGCAGTTTTTTATAGAGTTTGGAAGACAATGCTCTGTACTACAAGAATATGTGTTAGTGCTATTTGCTCATTTGTCCTTTATTGATTTTTAGGTCATCAAATTGGGACGTCCGAAGGAGGATGATTATTTTTGCCGACAGCTCCTGCTCTGTGGTTGGAATTTTGTGTTTTTTGTAATATGTCATTCGAAAGAAAATGTCTTGCTCTATAAGAATATGTGTCGCGTTTATTGATTTCTATTGAATATCAACAAAATGCCAAAAAGAGAAAAATTGTCTTCACCAACAACTCCTTCTCTTTCTTCAGTTGTTGATATTCGGCAGAAATCAGCGGGAGCCAATAAACGCGACACAAATTCTTACTGAGCAAGACATCCTCTTCCAAACGACATATAACACCAAGCAAAAAAGTTCAACCACAGAACCGGAGTTTTGGTAAAAATTCGGACGGAAAAGTCGGAATTCCCAATTTGATGGCCTAAAAATCAATAAAGGGCAAGTGAGAAAATAGGACCAACACATATTCTTGTAGAACAGTACATTGTCTTCCAAATGCTATAAAAAACTGCGCAAAAAATTACAAACCTGAGCGGAGAGAACAAGTGCGCAAATGGCTGCTTTTTTACTTTTTCACTTTTCACTTCAGCGACCTAAAAATTGACAAAATTCATGATGAAAAAAGAAATGCAATACACGTTCTGATAGAGTAAATCATTCTCTTTCGAAAGCTATGCAGCGCTATGCAAAAGACTGCCGGCGAAATCTGCAGTGAATCGTTGAAAAAACGGCGGGGACTTATGGGACAACCTAATAGAATGCATGACGCATGCTGCAAAGGGATTGACTAACGCCGACCTTTATTCTTTTATTACATTTAGTGCATTCGTCCAGAACGTTCTAATTCATATTTCATTGACAGCAACAATTGTTTCCGTGATGTTACGTATGAACAACGCTAATACTGAAAGAATCGTTAATTGAAAAAACGTGCTTACCTTTATAGCTTCAACTAAAGTTAAATCGAGTAATCTAAAGGAAGGTTACCACACTTATGGGCGGTATAGCCATCGAGATGAAGAATTCGGCTTCAAATGAAAATGAACAACCATAAAGCTAACTTCGAAGTATCACATGTTGTAGATATGCTACCCACTTTCAGAATCTATACGCTCACAACGTTACGAATGGCAGGTGTAGCGGGCAGCGGATATCTACGTGGTCATGTGACAAAAATGCAGCTGTTCTACAAGACACAGTTCAGCCAGAACTACGACACCTATCCTGTGGTGAGATTTCGTCGCATTTCTTAAGTTATTTCGTCGAGAGAAATTAATCACAGTAACTGTTTCCATAAGTGTTTGGAGTAACCCATTACACTGTTAAGGGGGTAGCGGTTAAATACATCACCACATAATCCCTAAAGTTTCTTATTTTCGCGAATTCAGGAGTTCGAAACGCCATCTGGAAACCACAATGCAATGCATCAGTTCGAGCTGACGCCTCCACTTCGTGCTCGTTACATTCTTCTCGGAGTAGCCGAGTACGAAGGCAATCCGTGCATTCGATTTGATCTACTCGGATGTCTAGCTCCGATGACGATGTCGCATGAAGTTCCGGCACATCTTCAGGTATGTAATGCTGCTGCACTCGGCATTACTGTATTATTATAAAGAGCACCTATCTAGGTTGGATGGAATGGCTCCGTACCACAATGCATGGACGCGGAACCGCCATCGTTCCAAAACTGCCCACTGAACCCCGTCTTTGCCGAGACCGATGAAAATGGACAGATCAAGCCGATTCGCTACGAAGAGCCAAAGGCCGAGGATAACAGTGGACGGGTGAGTCTTCACTGTGTTTTAGAAAGCAATTTTTAATTTTTTTCTAAAAAAAACTCAGCGCAGTCTCATCGAAAACCACAGTACTGTTAGCTTGTGGCCGAAAAATTGAATTCGAAGGTGTGACGAGTCCAGTACTATTCAATATTTATTGATTTTGATTGATATTTGTCAGCCTTTTTATGCTCTTCTCTTATTACTGTTCCTCTTTAGACTCTATGAACTCATAAGATTATAAAAAATTAGATAAGATCGGTAGAAAAAACTGAATTCGAAAGTGTGACTGATCCTGTATAATTTGATATTTATTGATTTATTGATTAGGTCTGATCTTTGTTAGCCCTTTAATGATCATTCTTTTGGCCTTCTCTTGGCCTTTAGACCTTATGATACGGTGCGACTATTAGAAAATAGATGAACTCGCTTATTTGCTTTTCAATTGGGACTTATAATAGCGTTAATGGAGCTTTTTTAAAGGCAATTTCTGTGCATTTCTACAGACGTGCCCAGCTAGTTCAGCTAAAAGCAGTCGTTTGGAGAATTTCAGTAATTTCAGGTGGCCTATATGCGAGTGGAACCAGTCGGGTTCACATCGGGCAGACTGATAACCTCTGACATTGACGTTGTCTACACGGCTTTCGACGACGCTGGCAACACCGCGGAATGCGTTGTGAAACTGCGCATCCCTGGTGAGTGGTTGCTTCGCATTTCAATAGATGGCTTATATGAATAGATCTGCTGAAACTAGGGAAGCAGTGCTTAAGAGCCTGTTTACAATGTGGCCATCGGTTAGTGTTCGAGAGCGTATTCTGTAGAACTTGGAGTTTTTATCGATTTCTGGTGGTTTTGACTGGCTTCTGCGTCCTTTTTAAAGATTATCCGGTATGGCGGAGTGGCGTTCTATCCCCCGCCCTTTAAACAGAGGCGTGGCAAATGTCTGCGTCTCCACTATCTCGTAAGACTAGACTCTCGAGCAACCCCAGGGGGTTGGGGGTGGGCGGGCGCCGTGTTGAGTTGCACATGCACGGAATGCCGTGTGCACCCTGAATCGACGAGTTCTTTGTTCGGGTCTAGCCCATGCCAACCAAATATTCCAGCCCTCCGGGATTGGTGAATGGTTACCATACAGGTCTGAGAAGGATAAGACGCTGAGTTGTCCATTGGCTGGCAACCACATGTCATTGGGTAGGCCAAATACGCATTTAGGATGCCTCGACGATATCCCATGGAAGTAGAATGCGTGGCGCATCTTAGAGATAGATTGTTTAAGCCTTTTTGCCGTTCTTTATCCCTGTAAGCTGCAATATTTATTAAAACGGAGATTTTGATAGCCTCTGGAAGAAATTTGTGCCTAGTGATCCCCATAATATCGACAGTGATGCCTGAGATTTCTTGTTTTGCTTTGATGCTTGGGCTTGGAACTACATTTCTGTTGTTTTGTTTTTCTATGTAGAGGTATTTTTCTCTGTTTCTGGATATTTAGATGACCGTTTTTAGATACTATACCTCCGGTGATGAAGTGCCCCGATTCCTACTCGCTGTCTGCCTATGAGCCGAAGATGCGAGCTGTGTTCAACATAACCACCGTTCCAATGGTTATTCAAGATGTGTCGAATATCACCGAAGTGCGGCTCTCTTGAAATGCTTTGACATTTCCACTGTTTTCAAGGTCGTTCGAAATTTTCAGGTGATCTTCAACCCTCCTGAGGCTCTACTTGAGTCGGGCGATTTCGTCGAGGTGGAAGTCACGGCGACCGATGCATTGGCGAACAGAAATCAGTGCAAGTTCCAAGTCGCCTATATGCGTAAGCACTGACGTTTTTGTTTTGTTCATTTTCTATGAAGGCGCGTGGTAGTGCAGTCGGAGGCGTCGACTGTTGTAGGCACTCCGATTCAAGTTTTCTGGTTCGGATCTCCCGACAAGCCCAAGCCCAGCCTTCCATCCTGTGTCAGCGAATTGATACCAGACTGTCTTACCCATAGGCTGGCCACCGCAAATCATTCAATAGGCCAAATACAAATTAAAATTTCCGGCATGACATCCCGTAAAGTGGAATGCATGGCGCATCCCAAAAGAGATTCAGTAACGCGGTTCTTTAAGGGTTACCATCGTCCATCTAGAGATCGTATCGTGCATTTCACCACTTGTATTAATTACGTCACGCTATTATCCCAGAATAGAATGCGTTTCAATGTAGCATCGATATCGACCACATCGATCTGAAACCAACATGCCCAGGTTCGTTGAAAATCGAACATAGAATCGCCTTCCAACGATTTGGGAGAGGTATTCATCCACAGAGAGGATGAAACACCCAAATTGTTCTTGAACCCCACCCCTTCTGCTTTAATATAGATAACACTTTGACAGTATTGTGCTGTGAGCGCCTCCAACTTCCTTTTAATATGGAAAGGATTCGGTGCCCATTACGATAGTTCGGATCCGTCATTTTTTCAAACGCAACGCTAAATGAATTCGGATAGTGGCATTTTTGAAGAGCCCAGATGATAGAATGATTCAGATGGAGGTGATTTTTACTAGAATTGATTTTCGGGGGTGTACAGATAACAGATTTTGATCAGAAATCCGATATCCTATCCAAGTAGCACATGCGATATCCAACCCGAGGAGAAATCAGCTATCTGAATCACTCAAAAATCCGTTCTAGTGAAAATAAATCTTCTCTGAATCATCCTAACGTCCGGTTTTCAAAAATGTCGTTTGGATGGTTCGTGTGCCCGAGGTTTAAAAAATGACGGATCATAACTATCCAGATCGGCGCCGGAGCCAATGTATACCTCTTAGGTGTCCATAAATGATCCAGCTTCAGTCCTGTGATCCAACAGCAGTCATATATTGCTGGAGATCTTTTAGCCGAACAGTGCTCACCCGAATCGCTGTCTTCTGCGGAACACGTGGTGAAGAAGTGCTCAAAGAAGGACGATGTCACGACGTGTACGATTTCATGCGAGAAAGGATACCGTTTTGTGGACGAGGAGAAGGTAGTAACTTAAGCAAATAACTCTGTTTTGTTGAATAGCAGCCATAATTGGAGTTCATTTTTAGATCTCCAAGGAGTTCAAGTGTGAATCTGGTCGCTGGTCTCCGTCCGGTATTGCCCAAGCATGCGTACCCATATGTGAGTACCTTCGCTTACTGTATTTTCAGATGTTCACTGGAACAATAGAACAATTACAGCTCGAGAGCCAGCTCGCTACGAGCTGAATGTGGCCATCAGCTATCCAAGCACGTCGCCTGTTCCGGAGCACTGTTTGAAGGTAACTTGCTTCGGGAGATTGCTGATAGGTTCTGGCGGGGGAAGGTGCAGATTATACCATTTTCAGGTCGAATTGGACACTTTCCAAATCAAAATGGACACTTTTCAAACCAAATCGGACACTTTTCACGTCAGATTAGACACTCTTCTAAGCTCGGCTAGGCCCTCACAGAGTTCTGCGGCAACGCCGCTCGCCGCTATGGTTAAGGATAGGGCAGGGACGCCGCCAGCGGCGAGCTCTGCGTCTCTGCCCTATGGTTAAGTATAGGGCCGCGGCGTTGCCGCAGAACTCTGTGGGGCCTTAAGACTTTTGAAATTAAGAGAGCTCTTCCGAATTAAAAGAACCTTTATACAGGTTGAACCACAGACTCAATAAGATTTTTAGAAAGAGATTTTGGTCAAGGAAAATCTAGAATAACTTTTTTGATTTTTTTGCCTTAGTTGCCCGAATGAGTGTAATAATTTTATAAAATGTTGAAAATTTAAAAATTTTATAAAATGTTTACTTTTAGAGAAAAAATAAAATATTAAATTTTGTTTTGAAGCTCAGAGAAGCAGCAACCACATAGTGCCCTAAAATACAAGATTGCGCCATGCACTCGAAAAGCTCGTCGCGATTTTTATTTGATTGATAGTGTAAATGCTGTTCGCATGGAACAACGAGGTATGTGTGTTTCTAACAATTGTACTTGTTGCAATGTCTACAACTTTTTTTAGTTGAGGAAAATTTCAGTAGGATTTCTTTAAACCTTTAATTTAAAAAAATTAAATTAATTTAATTGAACCCAATAAATGAACACTTTGTTTGAAATTTTATAAAATTCTAATTTTTCGTGAAAAAATAAAGCCTTGTTGCTTGTTTTAAAGAACAGAACAAAAAACTGTAGACATTGCAATACACACAATTGTTAAGAACGCACATACCTTGTTGCTCCATGTAGACAGCATTTACACCATCAATCAAATAAAAATCGCGACGAGCTTTACGAGTTCATGGCGCAATCTAGTTTTTAGGGCACTATATGGTTGCTGCTTTGCTGCGCTTTAAAACAAAATTTATTTTGTTATTTTTTATCCAAAAGTAAAAATTGTATAAAATTATTACACTTATTCGGGCAGCCAAGGTAAAAAAATAAAAATAAAAGTTATTCTAAATTTTCCTTGAACTAAAATTTTTAACCATCTTATTGAATCTGTAGTTCAACCTGTATGAAGGTTGTTTTGTGGTTTGTGTTTCAATTCAGAAGAGTTCTCTTTGATTTCAAAAGTCTTAGGCGAGCTTAGAAGTGTGTCCAATTTGACATGAAAAGTGTCCAGTTTGGTTTAAAAAGTGTCCAATTTGATTTATCAATTGATATCAATAAGTATCAATTGATTTGAGAAATGTCCAACTCGACCTGAAAATGGTATATGTAATTGTCACGTCAATTTGAACAATCGGACACTTTTCAAGCTAAATTGAACACTCTCCTAAATGGTGAGCAAGATTGACGCTTTTGAAATCAGTCTATGCATCTTGAAAATCAAAACGAGCGTCTTCCAGAGTAATCTGGAAACTACGCGAAAAAAATTTAATTTTGTTATAGTAAAATTTACTACAAATTTCCTTGAAAGTTTTAATGCCTGTTACCCCAAAGATGAAACCCTCTTTGAAAGTTCATACAGTTTTCAATTTTTTAAACTGAAAATAACTGCTCAAAGTTTAGTTTGTTTGAAGAAGAGATCACGCCATGCAGTAGTCTACCTTGTTGCGATTTTCATTTCATTGATAGTGTAAATGCTACCGACCTGAAATAGCAAGGTGTAGTAATTGTTTAATGCTTGTTTTAAAGGATAAGAAGTCCGGAATGTTTCAATTCTAAGGGAAGAGATCGCGCTATGCACTCGTCCAGGATGTGAGATTTTCGTTTGATTGGTAGTATAAATGCTGCTTACTTGAAATCAGAAGGATGAAGATATGGGGGCCTGCGTTCCTTACACGATCCCGCCCGCCGCCAACTTTCCGCCTTGCCCGCCGCGTCGCCCTATTTGGACGAGTTTATTCAGCGCGAAAACCGCGGCGCAGTTTGTGATTTCGTTAATTAAAAGTGATGTCGTCCAAAAATCTCGAAGGAGACCAAAGGAAGGATTAATATAATAAAATACGGAATAATACGATTCAATGCTCTGTCATGATTGTAAAATTAAGACAAAAGAATCAACAAACCGGCAACCAGTGCAGTATAGAGCAAACAGAGCGAAGTTAAAAACCCCAAGGGTGTCGTATACCCTATTCTTACGTACCCCGTAAATTTCCTCAACGATGAACGCTCGACGCCCCCCTTGCTCCGCCCCTTTCTGAGGGCAATGTGGGGAACGCCTCTCTTCCTGAATATGTCTGTTTCCCACAATTTTTTGGTTGTACCACTGTCGAGTGTGCAACTGCATGCAAGCAGAATTTTTGCTATCAATCAATGACATCCTTAAGGAGTACATGGCGCAGTCTCTTCCTTTAGTACTGGAAAATTTCTGACTTCCAGCATTTTATAGCAATGTTAAACTTTTTTTGAAAACCAAATTTTATTATAAAATTTCGAACAGTAACTTCACTATTGAAGAGGTAAATTTAACAGCTTCAAAGAAAGTTATGCTAAATTTTCCGTGATAAAAATTAAAAATTAATATAGTTTTGGCTCGGTTTCTTCTTATTTTTTTTTAGTTTGGCAAACACCCCATGTACAGACGTGAAACTGGGGATGGTTGATTGCCCTCACTCTCCGAGTATGATTGCATCTATCCAGTTATTTTTTCCTTTGATTTCTCATGTAATACGCCTTTTCGGATATTGTATTCCGCTAATGTGTGCAATATGGCGTAAGATTACAGACCGCGGATCTATCCTAGTCCGCGGGCCACATAACTAAAAGGTAGGTAACAAAATGAACTGAGACTTCCCGAGCGGCTCCTAGAGAACGAGTTGGAACCTAAAAGAAACCAAAAACGAACGAACAAACAAAAAATGAAAAATCGCCGAGGTTTACAACCGTCTCGGCGGACAAAGAGCGACGGAATGGAGGCATGCCGCGTGCTGACCGCCGGCTGACATGTTATAACCGGGATCTAACATCGTGAATGGGGCGCATGAAGCCGCACGCCGCGTGCTGACCGCCGCGTGACATGTTATAACCAGGATCCAACATGGTGAGGAGGGCACACAACTTTGCCGGCTACAACCGCAACAAATGCAATTTTTCGTTTTTTTCTTTGTGACTTTTTCTTGTTTGGGTCCTATGTTGTTGTGTAGGAGCCGCTCGGTAAGTCTCAAGTGGATTTGTTACATAGAATACTTTTTAGGTATGTTGCCCCCCCGCACTAGGATAGATCCCAGACCGCTTTTATGTTGTTTGCGGTCCCATGCCATGTGAAGCCTGCCCTCCCGTATAGGAAATCGTCTCTTTCTATTTCTTCTTTCTATGTTTTCGGTGTTTTCATTCGGTCAATTTCAGGGCTATGCATCCCTGGCCGCCGCAGCGTTCGATCCTCTCGATGAAGTGCTCAGCCAGAGGTGTTCCAGTTCGGTACAGGTCTTTGTGCGCTTCCTAGATGCCGAGTTTGCCAATGAAAAGGGCATGGTGAGCCCACTACCACTTTCACTGTGTTTCGACAGGAAAATCCTTTAATTTCATTGGGTTTCAGGTGAATGGAAACTATACCATTCAAATTCTTCCTACTGTGCTTCAAGGCGTCTTCTATGACCTATGCGGGCTAACGCTGAGAACTATATTTGACCTACGTATACCCGGTTGGTTTTTGGCGTATGTATTTCTGTTAAAAATTTATTTAGAAACTATTTTTGTGCAACTTTAGGCGCCACTGCCCCAATCCGCGGCCTTCTGGCGCTTAATGGAGAGTCGATTCCGTCACAGGGCATGGGCTGTCCCCAGCTGACCGCATCGAAGTCAGTTGAACCTTCTTAGGACGTTTAGTGTTGAATTCCTGACCGGAAAAAAGATTTTGGGCCGCGGTCCAACTTCTGGAAGTGTCGTGCGTAAGGGATTGTCCATACCTTGCGAAAGCAGCGACAACAGCAACAGCTGCGCAGCGCGCGGAAGTATGAACAGACGACAGCAGCGATTGGAGCGACTGGAGCGACAGCGCCGGCGCCCGAGTATAGGCCCATGCACACTTCTGCGACACCGTGGCGCGGCAAGTGGGGCGACGGCTACCTCCGCGAAATCCGGCGGTCGCGGCGCGGGCGCGTTAGAGCACAGTTTTAGGCAACGAGATCGACGTCCCCGTGGATGCCGCGCCCCGAGGAATGGTTTGAACCATCGCAGCCAGCGGCACTCAGCGCGGCGTCTCCTGCGATAGCTGCCGCGACAGTCGCAAGAGTGTGTATTCCCCTCCCTGCGGCACGTGTCGCAGTGTCTCGCCGCAGCCGTCGCGGCCCTATGCTTCAACATGGCCGCGCCGCGCTGTCGCTGAAGTGTGCATGGGCCTTATGAACACTTTTTGGCGGCGCGCGCTCGGTTTTAATCGATATGCATATTTTGCACGGGCGACGAGTCGCTCTTGTTGCGAAGTATGAACAGGCCCTAAACTTCATCACCCAGTATGAACTCGATTAACAGTCACACCCTATTTGTCAGGCATTTTAGTAATTTAGTCCGCCCTTACGATGTTGATGATGATGTGATGTTCACGCTCAGAAGGATTCACCAGTGCATAGTATAAGTTTTCTTCCAGGTCTTCTATAAGTCAAGGATTCGGTTGCGTTGATGGCGAGGTATTGCGGCAGCTGACCGATCAGCTTCCCGAGTGTTGTGAGTTTACTATTTGGTTCCACGAGATAACTTTTTTCACTTTTTTACATCTGCCCGATGATATAGAGATTGCTGACCGGTTAACAACTAGAAAAAGAATCCTATTCGCGTGTGTCATTGTACGCTCCGTTTACCATCGCTCTGCTTAGAAAGTCTCTCTTCATCCCTGTTGTGAGAGAATAGCCACGCACCGCGCAAGGTACAAGACGAGAACGTATCTGTGGATCAATAATGAACTGAATTTTGATTGTAGTTGGGAGGACAGCGTTACACGGAGGATTAAGAACGACCAATGTTTTGGTTGTACGGCCATCCATAACATCCTTTTAAAGCTATAAGCTCCAGTAGCAGTTTCGTTCAGTCGAAATAGAGCTATCCACGCAGGATCAGCGTGAAGCTATTAGATCCCGTTTATCCTTCCATCGCCGCACGACGTGATGCCATGTATAGAGGCCAAATTGTTTGATCGCGTCGCTCAGCGTCGACGCCATCCCGCCCGAGTTAATCGCTTCAACCTGCGACCAATCGCGTCGCTCTCAAAATCGGCGCGAAGCGATTGATCGCGGTGGATTGCTGCCCCAGTTGTTCTTTCCAGTGGACCTGAAAATGTGTGTCCAATTGTGTACAAGTGCTCATCTTGGTCCAAAATAGCCGATCGTTCTGTTCGAATCGCGTAGCTCGGCGATGGAAGTGTAAACGGGTCTTTATTCAACATTTATGGACCCATAATTAGAGTTGTCTTCCCAAAACGACTTGTTCACAAGCAGTGAATGGATTTTTCGGCAGCTGAAAAAGTGTTGATCGTTAGAGACCTCACACTTATGCTCTTATTGTTGTTGTTGTTGTTGTTGTTGTTGTTGTTGTTGTTGTTGTTGTTGTTGCGATTCGGAGACCCCATTCGCAAAGGACTGTGCCTTTTCGAGCGAAGCCTCCCTTTCGCCTCATTTTCGGGCAGATTGTTAAGGAACTCAATGTCCCGGGGGATGAAGGAGGTCCCGTAATGGAGTTAAGCCACACCCCTTCCTGTCTTGCAGACGGGTCCCGGCGTGGTAGCCTTGCCCTTTCCATTCGGCTGACTTATTGCTTGACGCAAAGTTTGACCACAGGACTGACTGTGGGTAGCTTACGGGCGTGCTGCTGTGACCACGCCGTATTGTGATAAGAAGCAAGAAGCATAACCAGCAACCAGTAACCAACACACAACAACAATCTTACATCCACATGTCTAACATGCGGACAATAGGAAGCCTATGATTACACCGCAAGCGGTAGCAGTACGCGATTTATTAGATACAGGGAGCGACACAAATGAAAGGGAGAATTGGAGAAACGTTCGCTCCGCTTCAGCTTTTATTGACTCATGTAGTGATCACCTCCCTAGGGAAAGCTTCCATGAAACTTTAAGCTGAGACCAGCATCATTAGAAAGAGCTCAGAATGCGGATTACGAATATAGGTGTCAAAATTGCAAGATGAAATTCCTGAGCGAGTTATGGCCTGTTGAAATCGCGCGTGGCCTCACCACAAGCTGGCCGAGCGACAGAGCTGGCGCGAAAGTGGTGAGTCATCCGGGCTTCGTAAGAAAGAATCGCTAGCTACGGCGGTGGTGCAGGAGTAGTGCTCCTGCTTGTCGGGTGCTGCGTCGTTGGTTCGGTTCTCATTGTTGCCAGCCTTTTTGTAAATCATAATTTTTCTTCGAAATGACCTTTTATTCCGAATTATGACACGTGCCTGATTAAGTAGCCGGGAAAAGTACCATACACGTTTGTAAAGTGCTTGGAGGCAAGAAACTGCTATGGTGACATTTTTAGGAAATAAAAAATAGGAAATAAAAATGTCACTATAGCAATTTTTTGCGTTCAACCATTTCTAAAAACGTGTATGGTAGTTTTCCCGGCTATTTAATCAGACACGTGTCATAATTCAGAGTAATGTTCATTTCGAAGATAGATTATGACTTGCAAAATGGCAATGACTGGCAACAATGGGAATCGAACCAACGACGTAGCACCCGACAAGCAGGAGCACTACCCCTGCGCCACCGCCGTAGCTAGTGATTCTTTCTTATGAAGCTCGGATGATTCACCACTCTCGCGTCAGCTGTGTCGCACGGTCAGCTTGTGGTGAGGCCACCCGATTTCGGCAGGCCATAACTTGCTCAGGAGTTTCATTCTGCAATTTTGACACCCATATCCGTAGTCAGCATTCCGAGCTCTTTCGATGATACTGGTCTCAACTTGAATTTCCATGGGTGTTCGAATCCCTTCCCTAGTCAGGCTCAGACGAGCTTTAGGTTCGCGACCTTCGGCAGCGCGATAGGAGGTACACCCCCTGGGGGGCGTGGCGTCAGGAGGTAAAGCCGCTGTTCTGAGGACCAAAAACTTTTGTTTTGCGTGTCAAAGGTTTCGCAAGGCAGCCGTTAGACTCGGTGAAGCCTAGGGGGTTGGGGTGGGTGAGCAAGGGGGATGAGAGGAAGATCGCACGCCCCCCAGCAAGGGACAGGTGTACCTCCTCACCGTCCACCGCGGCCTTCCTGTATTGCAGCTGGCTGTATTGAAAGTGTGGCAGTGTTTCAAACCAGGGCTCCGAAAAATTACGGAAGTCGTCCGCACAAGTTTGGCGTCCCAGAGTCGCGCTCGCGCTGTCGCACGGTGAGTCGACGATCGATGAGAGTGAACCGTGCGGCGCGGAGCGCGTTTTTTAAACGTGAGCCCTTCCGCGCCGATCGATAGCGCTCATGGGCGGGCCGATCGTTGGGGCGCCCAATTAGAGATCCGCGGTCGGTTAGAGTGGAGCGCACAATCGAATTCGCGACAGTTGTTTTGGAGGTCCTTCTCTGCATCTGTTGCTTGATTGACCTACCTATGACTTCATATCTTGCCACGGTCATTTCCCAGTGGTACGCCGCAACTGTAGAAACGAGTGATATACGGAGAACTGATTGCGAAAAATGGCGAAATTATTCAAGATTTTAAGAGGGCTGTTTCTACGGAGTCTGTTTTTTTTTTCAGTGCCGTGCCCTGTTGGCTCTGTGAACGTGAACAACACCTGCGTGCGATGTCCGCTCGGTTCATACCAGGACGAAGCTGGACAATTAGCCTGTAAAGCATGTCCGGAGGGTACTTTCACCCAGTTCGAGGGTGCACATTCGCAGCGAAGTTGTCTTGGTACGTGTTCTACTCCCTTTACGGCTTTTATTCTCAGCTGAAGCCTATGGTTTAGCCGTGTGCGGTAATGGCATGTACAGCCAAAGCGGGTTGGTTCCATGCCAACTATGTCCTCGACACACTTTCTCAGGCCCTCCAGTCGCTGGTAAGCTATTTTATATCCATTCTACTGTTCGAGGGGCTCATCGAAGAAGCTCAAATACCGGTTCCAGGTGGCTTCAAGAAATGTGTTCCTTGTGCAAGCGGCACGTACACGGCTCGGCTTGGCTCCGGAGGACCATCTCATTGTAAGCCACCTTGCCAGCCGGGCACCTTTAGCTTGTCCGGATTGGAGCCGTGCTCTCCATGTCCTCTACATCACTACCAGCCGTCATTAGGACAGCAGCGGTGAGCTTTTGACGTTGGATTTGTCTTAGTCGTGCTAGTCGTTAAAGTGGTCTACATGGAGAGGCGTGAATGAACCCGGATAATCAGACATCATCGAAAAAGTGTGCCAGTCGCAGGTGTGTAAGGTCGGTGTCAGGGATGAGCGGATTATCCGTTATCCGTTATCCGTTATCCGTTACCCGGTTTCCGGGGGTTTTGGCCTATCCGTTTTGTTGTTCGTTATCCGGCGATTTTCGACCAGATAATGAACAACAAATTGGCTGATATCCAGGTTTGGGCGTAGTATTGTATAGCTGTGTAATCTTCACAATCAAAGGAGTGATCGCGAGCAACAATTGAGGGCATTCAAATCTAGGAGGTGGGTGAGTTCAGGCACTGGTGACGTAGTTGGAAAGCCGTCTAACTTCCATCCTTCCAGGGTCGTGCATTTATACCTTACATCTATGAAACCTACCATGGGCTGATTTCTTCATGAGCATTTCACCACAAGCCATATGCAGACCAAGAATGCATACAAGCTGCCTTGATAATATTACTGGCGGTCACAAGTGGAGGGCCTGGCATATCCCAAGAAGAATTGTTTAGTGCCGAATTTAGCGTTCTTTTCCAAGATCGCAGTATGCAGGTAGCATTCGGCAAAGGTATTTTAGTTTTTACTGATAGACTGTTGTAACGCATTAAACACGTGCAGCTAAGCAGTAATGAATACAAGCAAAATGGGCACAGGTTCAATCTAAATGAGTGGAGAAAGCTACGCCTACAAATCCTACAAATTGTTGAGATTTGTTTGTAGAAACGGTTTTCTGAAAGCATTTTCTGTACGCTGGTACTGTTGGTACCTCCGTAGTGTTAAGGAATTGATCCTCTCTATTAAAAATCAAAATAGTGCAATTGAACTGTACTAAACTGATTCCCCGCTGCGCATGTTGGAGCTTCATTTTAAATTAAGATTGCCTTTCAGGGACACTCCACTTCCGCTTTCCTAGTTTTCATATCTCTCTGCATTAGGACTGCACAATGGCTCGTAGTCTTTAGCCTGTAGAAAGCTGTTATTTCACCCATCTCATTCCACGTTCTTCTTAGATCTTGGGATACTGTCGAACAAAAGTATCGATCCGCGTGAAATCAAGATTGTTATGTAGACTTTATTCGGCTGAGTCGGCATAGCATAGAAAAGTCAAGAAGCATCGGAGGAGCCATTCATCCAAAGATCATTCTGTTTGGTCACAGTCTTAATTCAAAAAGAAAACCTGACGATTGATCACTAAAACCACCCAACAATGGAAACTGGCAAAATGAGCTCAAGTTGTTCGATGAAGACAAATGTGAATGAATATGAGGTGAATGAGTCTCACATCTCTCCCTCCAAGGGCGACTTATGAATGTTTCCATACGGTTAGTTGGGCTGTTTTACGCATCCTTCGCCTCGTTCTTCCAATTCGTTTTAAACGGCAAAAATATGAAAAATTGTATTATGGAAATGTGCTTGGATGAACAAAGTCTCTTCTCATCTTCTCCAGACTTAAATTAAGGTGATCATAGCGAAACATCAGAAGAGTAGAGTTTGCAGAACAGTTTTAGTTTCACAGCTTTTTGTCCTCCCTGATGAGTTTGGTAGCAGTTCGTGGAACCTGGTGAAGGAATCGTGGTTCGCAATTCGAACTCGGCATCGGTTTGGATGGCAATGAAGAAGCGTTTCTTTTACTGAAGTTTCGTGAGAATCCCATAGGGCTTTGTTAAAGCGACTGCACTATGTTTAAAAAACTCCATTAAAGTCGTTAGAAAGGACTTATAATTTGACAACAGTTGCGTTCCATGTCTGATGTTGAAACTAGAGCAGTTTAAGCCCATGTTTTATTTTTGTTGTTTGTTCGTTATCCGTTTTTCCGTTATCCGGCGATTTTTGGGCAAAATTATCCGTTATCCGTTATCCGGGTTTGAAAATTTTGTTATCCGCTCATCCCTGGTCGGTGTGCTAATTGACTGACTGGTAATGTAAGTTCTGTGCGTTACCGCCTGCCCATGTAGGCCCCATTACCGCTACTACCAACGTTAAATTTAAAACCAAAATAATCCTAAGTAATTTATAGAAACATATCTTAGCGTCTAATTTAGGTCGCCTTTATTTTATCTTAAATTTTTCAGCTTTATAATTCGATAGTTACATGCCTTTTATATTACAACTTTTATAATTTCATTGGCTATTGTTTAGAATTAAACCATAACATAATAAGTGCTCTAACTCTTCAAAAAAAAAACACATAAAAGATTCGTCTGAAACCAGCGGTGAGGCGAAGGTTTTCTTCGCTACTGTCCTTTTTTCGGTAGTTTTCTCCGCCCATGTCGCCTATTCTAACAGCCAGGGTAGGGGTGCGGGAAAGCGACGGAGGCGGCGCGACGCTGGATTGCCCTTCTTGCCGCTCGAGAGGCGAGATCGCTCACTGCCTTGATTGGCGGTTGCAATTACTGTAGGTGCTCTTCTGCGTTCTCATACTCGCGCTGCCAGAATTAGCAACATACCGTTGTTTCTGCTCTTTTCTGCTTTGTTTTCGATTTTTCTTTTCTTTTCTTTTTCTGCTTGACGACTTTTAGTACTAGATAACACTTTTGAGAGATTTTTTGATTTAGGTGCATTCAATGCTCGAACCATACAGCCACATCAAGCGAAGGACAGTCTGCTGAATCCGCCTGTGAAGTTGTAGATTGTGCTGCGAAACAGTGCGAGAATAAGGTATGGATGTTAGGCAAATAGCTCTCATGGTTTTGTAAGATAAACAGTTGAACGAGAAGCTATTGAGGTGTTAAGAAGGTTTAGCCGCGAGCTGTTTACGTAGCACTGGCAGTAAATTTATCTTAGTTCCTTTACTTTATTTCTTATCTTGAGTTCTATCCTCCGTGTGAGATGTGCCACTGCTGATTTCTCTCAGAACATTGCTTGACTTAGGCCGAATGTGTGGTGCGTGATCATCGGGCAGTATGCGAATGTCGTCCCGGCTTCGTTGGAGACCGATGTGAATCCATCGAGCCGGTGTGCGACTCGTCTCCTTGTTTCAACGGAGGCTCGTGCGAAGCCATCGCCGGCACATTCCGGTGTATCTGCCCTAAAAGTGAGTTGTACTTTTAAGACGGTTGTTCTCATTCTTTGCCATCTTCATTGAAGAAGAGGTAATGAATGTAGATGTCGTTGTGCTCGCCTAGTTCTTCGACGTTTTTGCAATTTTCTCAGAATTAATGTCCACGCTATTGGTTTAACAGAGGGCGTGACAGGGTCCTGCTAGCACACTTCATCGCATCACAATCGTAGTCAAGCTGGATAGCGCATAAGGCCCCGTTTATACTTCGTCGCGGCGTGGCGCGATGGCCACGCAATGAAACCAAATTGATCGATCGCGTCGCGCGGTGAATGTGACCACAATCGCGTCGCTCGGCGTCGAAGTATAAACGGGCCCTAAGGAAAGAACTATGGATTTTTATGAATTCACGCTTGTAACTTGTATGATAGCTACTTAGGGCTTAAGCAAGGATGGAAAACGTATTCGTTACAGAATGTTTTGTTACGATCAAAACTCTTGGGTCATTCGGGAAACGAACTCGCACCTTCTGCTTTCCCTGTGCTATGCCTTATACACCACCGACGCTGTTTGACCGCACGTAACATCCGTGATCTCTTCGAGGCCTGTCAACAACCCACCCATGATATCGGGATGTTGAAGCATTGTTCCTAGTGAGGTCATCAGCTTAACCGGTTCCATGCTGACATCAGCAGCCGGCACATCCCGATATCACGGGTGGGTGCTGACAGGCCTCGACGATATCGCGGACGTTACCTGCGGTCAAACAGCGCCGGTGATGTAAGGAGTAGCATCGCTGCCCGTAAGCCCTAATTTATACTTGCGACGGCATGATGGCTGGAATAGGCCCCGTTTATACTTTAACTCGAGCGACGCGACGCAACGTATGGTGGCTACATTGTTTGAGCTGCGCGATCGATTAATTTGGCCACTTTACATGCCGTCGCGTCGCTCGGCGTCGGAAGTATAAACGGGGCCAGAGATATCGATCGGGCGGTGCGAAAAATCGATATCTATGGCGATCGTCGTGCCGCGCACGTGGCTGCGCAAGTATAAACTAGGGCTAAAGTAGAAGATGCGAGTTCGAGTCCCGCCTGGTGCAAGAGTTTTAATCGCAGCAAGACATCTTGTAACAATGTATTGCTTCTCTTCGGTTAGTCTAGGCTTAAACAAATGTGCTAAAACGCAACTGTTTATTCACTCTATGTCTCGAATACGGGCAGCATTTGGGGGTGGCAGCGCGCCTGGCGGTCACAACCAAGCTGAGCGCCGAGCAACCAATCAGGGTACCAATCCATACACTCTCTGAGAGTTGTGTGAAGACATTGAAAAGCGTCTTCTATTGCTGTCCAGTTGATCGTTGCTCTTTTTCTCACTGTCGTTGAACGTCCGAGTTAGACATACGAGGGCATATGAGGTCGTAGAACTGTGCTTCTTGTTGCTTGCTGTAGATGATCTTCACGAGCAAACACCTGCACTCTTCTGCCTATCCTTTTGTCAATTCAGACTTCACTGGCTCTCGATGTCAATTTGGTATGGACGAATGTATTGGCGTGGCATGTCCGAATGGTGGCGTCTGTCACGATCTGCCAGGAGTAGGAACAACGAAGTGTCTGTGCAGGTATGGATGAAAGCTTCGCGGTTCTATCCTAGTCGGGAGGGGCAACCCTAAGATGTCAATTACGTACGCCATTCTATGCAACAATACCATATTCGTTGAATTTAAATAGAAGCACTCATAATGAAAGAGCAGCCGAAGCTCTCGTAGAAGCTCAAACAAATGACTGGAGAAGTTGGAGTATTGGAGTATGCCCCTTCAACTACTGGATAGATTTAAATTTGGCTTCTTTGGTGATGTTCTTCATTTCACCGATTTGTAGAACCGGCTTCTCGGGACCGGACTGCGCAGAGATTGAGGACATTTGTTCGTCGGCGAATCCATGTCGTAACGGTGCTGACTGTATTCCATCGCAGTTGGGCAGATTCAAGTGCAAATGCTTGCCCGGATGGGAAGGACCCACATGTGAGACTAACATTGGTGAGTAGAGCTTTGGCTAGGCTTTTTCTTTCTTTTCCGATTATTCCTTTCTTTTTAAAAGAAATAATTATAGAATAAAACGATTTATTGGTTAAAAGTACAGGGATAGGTAAGATGTGAGATCTTCGGATGGAACCGGCAACGGTCATAGGCGGTTGTATGGATCGTAGATGAAAATTGGTGCATAAACGAACCGAGAAGAAATTGCCATAAGAGGCTCATGAAAGTCAGCTCTGAGGTCGCAGCAGGATGCGGTAAAAGCCTACAATCACAACGGAATGTATAGAGAAACATAAAGCTCTAGCTGAACAGTGAAATGGTGTCGTTTCCAAGAGCCTTGAGCCGTGTTGCTCATGACTGGAAGTGTGAAGATGATCGTCGGTAATCGTTCGCCTTCATTGCTGGTAGCCGGTTGAGATCATAAGGCGACGAACGTGCTGAAGGACCGTGTTGGACGACCTATGGCAGGTTCGGATAGACCTTTCCGGGTGTCTGAGCGAATTCGGGGTTGTATGCCGGTTGCAGTGGAGCGATTGGTTCCGCCTGAGGAACGGGCGCGAACTCGTCCAGTGTCTGGTAGAATTTTCGTGTCAGGAGCAGTTCGAATATGCTGAAAATACTTGTATAGAGAGTGCTCTTCAGATTTTAAGACGAGGATGAGCGATTGTATTTAATTATACCAATATTTAAATTAAATAAATAACGTAGAATAAATAAGTTCACGACACCCCTTAGGGCGGGGGGGGGGGGTGTCCATACTTCCCGACGAGAGTGGCGGTAGCAATTGGTTAGCCACGCGAATCATACGTATCGATTTTTGCCAAGCGATCGCCTAGTAAAATCGATAGATATGACATGCCTGGCCGACCAATCGTTCCGTCGCTAAGTATGAATAAACCCTTAGGCCCCTGTTATGCTCCCGCGGGAGCTTCCGCGGAAGGGTGGAAATCGCGTCGGGACCCCGCGCCGGGCCACTCGTCGCGGCCCGCCTCGCCCGCCTCCGCCGTGCACCATTGGTCCGCGGACGTTCCGCGGATGCTCCCGCGGGAGTATAACAGAGGCCTTAGTTTCCCTCACCCTACTTGAGCAATAAATAAATATCAATATCAGTACAAACATCAGTAGATAACTATCAGTAATTTTAGTGTCAGTCCGTTAAACGCATTGATATTTATTTATTTATTTAAGCAAGCTGGATACTTCTTGAACAAAGCGATAGGAGGAAAGAGATCGCGCCATACACTCGTCCCAGCACGTCGAAATTTTTATTCGATTGGTTGCGAAAATTCTCTTTGCGTGGAGTTGCAGACTACTTTAGAGTACAATCTTTTTCACGGTTTCAAACAAGCCGCTTTTGCGCTATTGTTGAGAACAAAATGGGACGGAATGCAGGACCGAACACATGGAGTGATCTTTTCTTTCAAGCCACTTAAAATGCATTACGCCCCCGCCAAGACCCTAAAGCGCAAAAAACGCATTTTCCGCCGCTTTTTGATAGCGCTCTTCCATTTCTGTGCTTTGAAAAATAGATCCGATATTTGGGTTCAGCATCGAATGATGTATCCGATGAAAAGAAAAACGCCCAGTAAATTTTAAGTGTTGATTGGATGGACTATACTCTGATGTTTCAAGATGTGACCTTTGTAATTATCTCCCTCGGGGAGATAATTACATCTTGAAGGTCACATCTTGAATATAAGTGATCGAATCAACATTTTCAGCATTTACAGAGCGTCTTCCATTTCATTGGATAGATCGATCATACGATGCTGATCTCATTTATTTTCTAAAACAGTTCTTCTGCAGTTTGAAAAGCGATATCAAGAACCGGCGGTAGAGGCTTTTTTCGCGCTTTTTCCGCCCAGAGACCAAAAGAGAAGGCTGGTATTTTAGCTGCTTCATTCTTCTTCAAAGCAGGCTATGATCCATGTTTTTTCCTAGAAATAATTAACATTTTATAGTTTCAAACAATGTGTTCACTGTTTTGAAGCAGCTGAATTATAAATTTTCCTGGAATGTAATAACAAATATTGTTTTTTTTTCTTGACCCTCATGGAGAGCGCTCGCGTTAAATGCTGGAAAACGTAATTTTTGATATGGAAAATATTCATTTTAGATATAGAAGTGTCCAGCTTACTTGTGAAAGTGTTCAGTGCGATTTGAAGATTATCAAATTTCAAATCAAATCAAATTCAATCAATAACAATCAGTCAAAAATCAAATTTGATGTGAAATTGGTACATGCTACCAATCAGATAAAATGATGAACGTGCTGGATAGTGCATGGCGTATCTTCGCATATTTTGTTTATTTTTATATTCACGCGAAAATTCAACAATTGTCTTTCTGATGCACTTCAAAGTGGACCCCAAACAATCGTTTGCACCATTTTTCCTTTAAATAAAATTTCAAGCACTATTCACTTTCGTAATGACTGCAGCAAGTCATAATAAAATAGGCTCCAAAATAATTTAGCTGATTGCCATCGCAAAGTGCGTTAAATGCAGATGTACGACAGAGACGATACCTGTACACGCAGAAGGTGAACGCTAGTGCTAGGAAGCCACCGGCATAGAGTCGGAGCTCGGATTTCAGCTCTGCTCTTTCTCGATCGTCAATTTGTTCGAAAAAGTACTGAAACAAAGGCCGCCGTATTTCACGTCGCTTGGACATCTCAGTGGAAAATAGTATGCATTAAGTAATAAAATTAATCAAAATTGAAATACTCACCTCGTATACCCTAAAAATGAACTGATTCATTGAGCTTTGAGCACCGCCGAAGTAGCACATTATCACGATGCAGGCCATAGCCGAGCATACCGTGAGCCCGGCGATGAGGACTAATCTGAAAAAGAATACAATTGGGGTTGAGGACACTGTCACAAGGTTGTGAGATGAGCTGTTTCCAAAGTAGAAGCAATAGCGTTGATGAAAAAAAAATGACCAAGGGTCACAGTCACAAGATTGTAAGCGGCGGATATCATGGCCGGCTCACCGTAACCTTAGGCGTCGGATAAGACGCCCTTTGTGCAATCGCAGAACCAGGCTATGGAAGGGACTTCAGGGTGTGTGCCATACAAACTGCTTGTATGGAAACAGCTTTGGTCGCTCAGTGGGAGTCCGCGGCTGGGTTCTGCGCTCTTCGAGCGGCGAAGCGCATACGGCTGAAACAATGCGAGAAAAAAAAACGCGCAGTGTTGTGTAAAGGTCGAAGCCTTTCAGATCTCAGTTAGTCAGTTGGAACGTAAGAATGCCACCACGCAGGAGAACCGAACTCCCGACATCCCTCGTATGAAACAACCCCGCTACCCACTGCACCATGACCCGCTTGGCGAAAGAGCCATCGCGAGCTTACAAGAGGTCGATCGAGTCTCAACGTGGACGCTGATGAGATCTCTAATGTAGGAGGGCGCAGGCAGCAAAAGTCTCGGCGAGACCCGCACTGCACTTACGGTGGGCCGTTCCTGATATCCGCCGTTTATAATTGTCTGTCACAGCCCCACAAGGCAATACCTTTCAAACAAACAACAACACATACAGGACAAAAGCAAAAATGCTGCTTCACAGCCGTGGAGTCAAGTTTTCGATTCAAGACTCTTCATCCTTCAAACTGTGGAAAGAATATGTTGCATTTTGCAGATCTATTGATCATATGGAGATAGGGCCTCTAAAAGTTTACTATGGATGAACTCAGTCTCACAAGGCAGTACCTTCCAAACAAACAAACAAAACATCCGTCTATCAAGCTCGTGTAGAGCTCAACACGTAAAGCTAACAATTAAACAACTTATGCAAGAAAAAAAAACAAAAATGCTGCTTCACAGGCGTGGGGACAGGTTTTCGACTCATTGCCCTGCAGTATTTTAAAATATCGTCATGTACGACTCCATAGTAAACTTTCATCCGCTCAAGCTCGAGCTTCAAGGAATTTGCAAAAACTAACGTTTTTTTAGTGGAACAACTTTATTCGGCCTGACGTTTCGACAACTTCATCGTTTTCAAAGGCCTGAAAGAAGTTCGAAACCTAAGACCAGACACTCATTTCGGCAAAAACGTCCTTCTCCAGCTCTGTCAGTTTCAATATTTCCTACGAGTGTCAAGAGGAATCCCACTGAAGCAAGCTGAACTCACCGTTGTTCCACAAGTACTGAGAGAATGCTCAGCTACGCGATCACCATTGAGCAACTGAGACCTACCAACTGCGGATTCATACTGATGTTAAGTGTATAGATTGCACGGTCTCAGAGCTCGCACAGCGGGATAAACGGCAAAAACTCACTGGTGATCGAAATGCACTCACTTCGGTTATTCATTGTTGGATTACGTTCGCGGATCCAGAAGGCCTCGTGAAAGTGAGATCGGTCACAGAAAGCCCTAGAGGTCTTCTGGATCCGCGAACGTAATCCAACAATGAATAATCGAAGTGAGTGCATTTCGATCACCAGTGAGTTTTTGCCGTTCATTCCGCTGTGCAAGCTCTGAGACCGTGCAATCTATACACTTAACATCAGTATGGATCAGCAGTTGGTAGGTCTCAGTTGCTCAATGGTGATCGCGTAGCTGAGCATTCCCTCAGTACTTGTGGAACAACGGTGAGTTCAGCTTGCTTCAGTGGGATTCCTCTTGACACTCGTAGGAAATATTGAAACTGACAGAGCTGGAGAAGGGCGTTTTTGCCGAAATGAGTGTCTGGTCTTAGGTATCGAACTTCTTTCAGGCCTTTGAAAACGACGAAGTTGTCGAAACGTCAGGCCGAATAAAGTTGTTCCACTGTAACAAGCCTGCGTGGCACAGAAGCATAAAGACTACCTCAGGTTTTTGAAAGTCGAACATGGAGAATTAACGTTTTTTATTTTACTTGAAGTATGGAGATTCTCGCGGTTTTTCGCCGTTCGGCCATATGCCCAAGACCTTTTCTTGGAGGAATACGTCCAAAGAAAGCTTCCTTTGACTCACCGTGGGTAGCAGTAGCGTGCTATGCTGCGCTTTTGAGCCAGAATAATGAACGTGGTGGCGATTAGTTGACATACGAAGAAGCATATGAAGAACAGGGATGAGACGATGGTGGTCCAGTGCCTGAAAATAGGATTCTACGAAGTTTAATGGGTTGACTATCGGAAAGGAAATGATAAGAATAAGGATTAAGGTTGACATTTGTCAATCTCTTATGGAACACACAACGCATTGTACTTCTACGGGATGTCGTGGAGGCAGTTTGAGTGCACGTTATTGGTGTAATTTTGAGAAATTTAATCGAGCGAATGAATGAACGAATAATTCGTTCGATGTCGAGAAATTTCGAGCGAATGGACGGACGATTTTATCCGCTTACCAATTTTTAAATGATCGAAAGTCGAATGGGCTCCATTTTTCGTTATTTCGAGTATTCGAAAGGTCTATTAATTTACCCGAATCAGGTTGTGTGCTTGAAGATTTGAAGTTTACACGATATTCGAACAAAAATGTTCGATTCCGCATAAAGTTGAAATATTCGATTGTTGAATAATATTCGAATGTGGTTCATTTTCGGTGATCGAATTCGAGCGAATATTCGACTTTTAAAACTACCTGCGTTCAAATTCGAACGAGTACGTCGATGGTTTTCGAATTCGAACATCGGTGGTTTTAAAAAGTCGAATATTCGCTCGAATTCGAACATCGAAAGGGAGCCATATTCAAATATTATTGGAAAACCGAATTTTTCAACTTGATTCGGCTATTCGAATTTTCGAGTAAACGGAAAATGGAGCCTGTTCGCTTCAAAAATTGATGAGCGGATAAATTCGCTCGTTCATTCGTCTCGAAATTTTTGGACATCGGAATTATTCGTTCATTCATTTGTACAATAAATTTTTCAAAAGCACAACTATAATACGCACTCAAACTCCTCCACAATATCCCAAAGAAGTATATTGCGTTCCGCCTTCCATAAGGCCCCGTTTATACTTTCGACGCCGAGCGACGCGATGGCGTGCATAGTGACCATATTGATTGATCGCGTCACCTGATCAATATAGCTTCGCGTCGCTCGGCGTCAAAGTATAAACGAGCCCTAAGGGATTGACTGACGTCGCCCTTAATTCTTATTTCTTATTCCGCATCATTACTACCTATAAGGCGCCGGTAACGCAGTCGAAGGGGAGCTAGCTGTCCGTGCACCCGATTTCTGGTTCCTGATTTCGATTTACCACCAGAGCCAATCAAGCTTACCATTCCTCTAGGTTCGGTGAATTGGTGCCAGACTTGGTAGAAAGGGTAAAACACTGACTTGTCCATTGGCTGGCCACCGTAGGTCACTGTACAAGCCAAATACGCATTCAAATTGCCTCCATTCTGTGCTCTACGTGTAGAGCAATGCGGAGACAATGCGAAAGATTTATCAAAGTCAGCCTTTACCGTTAATTATTCTTTACGAAAAAGGCAACTATGAACATTCCTTGCTCCCTTTGCTGACCGTCCACTAGCAATTAATGTGGCCGTGAGCCGCCGTAGGGCCTGCTGACGCAAGCAATCAATGCTAAGAGATACTATGATAAGACGGAGTATCCCCGGGTGTAATAACTCGTCTCGGTCTTCGCAGCGCCAGCGACAACTCCCGTCATGTCAACTTAGCTCTTGCTCCCCGCCTGGATGGAGACATTGGAGGCAATGAGCATCGTCTATGGATATGAGCTCGAAAGGAAAAGCAAGCTCAGGCATCTTTTTAGGAGCTTCTATATCTCGGCTGGCTGTTCAGAACGAAGGCTAACCTCGAATGCAGGCCAAGCTGGCCCTAATTACCCCACATAGAGCCTTTTGTGCTGAAACTGGAAGGGTTGGCAAGAAGAAACGTTGTCGTGGTTACGGCTATTCAAAGATCATAGTGACTCTTGTGGAAGAGAACAACGTCTCCCAGCCACTTACTCTCAGTGATTAATTGATTAATTGATTAGGTGAGTATTCAAATAAACTGATGATCAATCAGAGCTTACTTCTAATACGAATCTGGTCGGTTTAACGAGGGGTGAAACGATGCAAATACGAGAATGGGAGGAAAACAAGGAAAACCCCTCTGATGGCTAAAAGAGGTAATAAAGGAATACAGATCTATCCTAGGGAGAGGCTCCTGTAAAGTGTCAATGCGTACGTCACCACGTGCCACACAACCACATCCAATGAATTGAAACAAAAGCTCGAACATCACAACAGAAGAAAGCCCTCAAGCTAAGAAACTCAAGCAAGAATTGGAGACGCAAATCAAAATGTATTTCCAGATCTAACGGAGGAGTTGTTAAGTCTGGAAATACAATAACCGGCTAACGCACACGTGATTTCTGCCCAAAAAAGTTCAATCTGGGCAAAATTTGTAATGTCAACGACTATGACGAGGGGCCCATCGAACATCGATTAGTTTTGCGAGGACGGATGGACGGACAAATGGACGGATTAGATCATTCATATATACCATTACCACGTCGAATTGGACACTTTTCAAATCAACAACACTGAACACTCTTCTTGAACACTTGAACACTCTTCTTAGCCAGCTTTAGCAATTTTGAAATCAAAGCAAACTCTGTCAAATCGAAATGACCTTCAGGCAGGTTATACTGCAGACACCTCTAGATGGTAAGAATAATTTTTTGTTCGAGGAAAATTTGCTATAAATTTCTTTGAAATTTTCAAGTTTATCTGCCCCTGTAGATGTAATAATTTAGCGAAATTTTTTATTTTTAGAGAAAAATTAAAATCTGTCTTAAAGCATAGCAAAAAACAAGCATATAACACATTGAAAGATCAGATCGCGCCATGCACTCAACAAGTTCGCCGCAACTTTTATTTGATTCATAGTGTAAATGCCGCTTATATGGGCCATCAAAGAGAGGATATGTGGGCGTGTTCTTTAGAGTTGTTTTTGTGTCAATCAGAAATTCTGCTGTTAATCGAATAAAAATCGGCGATGCCTTGTGCGAGTGCATGGCGCAATCTGTTTTTTGGCACTAAAGATGGCCATCTTTCTGTTCTCTAAAGCAAGCTTTAACCATTCTTTTCCCAAAACAATAAAATTTTTATAAAATTCCAAACAAAGTGTTCACTTATTGGGTAGGTGAATTAAAACTTCAAAGAAAGTTTTATTAAAATTTTCCATGAGCGAAAAATTATTCTCGCTTATTTGGAGAGTCTCTAGTTTAATGTAAAGGGAGCTCATTTCGATTTCGAAGAGTTTGCCTTGATTTTAAAAGTCTCAGACTAGCTTGGAAGAGTGTCCAACTTGATTTGAAAAGTGTCCAGTTTAACGTAAAAGTGACCAATTTGATTTGAGAAGCGTGAAAATATTCGATGTGAAAATAGTTCATATTAGAATCACTTATAACAAACATATTGCTGTATAGAGCGATTAAATCTAGAAAAAAAATCCACCTCTTCAATCGAAATGCGCACGTGGTGGTGGAGTGTGACCGGGATGTCGTGGGCACTTCGAATTGATTCAAGGTTCGGATCCCATGCTTGCCAACCAAGCCTTTCATCCTGCAGAGGTCTATGACTTGGTACCAAAACCTGTCTGAGAAGGACAAAATGCTGACTTATCCATGTACAGCCAATGACTTGCACTGGTCAACCGATGGATAAGTCAGCATTTTGTCCTTCCCAGACAAGTTTTGGCACCAAGTCATCGACCCCTGCGGGATGGAAGGCTTGGTTGGCAAGCACGGGATCCGAACCTTGAATCAATCCGATTCGAGTATAGGCGGAATACGCATTCGAACAGTTGTGTTGGTCATATGGGCATTCAAGATGGCTCGAACATATATGAAGGTAAAGTGCACGGCTCAACCAAAGGATATTACCCCGTGCCGCCCTTGCATTCACTGGACGTTTATTGCCATCCGTGAAACACCTACAGTTCTAGAACCCGCACTATGTGCTGCTGTTGAGAGGGCTCGGCAAAAAGGATCGAGCTCTGTCTTGGTGTAATGCAATTTGTTGGATGTGGATGTGGGAACATGGTTATAATGGATTTCTACATTGAGAAAAACATGCAGTTTTCTAGCTTAAACGCAATGCATATATGCTCCGGGCGAATATACATGGCTTCATGGGGTTTTCGCTGTTTGTTTTTCCCACCTCCCGCGTTCTGAGAGGTAATTTCGGTGCTAGTCGCGAATGTGGGCAGCATTTGGAAGTGGAAGCGCACCAACCAATCGGATCGCATCGACAGGATATGTGCAGTCGGCAACCTGATTGGCCGGCGCATGTTCGGTCGGTGCCGTGATTGGCAATGAGTTGCTGGCGTACTCCCACTTTTCAACGCTGGCCTCATTCGCAACATCGATCGTGATTTGTTACGGAACCCCATATGATGCCAATAAGTGCCGCAGGGTAAAGGTCGGCGTTAATGAATCTATTTTTGGGTTAAATCCATCAGAAGTATTTCACTTCTGATGGATTTTGTGGGCGTGTCTTGAGCAAGTTACCTTTAGAATGATCTCCAACTGCGAGAAGATGCAGAAAGCAGTGATGCATACCTCCTAGACATGATGGCACTAATTCGTAGACCTAGGAGCGAAAGAAACACTTGTTGGTCTGGACGAGAAACCCTCGAAAATTTCGAATATTCGAATGGCTTCGAATACTCACAAATTTCGAATACTCGAATTCAAATACATTCGAAAAACGAGATTTTTTGAATATTCGAAGTCGAATGCATTTGAAAAATATTCAAATTCGAATGAAAATCTTTCGAATACCTATTCGAACAGATGATTCGAGCACAACTATAGTTAGTAGCCTACTCTCTGCGTGGGATACTCTGAAAAGGTCTGAAAGGTGAACCACCTAGGAGCCCGAGCAACTCTCCGAAGGTCAATTGCCTCAAGCGTACTCCATATGGCGTGCACCCGCGTGATATTCGAGAATTCCCCGATGACCACTGAAAGCCTGGAAAGGGGACACCCTATGCAGAGCACGCGCTGCTCCGCGATATTCTGACCCCATTAGAAGAGACTGCGAAGGAATCAATGGCCGTCACAGCGGACATCTTCGTCTTCGACTCCGCCACGTTTGTCGAGGAAGTCTTCCGGGACTGCTCGAGACGATTAGAGGAAGAGGCTGCTATACTGACGGCTGGAAGAGAGAAAAACGAAAAAGTCGTTGATTGATGGCGCAGGCTCCGCTGTCAGATTCTCAAGTGGTCGCATAGCGCTGTGGAGGGCAGTAAAGTGGAGGAGTTTAAAAAATTTCAACAACTGAGTCTTCGAACGATTGAAGTGGAAGAAAGTGCAAAAACCGACGTCGAGCAAATTTGAAACAACGCTGACAGCAGCCCAAAATTTCAGTGATCAGGGAGGGTTTGAAAGGTGGAACTCGGGGAGAGGAACCAGCTTGTCCTTGTCCGGTTCTTCTCCAAGAGTTCCACCTTCTAAACCCCGTTTTGCGTCTTGTGTCCTTATTTTGGGCGCGGTAGTGCAGTCGGAGCAGGTGCCGGCTGTCGCGCGCACCCGATACCAGGTTCCTGGTTCGAATTTCCCGCCCAGACCAGCCAAGCCTTTCATCCCTACGGGGTCGGTGAATTGGGACCAGACTTGTCTGGGAAGGATATGCTTATCAGGTGACCACCACAACTCATTGTGGTTGTGGTGGCCATCCGATGAACATCGCCTCCATGACAGCCCATAGAAGTAGAATGCGTGGCGCATCCCAAAAAGCGATTGTAGCTTCGCCCTTTATCCTTAACCTTATGGTTAGTTATCGTCTGTCATACTTCTCCTTCATAAAGGATAAAGGATAAAGGACGGCGTTATTCAATCTCTTTGGGATGCGCGACGCATTCTACTTCTACGGGATGTCCTGGAGGCGTGTTGAATGCGTATTTGACCATACAATGACTTGCGGTGGCCAGCCGATGTACAGGTCAGTGCTTTATCCTTCCCAGACAAGTCTGGTACCAATTCACCGACCCCGGAGGGATGGAAGGCTTGGTTGGCCTCGGCGGGAAATCCGAACCAGGAACCTGGTTTCGGGTGCAGACGACAGCCGGCGCCTCCGACTGCGCTCCAGGCGCCATTCTCCTTCACTTCTCATTCATACAGCCCAAAAATCCTTCAAAAACTCCCAGAAGCGATCGTGCATAGTGTCTGGAACTCTGTCATGCATTATGTATCAATGGTCTCTGGGAATTTTTAAGCAGTTCGAAGAAGAATCAGAACAAAGGCCAAAGAAAGATAAGGATAATGGACGACGTTAGTCGATCTCTTTCAAGAGGCGCCACGCATTATACACACTTCTGCGGGATATCGTTGAGACGATTTTCAACCTCGACTCAAGGTGCACGCGACAGCCGGCGCCTATTCTGGCTTCGCTATCACGCCTCCAGGGTCCAAATACGTTTATGTAGAATGCGAGATCTTTGAAAGCGGTTGATCAGCGCAATCTTTACCCTGTGTAATACACGTCAGTGTAGAGGTCAGCCGAAGGAAAAGTGTTTACTAGACGCCAAGCATGACGACAAGCAAACAGAGCCATATGCTAGCGTTCTCAAGGTTACGCAAGCGTTGAGCGATTGTCAACAAGGATTATTCGACTAAGTGGTGTTGGCAGCCAGAGAGCTGAACACCCAATGCATAAAAGAATAATGGATTACTAACGTCGTTAATCAACCCTTGTTTGGGATGAGCCATGCATTGCACTTCTACGGGATGTCGTGGAAGCAATTTGAATGCGTATATGGCGTATACCATGACTTGGTGGCTAGCTGATGTACAAGTTGGTATTGCATCCTTTCCAGACAAGTCTGGAAGCAGTCTGGGAAGGAAAGAGAAGGCTTGGTGAAGCTGGGTAAGAACCCGAATCGAACCAAGAACCTGGATTCGGGATGCTTGCAAAACGCCGCCTTCTGCGCTAGCAATCGCCCACTTAATGAGTAAAGGATAAAAAGGATAAAGGACGGCGCTACTCAATCTCTTTTGGGATGCGTCACGCATTCTGCTTCTACGGGATGTCGTGGAGGTGATTTGAATGCGTACTTGGCCATACAATGACTTGCGGTGGCCAGCCGGTGGACATGTTAGCGCTTTATCCTTTCCAGACAAGTCTGGTACCAATTCAGCTAGCTCGGAGCGATGAAAGACTTGGTTGGCCTGGGCGGGAAATCCGAACCAAGAACCTGGTATCGGGTGCACGTGACAGCCGGCACCTCTTCTCACTGCGGTACATGCACCAAAATGGTTCCGAAAAAATTCGAGGGGCGGTGAAAGCATATCTCCTTAATCCATCCATAGGCGTGATCCCAGAAGAGAATCCTATGCCAATGTGGCAAATTGATGGAATATTGCGTTAAAGGATGCGTCAAGTGTTGTTGTGACAAGCGCTGCCGGCAAGGAGAGCACTTGAATTACGGCTAATTGCTAATCGAGTCCAGCGGTTCCCCGGGCAAACCAAGCGATCTAGTAGCTAATCGTCACCTTCACTGCATGTCTTTTGATGTCAAATGAAAGATAAAAATGGTTCTATTGACTGCTTTCAATAAAATGTTCACGGATTAAAAAAAAACTGAACACTCTTCTAAACAAGCTTGGTGCTTTTGAAATCGAACCGAACAAAAAAACTAATCCAAATAATCTAAATCAGCTCTTCCAAATCAAAACAAGCGTCTTCCAGATTAAACTAGTGGCCGTTCATGTGGATTGGAATAATTTGTTGTTCAAGAAAAATTTAACGAGATACACGACTCCATGGCCTGACCCTTATTCCGCCTTTAATGGGCTAAAAAAGGATTGCTGTCGCTCTGCACTTAAGAATAAGCCCTGAGCCATTGCTTTGCTTTAAAAACAAAATTTTAAAATATTCAAAGAGCGTGTTCACTTACTGGAACTGAAACATTTTCAAACATATTCATATTTTCATGTTTGAAAATTTTCAGTTCCAATAAGCGAATACGCTCTTTAAAAGTTTTAAAATTTTGTTTTTAAGGCAAAATAGTTTCTTAGGGTTTATTCTAAAGTGCAGAGGAGATGCCATGGAGTCGTCTGTCTCGTTGCAATTTTTATTTGATTAATAATGTAAATACTGTTTGCTAGAAACAGCAAATTGAAGATATAAGTGTTTCCTATAAATGCTTTTGTTCTACGGTTTACGTCTTTGTTACTTCATCCAAACAGGATTTTTACTATCAATTAAGAGAAAATCTCTACGTCCTGGACGGGTGCATGGCGCAGTTTCTCTTTTAGCATCGAAACTACCGCCTTCTTGCACTTTACAATAAGCTATAAAGGATAAAGGACGGCGTTACTCAATCCGTTTTGGGATGCGCCACGCATTCCACTTCTACGCGATGTCGTGGAGGCGATTTGAATGCGTATTTGGCCATACAATGACTTGCGGTGGCCAGCCGATGAACAAGTCAGCGCTCTATCCTTCCCAGACAAGTCTGGTACCAATTCACCGACCCCGGAGGGATGGAAGGCTTGGTTGGCCTGGGCGGGAAGTCCGAACCAGGAACCTGGTATCGGGTACAGGCGATAGCCGGCGCCTCCTCCGACTGCGCTACACGCGCCCTAGTAAGCTATAAACAACTATTTTTCTTGAAAAAAATTTCAAACAGCGTGTTCAGTTATTGAGACAGGTTAAATTCAATAAATTCAGAGAAGGTCATGCTAACTCTGTCTCGGAGAGTTTCTAATTGGCCCTGGAAGACACCTGTTCTCACTTAAAAGGTGTTCGGTCTGTTTAAAAAGCGCAAAGCTCTCTAGGACAGCGTCCAGTTTGATTCGAAAAGTGCCAAATTTGACGTGAAAACACAATACGTTTGCTCGTCGCCTTTGTGAAATTACCAATCCTAGAAAGTGGCGCTCAACAAGGCATCAGGTGTGCCTATTTCTTATCTTTGTGATCTTCGGATGCTGGTAAGGGTAGCGGTGAAAAGTACCGCCAAACCCTCTGATATGACATTCGTCAGCATCATGTTTGGCGGTACTTTTCACCGTTATCGGCCGGTAAGCGGTTGATGAATCTGGCACCGATCTCCTGGTCATACTATGCGCCCCAGATACTTCTGAAGAAGTTGTGTAACTTTGGTTCGACTTCGAAACGACGCTAGGGATAAGGGCGACAGAAGGGATTCTGTTCGTTCTCTCGGTCTATGTGCTTACGCGTCTCGTTCAGCGAACATTGTGCCTTGGCCTTTGTACTGGCAACGCGTGCGAAAATTAGATTTGCAAGGCTCTGAGCCGGTGATAGCCTTAAATGCGACACAGCCTTCTTCACGCAGTATTGATTGTATCGATCGAAGAACTACACGAGAGGAAGTGGAAGTCAGAACTCACGGATCGTTGACGGTGTTAGTGAGTAGGTTCAAGGACTTGTAAGCGAAAACGGCCACGATGAGCGTGTCGAAGCAGGACAGAACCTAAAACACGACGCGTGAACGACCGCGTATCGGCTGATGCGGATCAGCTGATGAACTTACCGTGACACATTTGTGCACTGGCCAGCAGCAGCACAACAGCATGCTGTGCAGTGTTCGTAGTGAGATCGATACAGCCTGCTCTCGGCTCAGACGCTCCGCCCCCATCGCCGACGAGTGTGGTGATGGTGCTGCTGCTGATGCTTGTTTTGGTCTGGCGTGCTCTGAAGGGTTCGAGTCTCCAGCCGGAGCTGTGGTGGATGCGCTGGCGGGAAACAGACTTGAAATTCGGTTAGGAATCGGATTAAACGCAGCCAGCGTTCAGGAAAAATTAAGTCTGCAAACGGATGTTTAAAAGAGCTAAGATGGTGAAGAGAGTATGAAAAAGCAGTGTAAAACTAAACCAGTTTACAAAGGAACACACACTTCGAACACAATTTAAAGAATGCCTAACGTTATCAGGCAGGCAATGAAGGATAAAGGACGGCGCCGATCAGTCCTTGTGTGGGATGCGCCATGCACTCTATTTATACGGGATATAACTAAACCAGTTCAGAAAGGAACTCACATTTAGAACACAATTTCAAGAATGCCTGACTTTAGCAAGCAGGCGATGAAGGCTAGAAGATGAAGGACGACGATAACCAATCCCTGTATGGGATGCGCCATGCACTCTACATACTTATACAGGATATAACTAAAGCAGTTCAGAAACGAACTCACATTTAGAACACATTTTCAAGAATGCCTGACTTTAGCAAGCAGGGGCGATGAAGGCTAGAAGAAGAAGGACGGCGATAATTAATCCCTGTATAGGATGCGCCATGCACTCTACTTATACAGGATATAACTAAAGCAGTTCAGAAAGGGACTCACATTTAGAACACATTTTCAAGAATGCCTCACTTCAGCAAGCAGCCGATCAAGTACAAAATATGAAGTATGGCTCTAATCAATCCCTGGATGGGATGCGCCACACACTCTACATACTTACACAGGATATAACTAAAGCAGTTCAGAAAGGGACTCACATTTAGAACACAATTTCAAGAATGCCCAACTCCAACAAGAAGGCAAGGAAGGATAAAAGATGAAGGACGGCGCTAATCAATCCCTGTGTGGGACGCGCCGTGCATTCTACTTGTGCAGGATATCGTTGAGGCGATTTGGATGATTATTTGGCCTATTCAATGAGTTGTGGTGGTCGGCGAATAGTCTGTGGTCTACCATACTCAAAAAGGTCTGACCTCCCCTGAAGCATGGACGGGTTGGTTGACCTGGTCGGGATACGAACTGTACCTATGCTCGAATGACCCATTGGAATAGGTACGTGGATGGGTTTCATTCGAATTCGAATATTCGAAAAATTGGGTTTTTCGAATGTTTCGAATTCGCATATTTAAAAAATCGTGTTCTTCGAATGCAATTCGAATGTCTGAAAATTCCTACCGTCCACAAACACTCGTACTGAATTATAATGTTGAAGCGCTACACATCTATCCAGTGAACTCAAAATGGGTTAAGCAGAACGGGATATTCTTGAAAAAGTGGATGAACCGAAGAGCTAAAGTGCATGGCGCATCCCGCAAGCGAATTGAGTAACGCCGACCTTTAGCCTACTTAGCTCGTAGTCGCTCAGTTTCGCCGCATTGTTGAGAGAGAATTGACTCTTATAAGGAGCGCTTCGCATTGAGATGCAGCCGTGTTTTGTCGCTCGCCGAAGCTCGTTTAGCGCCGTCTGCTCCCGTGTGAGGGGAATGTTTCGCTTCCGCGAACAAGTAATCGCTGAGTCATCACGAAAAAGGGTAGTGCATGGACGCGTGTAAAATTTTCAAGCTCTCGCTTGTATTTTATGCACATTTTGATGGCACAAGACAATCGGCTGTAAAAACGTAACCGCAATATTTGTGTGAAAAAATAAGGGACGACACTTTGTACATGACTATTGAATCAAAGACAGAAGATAAGGGTCCACGTTGATCAATCCCTATTTGGGATACGCCACGCATTCTACTTCTACGGGGAGTTGTGGAGGCGATGTGAGTGCATATTTGGCCTACACAATGACTTGTGGTGGCCAGCCGATAGACAAGTCAGTGTTCTATATCCTTCCTAAAGAAGTCTGGTATCAATTCACCGACCCCGGATAGTTGAAAGACTTATCTGGCCTAGACGGGAAATCCGAACTAGGGACCTGGAATCAGGTGCACATGGCAGCCGCAGAATCATGCGCTCCAACTGCGCTGTCAAGCGCCAAGAAGAAAACATATGTACCTACTAAAACAACCCTTCACCTGATGAGAACAATATGTTTTAAGTCGGCAGTGTAAAGTGCACAGGAGTAATGTGATTGTGGCGTGACGATTGTCGAATGCATGGCGCGACCTCTCTTTAAAGGATTGCTGCCACCCTGCGCTTTGAAACGAAATTTTCCTCATTCTTTTCCCCAAGAAACAAACATTTTATAAAATCAAAAACAATGTATTCATTTGTTGGGGCATTTGAGTTAAACATTTCAAATAAAGTCATACTAAATTAGTAAAATAGGAAATCTAAAAAAAAGGAAAAACTAGTGAAAGCGTGAGAAGCAGCATTTGGAATATCATTGCAAAGAGCTTGATAAATGCAGGAATATGAAGGATGAAGGTCAGCTTTAGTAAACCCTCCCTTGGGAAGCAGTACTCATTTTGCTTCCACGGGGTTCGTCGTCGGTCCCAAGGGTGGGTTTACTAAAGCTGACCTTCATCCTTCATATTCTCGCATTTATCAAGCTCTTTGCAATGATATTCCTAATGCTGCTTCTCACGCTTTCACTAGTTTTTCCTTTTTTGATTTCCTAATTTACTAATATAGTATGACTTTATTTGAAATGCATAATTCAAATGCCCGAACAAATGAATACATTGTTTGAAGACATTATCCGGAGCACAAAAAGACAAATATGATCAGGCAGTGAAAAAGAAAAGAGTCAATAGATTAAACTATTGCTGCGTTCCCGCGCTTTAAAACAAAATGTACTTCATTGTTTTCGCCAAGAAACAAAAATTTTATCAAATCACAAACAATGTATTCATTTGTTGGGGCATTTGAATTAAACATTTCAAATAAAGTCATTAAATTAGTAAATTAGAGAAATAAAAAAGCAAAAAACTAGTGGAAGACTAAGAAACTGCATTCGGAATATCATTGCAAAGAGCTTGATAAATGCAAGAATATGATGGATGAAGGTCAGCTTTAGTAAACCCACCCTTGGGATGACAACGAACCCCGTGGAAGCAAAATGAGTACTGCTTCCCAAAGGTGGGTTTACTAAAGCTGGCCTTCATCCTTCCTGTTTTTGCATTTCTCATGCTCTTTGCGATGATATTCCGAATGCTGCTTCTCATGCTTTCACTAGTTTTTTCCTTTTTTAAATTTCCTAATTTACTAATTTAGTATGACTTTATTTGAAATGCTTAATTCAAATGCCCGAACAAATCAATACATTGTTTGAAGACATTACATTGCGTATCCGAAGCAGAAAAAGACTAATATTGTTTTGCTCAAGGTTCTGCACTTTGCAGGCAGGTCCTGCGCAGGAGGTTTGAAGGTTTAACTGGTATAAAAAGGATGAGGGGCGCGTGTAGCGCAGTCGGAGGAGGCGCCGACGGTCGCGTGTACCGATACCAGGTTCCTGGTTCGGATTTTCCGCCCAGGTCAACCAAGCCTTCCATCCCTCCAGGTCGGTGAAATGGTACCAGACGTGTCTGGGAAGGATAAAGCGCTGACTTGTCCATCAGCTGGCCACCGCAGATCATTGTATGAGCAAATACGCATTCATATCGCCTCCACGACATCTCGTAGAAGTAGAATGCGCTGGCGCATCTCAAAAGGGATTGAGTAACGCCGTCCTTTATCCTTTATCCTTAAGAAGGATGAAACGCTAACTTGTCCATTAGCTGGCCACCGCAGGTCATTGTAAAAGCCAAATACGCATTCAAACCGCCTTCAAAACATCCCGTAGAAATAGAATGTGTGGCGAATCCCATAGAGTGATTGATTAACGCCATTAACAATTATGCTTTATTTAAGAGACGGTTTTTTGAACGGGGACTTTTGACGGGACGGGTAGTTTTTCTGCTTAGCGGGCTAGGATTGTAGCCTGAGATTTTTTCGAGATCAGGCTTAGTCATTTGTTCTTCGGCTTCCTCCATTAAGCTTCACCATTTTAAAAATTCCAAGTGCTCTTCACTCCTCTATTAGGGGAGTGAACTTTGACCACGAAATGTCAGAAACGGCTCCATGATTTCTTAAGCGACTCGATAATTTATCGCAGCGCGGAGATTAATAATTGATGAGGGAAGGCGACCAAACCACGTTACTTATTCTTGACCGTGCCGGGAAGTTGATCTTGATTGTATGGACCTGGCGGGACTTTTATTTCGTCGAGAACTCACACTGGTTCAGTGCTTGAGGACGTTTGAAGTGGAAAGCTAAACTCTCTACTAGTGCTCTTCAAGCGTTTAGGAGATATCGGTTTTCAATCAAGGCCTCCATTCTTCCAGAAGTAGAAGACATGGCGCATCCCACGAACAGATTGATCGTGACCCTCTTTTAACCATTTTTACGGTCCCTGTGTTGAGTAGAGCTCCTTCAGATGTATACTCATCTTACGTGCTTCAAAGTAGCAGAGTCTGAATTTTTATTTGTTAAAGAAAAATAGCCGCTCAAAGCTTATTTTTGGTGCAAGAAAGCGAAAACTTTTAATGCTAAGAGAAGGGATTGTGCAGTGTAGTTGTCCGATGGCTTCAAGATAATAAATAATAAATGTGAAATAAATATAAATAAAGGTGTAATAATAATAGATAATGATCTAAAGTTTATTCTAAAGTGCAGAAAGGTACATTTTTTTATATTTTGTTTATTTTATATTTTTGTATTAAAAGAAAAGGCACGGGATTGCAGAATGTTTTTTTTTTTTTTTGTTATCCGGAATAAATCCGTTAACAATCTTGGTCGATGGCTTATCAAGAACACATACTTGAAATTTTATACTTTAATAAATTTATTAATTTAATTATTTTGAACACAGAAAGGCAGCGTTTTTAGTTTTTTGTTATCATTCAAACAAAGGTGTTCTTTAATATTCTTTAATTTATCTCGCTTATTTATTATAATAAAGATATTATAATGGGCGCGGTCGAAGGAGGTGCCGGCTGTCGCGTGCACCCCATACAAGGTTCCTGGTTCGGATTTCCCGCCCAGGCCAACAAAACCATCGATCCCTCGGGGTCGGTGAATTGGTACCAGACATGTCTGGGAAGGATAGAGCGCTGACTTGTTCATCGGCTGGCCACCGCAAATCCTTGTATGGCCAAATACGCATTCAAATCGCCTCCACGACATCCCGTAGAGGCAGAATGCGCTGGCGCATCCCAGAAGGGATTGAGTAACGCCGTCCTTTATCCTTTATCCTTCATTTATTATAATATTTATTTATTCCTTCATATTTATTATTTATTTTGGTATATGTCGTGTAGGTGAGCAGCATTGGTAGGTGGGAACGCGTAAACCAATCAGACCGCATTGATTGGGCATGCCGTTCAGAGAGGGCGTATTCAGTGCGTACCCTGATGGGCTGGCATGTGTTCGGGCTGTGGTCTGTTTGGTTAATATTGGCTGGCGCATGCCACCTACCAATGCTGCTCATCTACGCGACATGTACCCGATTTTGATTCAATCGATAGTGTAAATGTTGGTTTATTGAAGCAGCGAAGTGAAGATATGCCTGTTTTCTACAATTGATTTTATTGTATCGTTCACAAGCATGGAAATCCACACAGATATAGTTTTTGCTATCAATAAAAAGAAAATCACGACGCACTGGACGAGTGCATGGTCCAATCTCTTCTTTAGTGACAAAAATGTCGCCTTCCTGCACTCTGAAACAAGCTGTAAAGTAGTATTTCTCCTTGAAAAATAAATTTTTTAAAAATGCCAAATTTTCCTTAAACGCAAGGCTATTCTAAGCTTCTCGGAGAGTTTTAAATTTGTTCGGAGGATGCAATTTTGAGTGGAAAGATGATGTTCAATTTGGTTTCAAAAGCGCCCAGCTTGCTTGGGCAAGCTGTCCAAATTGTTGTAAAAATGGTATAAATATTAGGTTGGCAACTAATTTCGTGGACTCTCAAGCGCCTTCAACAAAAGTGTTCATAAACAAATAACAAATAACAGTTTTCAATCAAAGACAGATCTGTTGGAACGCGGGACTGCTTGCCATTTATCAGCTACCTGGCCCATCCCACAGCTGTAGAAATCTTGTGCTTTTGAAGCCAAGAATCCTTGGAGGTGCATTTTGACATGGTCCACATTAATAAATCGTCCTCCAACCAAGAAGTGCTGCAGCGAGCTATGAAGGTGCTAGTCATTTGGCGCACAGCCTGTGCTGTAAGGTGGGTGAGGTAGATGCTCCCAGCTAAGGTCTTCGATTTTTTGAAGCTTCCGATTCGCGACGTGTGATCTGGCGTTATCTTGGTGATAGATAATTCCGCTCCTGAAAATCTGTCTGAACCAATTCCAGCGGAGTTCAGCCTGCGCACGGCCAGGTTGAGAAGAGTAGATTACAGCATTAATGCTGGAACCGTTCTTGACGAGCTCCCAGAAGTTAACACCTTCTTGACACCACCAAACGGAGGGAACGTAGCGAACCGGACGCCTCAAAAAATGGAAGACCTTGACTGGGAGCGTCAAACTCATCCACCTTACAGCCCAGACCTTGCGCCGAGTGACCACCACATTTTTAGCTCGGTGCAGTGCTTCTTGGTTGGAAGACGATTTATTAATGTGGACCGGGTCAAAATGCACCCCCAAAGATTCTTTGCCTTAAAAGCACAATAATACTATGGCCGTGGAATAGACCAGCTTCCTGATACCAGACTGTCCAATAATTCCTGTCCGAAAATTTTCAAAATTCTATAATTTTCCTTAGAAGTGTTATAATATCAGGCAAGTGCAAAAGCCTTCTAGAAGGTTCTGCAGAGTTCCACGCTAGGGGTATATAAGGCGCAGTCGCTGCGTCTAGCTACCAGTACAAGCTAAAATGGACCAAGGTCGAATTCATACGTTCGTGTACTACGAGTGGCTGCTGGGCAACGACACGGCCACCGCGGTCGCCAACATCTGCAGAGCGTGCAAGGAGGATGCAGTGTCCCAACGCACAGTCAGGCGCTGGTTCAATCGTTTCAAGAGCGGCGACACGCGCCTCGAGGACAGGGAGCACAGCGGGAGGCCTTCTACGGTGGATGATGACGAAGTCCGTCGCTGTATCAAGGAGAAGCAGGAAGCCACCACCCGTGAACTGGCGACGACGCTCGGCTGCAGCAAGTCCACCATCCACAATCGACTCATCTTACTCGGCTACCACAAAGTTCTGGCACGTTCGATCCCCCACCGTCTAACGGACGCCAACAAGCAGAGCCGCGTGGCCGTCTGCCAGTCCCTCCTCCTTCGTCTGCATCGCAAGGAGTTTCTCGAGGACCTGGCCACTGAGGATGAGAGCTGGGTCCTCTACGACAACGTCGCCCGCCGTGCCGACTGAATCCCGCGCGGAGAAGAGCCGCCGACGACGCCGAAAGCCGACCTGCACCCGCTGAAGATCATGCTCTGCTGCTGGTGGGACGCCAAGGGCATGCTGTACTTCGAGCTGCTCCCGCAAGGCAGGACGGTCACCGCCTCCATCTACACCGATCAGCTCGAGAAACCAGCCGCCGCCATCCGAGAAAAGCGTCCCCGAAGGGCCTCGGTCCACCTGCTGCATGACAACGCGCGCCCCCACGTGGCGAAGGAGACCCAGCAGAAGTTGGCGACGCTCGGCTGGGAGACGGTTGCCCATCCGCCGTATTCCCCGGACCTCGCCCCCTCCGAGTACCACTTGTTCCGCCCGCTGAAGCACCATTTGGCCGGAAGAAAATTCACCAACTACGACAACCTCAAAACCGAGATCGCGGACTTCTTCGAGTCGCAGCCCCCGGAGTTCTGGGCGAAGGGCATCGGCGACCTGCCCAATCGATGGGCCACTGTTGTGGATAACTGTGGTGATTATATTGTTGATTAGACTTGTTTTTCAATAAAGTTGAAAAAAAAATAAAAATGGTGAAATTCTCGGACAAGAATTATTGGACAGCCTGGTATATGGGAAGCACTTCTGCGTTCCGAGGGATCTTATTATAATTAACAATTGTCATTAGTTATTTGTTAATAAATACTTTTGCTGAAGATTCCTGAGAGTCCACGAAATTAGTTGCCAACCTAATATTATAATATTTATTTATTCTCTCTATTTTTTTGGGCGCGTGGAGCGCAGTCGGAGGAGGCGCCGGCTGTCGCCTGCACCCGATACCATGTTCCTGGTTCGGATTTTCCTCCCAGGCCAACCAAGCCTTCCATCTCTCCGGTGTCGGTGAATTGGTACCAAACTTGTCTGGGAAGGATAGAGCGCTGACTTGTTCATCGGCTGGCCAGCGCAAGCCATTGCATGGCTAAATATGCATTTAAATCGTCTCCACGACATCCCGCAGATGTAGAATGCGTGGCGCATCCCAAAAGGGATTGAGTAACGCCGTCCTTTATCCTTTATTTTATCCTTTTTATTTTTTATTTTTTTATTATTTTTTATTTGTGTTAAAAGAAAAGATCGCGCCATGCATTCGCGTTGTTCGTCGCGATTCCGATTTAGTCGATAGTGTAGATGCTGCTTAGTTGAAACAGCGAAGTGAAGATAACAGCGTGTTTTCTACAACTGTATTTGTTGTATCATCCACAAGTGTGACAATCCACACAGATACAATTTTTGCTATCAATAAAAAGAAAATCACAACGCACTGGACGAATGCATGGCCCAATCTCTTCCTTAATGACAAAAATATTGTCTTCCTGCGCTCTGAAACAAGCTGTAAACTAGTATTCCTCCTTGAAAAATAAAATTTTAAGAAAATGTCAATAGTGGTCACTTACTGAAACAGATGAATTTTTAAAAAATGCCAAGTTTTTTTTTAAACGCAAGGCTATTCTAAGCTTCTCGGAGAGTTTTAATTTAGTTCGGAGGATGCAATTTTGAGTGGAAAGATGATGTTCAATTTGGTTTCAAAAGCGCCCAGCTTGCTTGGGCGAGCTATCCAAATTGTTGTAAAAATACTTAAAAATACTATAAATACATACAACTATCGATTTTCAAATCCCGTGGTTAAGAATGCAGTTGGCTGAGCAGCAAATGGCAAACAGAACACGACAAAAACTGAACTAACGCTGGTGACAAACTTCTCCGCGAAAACAAGCACTTTTTCCTTCGATATAAGCGTCGCCCAGCTGTGTTTACTCAGCGAGAATATCGTCTCACAGTATTGAACACGCCTATGAGAAAAATCTGATTTTGGAAGGGCTTGAAGCTGCTGGAAGTTCTCCAAAAGTTACAAGGCACAAAATAAGAAGAAAAAAGGCCACCTGGGCCTCAAGAAGGCAAACAATGGCCTTTGATACGAGAAGTGATTGAAAGAAAGTCAATACTCGGAGCTGAAGAGCAGCTGCCACTGCCGGTTACTGCGTCCATGGCACTGCTGCCGGCCAAGAAACGGGAAACAGTGAGTCACAGACGAACATGCCGCAGCCCTGAGAGAGGCCACAGTGCCGGCGGAGAAGTGCACCAAAGTGATGAGATTGAAGGGCGGCGGGTCGTCGTCGTACCTAACAAGTTCCGGACTGCAGTCAGTCCATGTGATGTCCTAAAAGAAGGGCACTTGGCACACGGCGGGTGCATTGTCGAGGATGGTGTACTCTGCTGATGGGCTAGTTCCTGCAGAGAGAAGCACTTCTTAAGCGGACGACGACTTCCTTCACCCGAAAAAGTTCGCATAAGAACATCGAGGAACAAGAGGAGGAAGAGCAGGCTCCTTCACACCTCTCCTGTTTTTCGGAACGTCGTCAATGTATTTACGTGCAACAACTCCCCGTCGGAGCTATTATGCTCATGGTTCCGAAAAAAGGTTCGGCTGAAACTATTTGAGTCAAACTTGTACCTCAAGCTACGATGAAAGAAATGATAATACCCCCACCACACCAGTTCTATTCATTGACATCAAACTTGGGCAACTAAACCCTAGGTCACAATTGGACAAATAAATCGAACAATCGAAGGAATAACCAAATAAATTATCGGAGCCTATGAAGAAGGAGTTTAAAACGAAGATAGAAGACGGCTTTAATCGAACCTTGTTTGGGATGCGCCACCCGTTCTGTTTCTGTGGAGCTCCACAGAGGCAATTTGAACTCGTATTTGGACTATATAACCACGACTTACTGTGGCCTGCCCAAGGACAAGCCAGTGTTTTACCCTTAACGACTTCCGCAACGCCGAAGGTATGGAATGCTTTGTCATTCTGGATGGAAAATCCTCGCCAAGAACCATGAATTAGAGAGCGCACGCCACAGCTGGCGCCTCCTCTGGCTGCGCTATCACCCGCACGATAAATAACGTGACAACCGAATTCTCGGTTTCACCTCGGAGCATTAGTTGTGGCAAATTTTAGGTAATGTCAAAAAATGAAAAATAAACAAATTAACTACATAACAAAACAAAAAATGAATAAGAAACAAATTTAATGCCGAAAGTGGAGAATGATCGAAGCCTACGAAAAGCGTATATTCCTCTATTCCAAAAAACCTTGTAAAAATATCAGTTCCACTAGTTCCTAATGGAAAATCGTGGCAGGATAAGGATAGAGGACGGCGTTACTCAATCCCTTTTGGGATGCGCCACGCATTCTACTTCTACGGGATGTCGTGGAGGCGATCTGAATGCGTATATGACCATACAATGACTTGCGGTGGCCAGCCGATGAACAAGTCAGCGCTTTTTCCTTCCCAGACAAGTCTGGTGCCAATTCACCGATCCCAGGGATGGAAAGCTTCTCTGGCCTGGGTGGGAATCCGAACCAGGAATCTGGTATCGGGTGCACGCTTCAGCCGGTACCTCCTCCGACTGCGCTACAGGCGCCCTAATTTTGCTAAGAAATACAATAGAATGTGCAGCTCATTCCATGGGATGAATGGATATCATCGTTTCCGCTCTTTCTGCTTTGCATATGCAGATCGTCAGAACCGCTGTCGGTTGACTGAAACGTCATCTCCTTAATGCGGTGGCCGGGACGGTTTACGAGCAGTCGCCACATGCGCACAGATTGCTATCACGAGTCCCATTCATGCGTTCAGATGAAGGCTGCGAACACAGCGATCGCCGCGTGAGGTGATCAGCGACGAACAAAGGCCGTTACTCACCACGTCAATGGCTTTCTGGTGACACCGGGCGTGTTACCGTTTATTGCCGCGAAACACCAAGTGCAATCTGGGTTCACACAGTACCGGTTAGCGGCGGCTGTTGTCGTTAGCAGAGGTTTCTCGGCAGGGCCACGCATAACTGACGAGGAGGAAGTGATTGAGAAGTGCTCTATGGAAAGGATGATGGGCGACATTGGTCAATCCTTTTTCGGGATGAGCCATGCATTCTATTTCTATGGAATTTCGTGGAGGCGACATGAGTGCGTATTTGGCACCGACTTGCAGTGGCCAACCGAGTTAAGAAGTCTGACTTTTATCCTTCCCAGAATACTCCTTCACCGGTTCAACAACCCCGGAATGATGGAAGGGTTGGTTAACCTAGGCGGAAAATCCGAATCAGGAACGTGGAGTTGGCTACATCCGACAGCCGACGCCTCCTTCAACTGCGCTACCACGCGCCCGAGAATATTGGAAGATCTGACCTAGATGAGAAGTCCTTCATTCCAACTGTTGGACAATGGCACAGAATCCAAAGTGAACTATTTTGCACAGATGACACGCTCAACTAATATAAACGAGCATTCTGCGGGAAATCTGAACCGGGAACCTGGTATCAGGTGCACGCGACAGCCGGCACCTCCTTTAACTGCGCTACCACGCTCCAAAAAAAAAAGATTAGAGCACGCGGTATGCTCAAAAATAAGGATTAAGTTCACAGGAAAACATGACATTAATAGTGACTAATGCAAGGAAAGCGTGTGGCGCAGTCGGAAGAGGCGCCGGCTGTCTCGTGCACCAGATACCAGGTTCCTGGTTCGGACTTCCCGCCCAGGCCAACCAAGCCTTCCATCCCTCCGGGGTCGGTGAATTGGTACCAGACGTGTCTGGGAAGGATAGAGCGCTGACTTGTTCATCGGCTGGCCACCGCAAGTCATTGTATGGCCAAATACGCATTCATGTCGCCTCCACGACATCCTGTAGAAGTAGAATGCGTGGCGCATCCCAAAAGGATTGAGTAACGCCGGCCTTTATCCTTTATCCTTATCCTAATAGTGACTAATGCAAGGGAAACAAAGAGTAAGAGATGGGAGCTCGAACGCCGAAGTGAGTCTAGGATTAAGATGAATTCTAGGAAGCACGCTCAAGCTGGAAGCAACTTTAAGTGTGGTGTGGTTTTCAGTACAAAGGTTAGATTTCATGAGGACATGCAGGTCGAACTGCAAAACGGGACTACACGACGCAGCTTTTGTAGAAGTAAACCATTTCTGTGTGGGATTGGATAAAACTGACATGACAGTATGAGGTCGTGCGTTGCCCGTAATCCTTTTTACGTCTCCGCTGACCTTGTAGGTGATTGATTTTAGGTAAAACATCATAGACGATTTCTAATCAAACGTTTGGGTTGTGGGAGCAGGGATGGGCGGAAACTTCCAAGATCTACCACTATATAATTGATTTAGCTCCCTGCCCTGTAGATGGTGAGGCGTATCTCACTCAGGTTGGGAACCTGGCTGACATACGCCTCGTGGAAGCACGCGCAATCTCATGGTACCCCTTGCGACGCCTCCGCGTACCTCGCGCGGGCAACGTCTGCCGTTCAACATGGGATGTTGCTACAGCAGAGGACGCGTAGCCTCCTCCTGCTTGACACAACGGCGTCTGCGCGCGTTTCTGAGTGCCTGAATCCAGAAGACGGGTTCCCTTCGTCACACCACAACCTTCTGTCAGAAGAGGAGACACCGTCGTCCAACGACGAGGCATCGTATTCAGAATTGAGCATGAGATGCTGCTGCAGCAGAGGAAGCGCAGCCTTCTCCTGCTTGACACAACGGCGTCTGCGCGCGTTTCTGAGCGAGTCCTGAATTCAGAAGACGGGTCCCTTTCGTTGCACAACAACCGTCTGGAGTCAGATGAAGCGAAAGTAAAGGAAGCAAAGGCCACATCGTCGTCGCACGACGACCGGCCGCATTCAGAACTCAGCATTATCCCATGTTGAACGGAGAACTTTACTGCTGCAGCAGAGGAAGCACAACCTCCTCCTGCTTGACGCAGCGACATCTGCGCGCGCTTCTGAGCGTCTGAATCCAGAATACGGATCCTCTTCGTCGCGCAACAAGAATACGGACTCAAGAGAGATGATACCGTCGTCGTACGACGAGCGGCCGCGTCCAGAATTCAACATGGGATGCTCCTCCAGCCGAGGAAGCACAGCCTCCTCTCTACTGACACAACGGCGTCTGCGCGCGTTTCTGAGTCCCTGAATCCAGAAGGCGGGTTCCCTTCGTCGCACCACAACCGTCTGGATTCAGAAGATCGAAAAGAAAGGAAACAGAGGTCTCATCGTCGTCGTACGACGACTGGCCGCATGCAGAACTCAGCATTATCCCATGTTGAACGGAAAACTTTACCCGCGCCAGGTACGCCTTTGCATACCTCGCACAGGCAATGTTTGCTGTTCAACATGGGATGTTGCAGCAGAGGAAGCGCAGCCTTCTCCTGCTTGACTCAGCGGCGTCTGCACGCGTTTCTGAGCGTTTGATTCTGAATACGTGTCGCTGACGTCTGCCTTGAGCATGGTAGGACCACCAAGGAGTGGTAGGAGTGGTGGAGAAGGGAAGTAAGGGCCCTTTAGAGTGAACCAGGTGAGCGTCCAGGAAGAAAAGGAACAACCTGAAGGAGGGACCAGGGCGGGGAAGCCAGCAAGAAGAGACCAGTAGGGGGTCAATAGTGAAAACAAGGAAGTGGGCCAGGGGTTGGGACCAGGAAGGTGGGGGGGGGGGGGCGGGAAGACCAGTAAAGGCGGACCAGCAATTAGATCTAGAAACAAGAAACGAGTGAGGGGGATACTGGCGCCCGTATTCGGAAGACGTGTACACAGTGGAGGGGCCGAAGTCCTGCGCAGCATAAACCAATGATGTTACTGCACGGTGTGGAGAAAATGTCTATGATGAAAGGTACCGAAGTGGTGAACGGCTTGATGCCGATGAAGTGCGCAGCAGGTCCTAGATCTTAGCGAATTTCAAGTTTGACAAAAGCTACCTTCTTTAGATCAGTGATGGTGCAAAGTCGCGCGAAGCGCGCAAGTGCGAGACACGCCGTTAGGCGTGTCGGAGCACTTGTTTTCTCAGAAAATAGAAAATTGTGTTCGTCAGAATAGGGAAAAGTCAAAAACGACAGAGAACAGAAAATTTCGAAATTATCATCTGAGCTGTCTATTCTGTCCAAAGATGCATTTTTCCATTAACAGTTGCTTCCTTACAATTAAAAATGTTGTTGTAAACAAACTTATTTACTTGGCGGCTAGTTTGTGCGTATAAATTCCTATTACTTCTAAATTCACTAAAATTGATAGAACAGATCATGACACAATCTCTACTTGTACACACTCAGAACGCCACATTCTTGTAATTTTGAATGCTCTAGAAACATTCTTTCGTACTGAATTTACTTGTCATAGCAATCCAATAACAGCAATTCAAACTGTTATTGGATTGCTATGGCAGAATTTTGTACGGAGCTTTATTTTCTGTATTCTGACCTATTTTTGGCCATTTTCCCAGAAAGCAAAAAATTTGCCCAAAACGGCCAAGAAATCAGAAGGCAGAAATTCCGCCCATCCCTGTCGGGAGTTAAGTCGTTTGGTAGAAGAATTGCCGGAAAAGGAAGTATTACCTGATTTCTGTGGTCATGTATTGGTTTTCTAAGCTGTATTGTGGTTATCGTTCCTGATTAGACCATTTTCACGTCAAATTGGATGCTCTTTAAAGCAAAAATGGGCACCTCACTTTTCATATCAAGCTGGAGACTCTTCTAAACAAGCTTGACGCTTTAAAATCCAACTGCATATCTGTACAGTTTTTTTTTTGCTTAAAAATTAGGAAGAATGGTTCTCTGGAATTTTTGCATTCATCTGCCCCAATAGTGGATAAGGTGTTTGAAAATTTATAAAATTTTTAGGATCTATCCTTGTCCGGGGGGCCACATAATTAAAAAGTAGGTAACAAAATGAATTGGGACTTACCGAGCTGCTCCTGGGGAACAAGATGAAACCTAAAAGAAACCAAAAAAAACGAAAGAATAAACAAAAAATAAAAATCGCCGCGGTTTTACAACCGAACCGGCGGGCAAAGAGCGACGGAATGGAGGCATGCCGCGACCTGCCGCCGGCTGACATGTTAGAACTAGTATCTAACATGGTCAGGAGGGCGCATGAAGCCGCATGCCGCGTGCTGACCGCGGCCTGACATGTTATAACCACGATCTAACATGATGAGGAGGGCACACAACTTTGCCGGCTTACAACCGCAACAAATGTATTTTTTCGTTTTTTTCTTTGTGACTTTTCTTGTTTGGGTCCCATGTTGCTCTATAGAAGCCGCTCGGTAGGTCTCAAGTGGATCTGTTACATATAATACTTTTTAGTTATGTGGCCCCCCGGACTAGGATAGATCCAATTTTTATCCTTCAATTAGAAGTAATGATTTACACTTGTTTTTAAGCGCAGGAAGACAACAGTTTTCTGGTGCTAAGAAAGGGATTGCGCCGAGCACTCGTTCAGGATGTACCGCTTTTTACTTGATTGATAGCGAAATTCTGCGTGGAGTTGCATTTATTTTTATTTTTATTTTTTGTAGTACCTAGATGTCCACGCAGACAGAACTATTTACAGTCGGCTATCCAAAGAGGCAATATGAGATAGACACAACGAAAGGAACAAAACATATGTTTTGGGTGATAGAAGAATACAAACAACACCACCCGAATGAATCATCTTTCGAAGTTCCCATCAATGGGCGTTTTAGGTTGTGAAATGGAATTTGGTAGAGCATATTTTCTGAAAATTTTCAAAATACATATTTGTCAAGTGTGCGACAAAAACAACGAATAAGAGCCCGTTCATACTTCGACGCCGAGCGACGCGACGCGACGTATTGTGCCCATATAGATCGGGCGACGCGATCATTAGGCCGGGGGCATACTTCCATCGCCGCGCTCAATTCATGGCCACTCCGCCGCTCGCGGCTAGATACTCAGAGGAAACTTCACCGCGGCCGCCGCAAAAGTGACGACCGGCATGCGCGATGGGTTCCCGCCCTCATCGCGGCATGGCATACTTTTTCGCGCCCGCGCGGTGTTTAGCGCTGGTCCCGAGCAGATCACCGTCGCGCTGTCTTGCAGGGCGATGAGCGTTGCGACGAGCGTTGGGAACTCCACATCCTTTCGCGTCGCTCTGCAAAACTCATCGCCGCGATTCCATCGCGGCGACGGGAAGTATGCACGAGGCCTTAGCCCTAGTTTATAGTTGTGCAGCCACGCGGCGCGGCATCACGATTGCCATAGATATCGATTTATCACGCCGCACGGTCGATATCTATTCCGACCATGATGCCGCAAGTATAAACTAGGGCTTATACATGCCGTCGCGCCGCTCGGCGTCGGAAGTATAAACGGGGCCTTAAACACACATATAATCACTTCGCTGTTTCAACTAAACGGCATTTAGACAACCAATGAAATTAATACGGCGACAGCTGGACGAGTGCATGGCACAATCATTTCTTTTAACACCTGCGTTTTATTGATAACAAAAAAAAATTGCCAAAAATGCTGCCTTTCTGTGCTCTAGAATAGGCTTTAACAAAAAAATCTCCAAAAATTTTTAAAATTTTTAAACAGTGTGTTTTCTTACTAGGACGGTGAGTTAAAAATTCCAAAGTCACATTAAATTTTCCTTACACAAAAAAACTATTATATTTTTTGGGTAGTCTCCATTTTATTGTAGAGGAAGCTCGTTTTGATTTGGAAGATGTTCAGTTTTATTTCAAAAGCATCAAGCTTGCTTAATGTCTAGTTTGACGTCAATGTTGTCTGGTTTAGGATTCTCCTTTTTTTATCGTAAACATATTTTCTCAGTATCTCGAAATTCCGTTTTCAGACGACTGTGCCGTCTCGCCGTGTGCGCTGAATGCTACCTGTGTGGACCTGGTGAACGACTACGAGTGTCAGTGTCCCAAAGGATTCAAGGGAAAGCGCTGTAACGTCAAAGGTTCGTTTCCTTCATCAACTCCTGCTGTCCTTTGAAAGAGCACCGCTCTCGACAGGAAGTGTCCCGTCCGGAAAAGGAAGGGCTCCGTTCGGCGGCGGCGGCGACTCCGGCGGCCTTGGTCACTGGTCGAGTTGGTCGCGAAAGAGTGGGGTGGGTGGTGCGCGAAATTGCGCCGTCCGTCGCCAAATTGCTAATTGCAGCGCGACGCGGCGCTGCTCATGCGGCGGGGGTTTAGCGCAAGGCAAACGAACGGTTGCCGCTGGCCATTCACTGGGGAGATTGGCCTCAAGCCACTCCATTATGCTTCGGTTATTCTGACTCCATTGTTGGAATTTTGCTTCTGCTTCAGCTGCATTTAGGGACTCTGCGGAGGAGGGATCACAGTCACATTTAGGCTTCTATAGGTAGGAAAGGTAGTGTGTGGAAGTGAAGTGAAGGCGAAGATGCCTCACGTTCATTGACGTGTAGAAGGCATTCGACGCTGTCGAAACTGAAGCGGCCATAGAAGAAGCCCTGCTCACTGGGGGGGGGGGGGGGTCCTACTCAGTACATCAGAGTCCTATGAGAGCTGTACCGTGGATTGACGATCAAGATCTCACCATTCTATAACGACATCGTCGTCAGCGTGAAGAGAGTGATTCGACAAGGAATACCGTCTTACTCGTGAATGTGGGCAGCACTGTGAAGTAACGCGCCTGCCAATTAGGCTACATCGAATGAGCGTACCATTCAGAGAGGGCGTGTAGGTTTCCCTGATCGACGTATGTTCGGTCAGTGCTCTGATTGGCTATCATTTGTTGGCGCTCTCTCACCTCCCTGTGCTGCCCATATTCGCGACATTCACTGGGATACCATACCCGCAAAGCTCTTCAGCGCTACCCTCGAGAACATCATGAGCGAACTAGAATAGGAAGACATGGGAGTGAAGGTCGACGGCCGGCAACTGTACCATCTGCGCTTCACTGACGATATCGTGCTCATAACACCGAGCATCAGCCAGGCGGAATGAATGCTGGCCGACTTCGATCGTGTATGTGGGAACATTGGACTGCAGCTGAATCTTACGAAGACAATGTTCATGAGGAACGGGCAAGTTCTTGATGCTCCATTCTCGCTCAACGGAACGAACATCTCCGAATGCTCCAGCTACGGATATCTGGGTCGCGAAATCAATATGGCCAACGACCTAGCGCTGGAGCTGAGCAGGAGGAAACGAGCGGCTTGGGGAGCTTTCAAGAGCGTCGAAGAAGTCGCGAAGAAGGCGAAGAACGTCTGACTCCGTGCCCACCTATTCGACACCACTGCCCTTCCTGTCCTAACATGCGCCTCGGAGACCTGGACTATGCGAAAGCAGGACAAACACGCGATCATCGTCGCCCATCGTGGAATCGAGGGGACGATGCTCGGAGTGACACGACTCACGCAAGTGAGAGGAGGCCTCTAGAGTTCTGGGGCGTTCGTCGTTCTTTTCGATCCACTCTTTTTCCTTTCCTACCCTAACATACGCCTCGAAGAGCTGGACTAAAGCAAGATGAGCACGCGATCAGCGTCGTGCAGTGGGGAATCGAGGGAGTGACACGACTCGAGGAGGGCAAGGAGTAACACGACTCAAGGAGGGCAAGGAGAGAACGCCTCCGGCCTTCGTCGACGTTCGAAGATCAGAGACACTGTCCCAAGGGCCAGTTCGTCAAAAATGAGGTGGGCCGGCCACGTAATGCGCTTCGCAGACAGCCCCTGGACGAGAGCCGTTACCGACTGGATTCCGCGGGATATCAGGAGAACAGTAGGGCGCCCACCAACGCGTTGATCGGACTTCTTTGTGAAAGCCCTGAATGAACGATATGACGCTCTTCGTATCCATCGGGCGAGGAGGATCCATTGGAGCACTCTGGCACGTGGCAGGGACGAATGGAGAGGCTGCTGGCGTCCGCTTGAGTAACTCGATCAGCGAAGCTGTGCAGCTGGTCAGCTTTTATGAAAGACGTTTTGTTTTCTGGAACAGTCTTGCAAATAATATCTCTTCCACTCAACTTTGGTAGAGGATGTTGAAAAGGAGGGGCTACTGGCGTTGCTCTACCTTGTATGAGCACCTGCTGTTATAAATAAGGTCATTTCAACTCCTTCGCGGCAATGTCGGACAATGTTGTCTGACGCTTATTTGTGGCATCACACAACTTCAGACGATGTTATACGAAGGCGTAACATTTTTTCTTGGAGCAATTATTTCCTGTTCCTACACTATACATATAGTGACCAATCAATATATTAGGTTGTCCGGAAAGTTTTTAGACTAATTGCATGGTAAGAATCAAAACAACGTATCTTTGCCGGCTGAAGTTGTGAGAGGGCCGGACTTAGGAAATTTATGTCTCACGTCCTGTATATGTAACTACTAGCAGCATGTGCGACACATCGTCTCCTGTTCCCAGTGGCGCCTTCGCAATGGACGGCAAAAAGATGCTCCACCGACCAGCTCTCGTTCTACAGTACCGCTCCTGTCGATCCGCAGGCCCATCGCTTTCTACAAGAGACAATGAAGGCGCAAGTCCCCTCTAGGGCGACCTGCTTCAACTGGTACCGCAAGTTCGACAACGGTGACGAATCGCTCGAGGATTCCCGACGCACAGTTCGACCACATACGCAGAACAGACAGCTCGTACTCGCCACCTGCGGTGCTCGACCTGATCTTTCTGTACGCGAACTTTCAGACCTTACAAATACTCCTAAGTCCACAGTACACGATGTTCTTCGGCCTTCTGGCAAAGTCGCGAGGTTGCCTCGAGTCATACCACATGCTTTAACGCCTCCGGACAAACGGAAGCGTGTTGATATCTGTACTTCTCTCCTCAACCGTCGCCGCACATTTGCTAGGATCGACTCGATCGTCACGATGAATGAAAAGTATTGCGTATACGACAATTTGATGCGTCGCAAGCACTGGATGGACTTCGATGAGTTGCGCCAACCACAGCCGAAACGTCCTGATCACGACAAAAAGGAGTTGCTTTCCTTCTGGTGGGACATCAATGGCCCACTATTCTGGGAATTGGTTCCTACCGGTTCCGTGGTAGACTCGAACGTGTTCTGCGCTCAGCTGGAGAAAATGAGCGAAATCCTACGTAATCGCAATCCTAGAAGAGGAAAATTTCTTCTTCTCATGGATAACGTCAGACCACACACAGCAAAGAATACGCAGAAGAACTTGGAGGAACTCGGGGTTTAACTGGTACCCCTCCGCCGTACTCACCTGATCTTGCACCCGGTGACTACCACTTTTTCCGGTCGCTGCAGTCGTTCTTAGCTGGAGAAAAGTTCGCAAATCGGGAGGAAGTCAAAAGTGGTGTAACAACTTCTTGCTGTCCAAGTCTCCGGAGTTCTTCGCTCGTAGTATTCGCTCCCTACCGGAAAGATTGCAATATGTGATAGATCATAATGGTGAATATTTTGTTGAATGATAGTGGTTGTTAATAAAGTTATTAACTACACATTGTTCCATGACATTAGTCTAAAAACTTTCCGGACAACCTAATAATGTGGCCCTATCTTTTGGTCTTTGGGGAGAAACGCGCAAAAACACCTTTTCGCCGCTCTTTGCTAGCGCTCTTCAAATTGCGGGCTTTAAAAAATAAGTCCGACATTTGGGATCAGCACTGTATGGTCTACTCGATGAAGAGAAAAAAGCCTAGTAAATATTAAAAATGTTGATGACCCATATTCAGAATGCGAGGTTTATGTGAAATTATCTCCCGCCAGGGAGGGGTCCGCCGCGCTGAACAGGACCTAGGTCGTCAAATCAACATTTTTGGTATTTTCTGGGCGAGTTTCTATTGGTTGGATAGATCATTCAGTGCTGATCCCAAATATGGAATTTACTTTTCAAAGCAAACAGTTTGAAGGGCGCTATCAAAGAGTGGCGGAAAAGGTTTTTTTGCGCTTTTCCCGCCCAAAGACCATAAGATATGGCCGGTGTTATAGGTGATGTAGTTTCATGCATTAGTTTTGCCCTCAGAGAGATTTAACAATAACAATTACGACCGCGATAGGCAAGCGAAAAAAAAAAACGCGTTATCGCAAAGGATTTGATGAACACATCATTTCTGCGGTTAGTCTGCTTTCTGCGCAGAGTCGTCCCTCTGCTCCAATTGCCCTTGTTTTCAGAGGACCTGTGTGCTTCGGCGCCGTGCGTTCATGGTCTGTGCGTGGACACGTTGTTCACTCGACGATGCATCTGTGAAGAAGGCTGGACTGGAGAGAACTGTGATGCGAACATCGACGACTGTGCCGCTCAGCCATGCCAGAACGGTGGTACCTGCACTGATGAGGTGGGTTGTGACCTCTGCGTGTTGACGGCGGAGACAAAGAAGATCTACTAGTCTTACCGCCGGGATTGATTTGAACTTTTGGAGGGCTGCGTGAAGGCTGAATGAATCTCTTCTTCTTCTTAGGTGGCCGGATTTTCGTGCGCTTGTCCAGCCGGCTATCGTGGTGTGCACTGTCAACATCTTGTGGACCACTGCTCGACGTCTCCGTGCAGAAATAACGGTGAGTTCCTCTGGAAGGATTTGTGTGATTTCTCACTTTGACGTTGAATTTCAGCCACTTGCACGAATTTGGGAGCGACGTACCACTGTGCTTGTCCACTGGGCTTTGACGGAACGCACTGCGAACACAATAAGGATGAATGCGTACAAGGACGATGTGACAAGAGGGGAACTGAGGTAGATTCCGTTGAACGTTGGTGCTGTAAAAAGAAGAGGACGTGGTGGCGGTTCTTTCTCCATCTGTCGAATATCGCACCTGCAAAAGACTAGCCGTGAAATTCCTGCATCTTCAGAACTTTGGCCTTCGTTTATTTAGCATCTTGTTGTTAGAGAGAAGGTTCTGCTCTACATCGCATAGAAAAACTATTTTCCAATGTCTTCTTTGGAATAAATGAGGAATAAAATTCTGAGGTGAGGTGCTGCGACGCGAGCTGCAAAGGACGCGATCTGAAGGCTCTTTCTTAGCGATCAAGGAGTAGCCCCTTATGAATAGTACTGCTCCTCCATAATCTACAAGCTATGAGCCAACTGTGTGTGTGTGTGTGTTGTGTGTGTTGTGTGTGTGTGTGTTTGTGTGTGTGTGTGTGTGTGTGTGTGTGTGTGTGTGTGTGTGTGTGTGTGTGTGTGTGTGTGTGTGTGTGTGTGTGTGTGTGTGTGTGTGTGTGTGTGTGTGTGTGTGTGTGTGTGTTTCCGTCACATCTGAAGTGCGGGTACTGAGAAGCCGAACACATCGGCGACGGTGCATGGCGAGCCGTAGACGTGCCGAACACGTCGGCGACCGTGCATGGGAGTTTAGTTGATCATCGACGGGAGTTTTTTGTGGATATCGTTCGAGCAGCGCGAAACTTCAGCCTTGGGGGTAATCGAGGTCGCTGAACACGAATCGGCGCTACTAGTGGACGAGGGGGAGGGCAGTCCATCAGTACTCGAAAAAGTTACGGGTTTTTACCCGTTTTACCAAGGCCCCTCTCGGTGCAACTTGCATTACACGTACGTACGCGTACAATGGGGGAAAATCCACGTCACCAAACCCGGCTGCTACGCTCAAGGCGGTCGAAACCAAGGACTGCCCCCCTCGTCCACGTGTTGCGCCCACGAATCTGAAGTAGACCAATCGATATCGATCGATATTATCGATTTTTGTGGATGTCGTTCAAGCGGCACGAAACTTTAGCCCTGGGGGTAATGGTAAGGTCGCTGAACACGAGTCTGAAGTTTATTTTTGAGGAGCCGATCACTATCAATCGATATTGATCAAATTTTACATGGATGTCGTTCATTTTTTCTATTTCTTTCTAACTTGCCGCAATCGACGTAGTTAGGGTGTTCTTCCTGCGAAAACCATGAAATAGGTTGCAGCTAAAATTGATGATGAGAAGTTATCACTGCGGCGAAGCCGCTGAGAAGCCGTCAGTGCGGCCGACAGGCCGCTCTGACGGCTGTACTCTATATAGTAAAACCATTTCTTTACCGCAATGAAAGTATGAAGGTCTAAAAGTTGGGGAAAGAAGATGGTAGGCCGCTGAACGACTGGTTAGGTAAATTCCTATCCTTTTGTTGCAGGACCTATGGTTCACTTTGTTTAGAAAAGTTCTAAGGTGACCGCTTTCAGGCAGAATTCCGGCAGAATTTTTTCTTTTCTCAATAGTTCATATGGAGTCCAGTTCTTCTATACTTTCTGCTTTTTACGATTAGATACATATGAGTAGGAGAGGACCCACATGAGTTTTTGGAGTGTAAAGCAGCCTGCCAAACAGTGTAGGTCTCCACTTCTCTCCGAAAGCCTGAATTTTTCCAGTCTTGCGAGGATGGCATCAACTCGTTCAGCTGCGTGTGCAAGCCGGGCTATAGTGGCGAGTACTGCGAGACCAGAATCGATCAGGTTCGTCCGGCACCTCCATCCTAGTACTCGATTCTGATCAGGGATTTTCGTTTCCATTAAATCGCTGAATTTCGTTAAAAACTACAGATAGCTGTGTAGCGTTGTTCCAGTCGAAAAATATTACTCGGACCGTTTTATGTACCACCTTCACAATGGATGGGCACCTTTAAATGAAACCTTTGAAACTTCTTGAATTGTGACAACTTTCAAGACCAAACTAAACACCTTCCAAATAAAGTTTTCCAAATTAAATTATTAAATTATTAAAAATTATTTTCAACAGCCTTTTCTATACTTGGGATTTTTCAGTCCTATTACATTATACAATAGTATGAGAATGAGTATGGAAGGCTGTTGAAATAATTCTTAATAATTTGATCATTCAATTTGGAAGGCGTTTGCTTTCATTTGGAATGTGTTCCGATCGATTACGAAAGTCGTCAGAATTCAAGGAATTTCAAAGGTTTCCTTTAAATATGCCCACCTGTCGTGAAAATGGTTTATATGTAAAACGGTGATAACCAGTGATATTTTCCGATAGGGGCAATACGACGCAGTTATCTGTACTTTTCTACGAAATTTAACGAGGCAAACGCACACTCCTGGTTCAGATCGTTGATCGATTATCGATTTGTTCCAGTGTGCATTGTCCCCATGTATGAACAACGGAACGTGCTACGATGAGGGCGGTTCGTTCAGATGCGAGTGCGCCAATGGATGGACTGGAGAGACGTAGGTTATATTTATTTATTTTTTTATTTATTTAGGATCCCTAGTCCGTGGGGGCACATAACTAAAAAGTATTTATTTATTTATTTATTTATTTATTTATACTCTTACATCGCAACGACATAAAGATACGCGAGTCTTTCTTGCGAAGAGGTCAGCAGATTTCTTGGTTGCATCATTCACCATCCATTCCCAGTCGATCACATCTTTTGCCATTCGTCCTCAATATCGTGCTATATCGTCGAGCCATCGTGTCCTCGGTCTCCCCGTACTTTTTTTTCCAGACGGCAGCCACTTTGTCTCTTCTCGAGCCCAGGAGGTGCACGTGTTCAGTGACAATTTATGGGCGTATATCCATTTACGCCTCAGTGCGGATATTATCCAGTCCTTCAAGCCAGATCTTCTTCTTATCACTTTCGCTTTTATTTTGTCAGCCAGGCGAATACCGAATATAGCGCGCTCTAGACGTCGCTGAGCTGACTGCAAACTGATGGCCATTTCTTTAGTCCAGGCCCATGACTCGCATCCGTATATTACCGCTGGAAGGATGCAAGTGTTGATGAGCTTTCTTTTAACCCATTGACGACCGCGCGGCCCAATTTCGGCCCGCAGTTTTTCTGTCGCGTGGGACCGCGCGGCCCAATTTGGGCCCGCGGTTAAAAAAATGTTCGCTGCGGCCCACTTCCTCGATTTTTCGTAGTTTACTAGTATTCATTAGATTCGTTGTATCTTACCAATGCTACCTGCACAGTGGTCCGAGAATCATTTATTTCTAACAAAAGCTTTGATAAAAAAAATCAGCACTACACACTATTCAAATCTCAAATAAATAGATACTACTCACGAGCAGCTACGTATATCTTACAAAAATGGTCATGGTTAAGACATATAGTCAAATTTCTTGCGAAGAACTTGAACCCAATTTAGAAAAAGTATTTCAAACACTTGCTACATCGTGTGGTCACCTTATTTGCACGATTCGTGACGAACGTGCGCCCTTTTCTGTGCTGACCTTTTTATAGCAGCAAATACATCTTCTACGTTTTGCTTCGAACCTGTTCCGGCCTTTACCAATATGTAGCCCACCCATTGGAGAGGGAGCTTCATTTGAAATACCGTGAAGTAGTGAATGCACGAGATTCGAGCCTCAAGGTGGTCCCAGCGCGCGGTCCCACGCGTCAAACACGCGATTTGCCGCGCGGTCGTCAATGGGTTAAGGGAAATCGCCACAGTGTTTGAGCAGAGGAACTTTCTATGTTTGTAGAATATTGCACGGCCAGCACGTATGCGTCTCCGAACTTCTTTCAGTTGATTTCATGGTGTTGTAATCAGTTGGCCGAGATACACCTACTCATTGACGCGCTGTATTGCGTCGCCATTCAATTCCACTCGTTCTTCACTGTTGATCGCCGAGTGGCTGCAGCTCCAAATTTGCATCCATTTGGTCTTCTTCAAATTTACACTCAGTCCCACTTTTTGTGATTCCATCATCAAGTCGGCACCCATCGTTTGTAGTTCCTCACTGGAGCGCGCTAGCAGGACTATATCGTCGGCATAAGCCATGTAGGATAAAAGCCTGCCATTTACTTGAATACCTCGGTTGGAAAAGTTGATATTATTCAGTGCGTATTGGAGAGTAAGTACGAAGAGGAGTGGGGAAAGCGTGTCACCTTGACGAACTCCGCGTTGTATATCCAATTTCGCCAGACGATCTCCAACTTTTATCATCGCACTTCCATTGGCATAAAGCAGTTGAATTACCTTGATGATATTATTATCAATACCGAAGGAATGAAGAGCACACCATAAAAGTATAGCACGGGCTTCAACGAGTTTTTCCAAGCGGTTACTAAGCACTTTCGTGAGGATCTTATATATAGTTGACAGAAGGGAAATAGGTCGGTAGTTGGCAATAAAAAGTATTATATGTAACAAATCCACTTGAGACTTACCGAGCGGCTCCTACAGAACAATAAAGGATAAAGGATAAAGGACGGCGTTATTCAATCCCTTCTGGGATGCGCCAGCGCATTCTACTTCTACGGGATGTCGTGGAGGCGACATGAATGCGTATTTGGCCATACAATGACTTGCGGTGGCCAGCCGATGAACAAGTCAGCGCTCTATCCTTCCCAGACAAGTCTGGTACCAATTCACCGACCCCGGAGGGATGGAAGGCTTGGTTGGCCTGGGCGGGAAATCCGAACCAGGAACCTGGTATCGGGTGCACGCGACAGTCGCACCTCCTCCGACTGCGCTACACGCGCCTACAGAACAATATAGGACCCTAATCAAGAAAAAGTCACTAAGAAAAAAACGAAAAATTACATTTGTTGCCGTTGTAAGCAGGCAAGGTTGTCTGCCCTCCTCACCATGTTGGATCCCGGTTATAACATGTCAGGCGGCGGTCAGCACGCGGCATGCCTTCATTCCGTCGCTCTTTGCTCGCCGAGACGGTTGTGAACCGCGGCGATTTTTTATTTCGTTCTATTAGCTATTTAGCTCGTTCTCTCGGAGGTGCTCGGTAAGTCTCAATTCCTTTTGTTAGATACTTTTTAGTTATGTGGCCCCCCCCCTCGGATTAGGTTAGATCCTTTATTTATTTATTTATTCATGACCTGGACCGAGGTCACACGTGAAGTTACAATGTTAAAATAAAATATCAACCAACTCAACCAAAACAAATACATACAACTGAATGCAATCATTGTACACGTAAATATAATCTCTTGTGACAGTGCAACGATAGACCTTACGATTAGTGTTGATTTTTTTGTTTTTGCCGCCCCTTTTTGCTCTGCAGAGGAAGAAAAATGGCTGAACTACTAGATTAAATGTTCTTTCCGTTCAGATGCGAACAGGAGACCGGCAGCTGTGACGCGAAGCCCTGCAGAAATGATGGCCGCTGTGTGAATTTGGTTGCTGATTACTTCTGTGTATGCCCTGAAGGTACGTATTTTTCTAGAATACAGCTTTTCTCAGCGGTTTCTTAGCCTTCAAGGAGTTAAAGAAGTTAGTCTGCTCTTCCATTTAGGTGTAAGCGGAAAGAACTGTGAGATTGCACCAAACCGCTGTCTGGGGGAGCCATGTCTCAACGGAGGAGTATGCGGTGACTTTGGCTCGCGCCAAGAATGCATCTGCCCGAAGAAGTTCACCGGACCAGGCAAGTCTCTCCCTCTCTTGAACCTGATCGTCATAGCTTTGATGGAATTTTGTTCAGGATGTCAGTACCTTCAAGATGCTTGCACGGAGTCTGTTTGCCAGAATGATGGTCAGTGCAACAGGACGTCTGATGGAGGATTCAAGTGTGTCTGCAAGCCAGGTGAGCTTGAACACAAGTCAGCCGTTTTTATATCTTAATAAGTCATGGGGCACGTCATGTAGCGCAGTAGGAGGAGGCGCCGGCTGTCGCGTGCACCCGATACCAGGTTCCTGGTTCGGATTTCTCGCCCAGGCCAACCAAGCCTTCCATCCCTCCGGGGTCGGTGAATTGGTACCAGACGTGTCTGGGAAGGGTAAAGCGCTGACTTTTCCATCGGCTAGGTACGGCAAGTCATTGTATGGTCAAATACGCATTCAAGTCGCCTCCACGACATCCCGTAGAAGTAGAATGTGTGGCGCATCCCAAAAGGGATTGAGTAGCGCCGTCCTTTATCCTTTAATCAGTCATGAGCGAGAACTCAAACAAACGCTATACCTTACGTTCGTCGACCTGAAGAAGGCATTCGACCCTGTTGAAACTGAAGCGGTCATCAAAGCCCTGGTCACACAGGATCCCACCAGTAGATCAGAGTTCTTCGAGAGCTGTACAGTGGATTCACGACCAAGATATCACCATTCTACAACGACTCGTCATTGACGTAAAGAGAGGGGTTCGGCGGGGGATACCATATCCCTTCTCTCGCGCATGACGTTTTCGAGGGTGGATCTTCAGCGCCACCCTCGAAAACGTCGTGCGCGAACTAGAATGGGAAGACATGGGAGTGAAGCTTCACGGCCGGCAGCTGCACCATCTTCGCTTCGCAGCCATTGTGTTCAGCCAGGCGGAGTGAATGCTGCCCGACTTCCATCGTGTATGTGGGAACGTTGGACTGCTGCTGAATCTTACGAAGATGATGTTCATGAGGAGCGGACGAGTTTCTGGTGCCCCATTCTCGCTCAACAGAACGAACATCGCCGTATCTGGGTCGCGAAGAAGGCTTTGCTAAAGACCCTTGGAGAGCTTTCTAGAGCGCCGAAAAAGTCTAGAAGAAGACGAAGAACGTCCGGCTCTATGCCCACCTATTCGGCTCCACTGTTCTTCCTGCGCCTCGGAAATCATCCAAGTGAGAGAAGTCCTCCAAAGCTCCGGGCTTCGCCGACGTTCAAGAACGAAAGACCCTGTTGCTTGTCCAAAACCAGCGTTTCGCTGACACCCGCTGAACGAAAGCCGTAAAAATGGACTCCGTAAGACTTCAGATCACCTGGAGACTCGCCGCCAACCTATGGGTTGGACTTCTCCGTCGTCGATCAATACTATTTCGTCTCTTACAAGGCTATCCAATGGACATCATTTTCGCGGCCAGTGACAGTAATCGATTGATCCGTGGCATCTGCTGTAGGGTCCAGAGCCCAGTAATTTTGCGCGGACGCGCGACGGAGCAAATAAACCTTCTCAGACAAATTTGCGTTTGAAAGCGTGAGCCAACCGGTTTGAAACCGAGCACGAACGGGCGGCCACGCCCCTCGCTGCGCAATAGCAACACGTGCTGCGGGGGCGTGGCCTCCTTTCGTGCTCGGTTTCAAATCCTTTCATGGTCGGTTACTAACCAACGGTTTCAAACCGCTTGGCTCACGGTTTCAAACGCAATTTGTCCTGAGTTGGGTGTTGTAAGTTGACAATTATTCCAGTTTACGATTCAATCCATTTTTTTAAGCCTCAAATTGCTGGTATCGAGGTTGTCAGCTCTCATATGTTTTGTTGCGATCAAAAATTCTAGCGCCAGGCGGGACTCGAACCCGCACCTCCCTCTGACCGGGCGGGAATGCTCTACGTCTTTACACCATCGGCGCCGTTTGATCAAACGCAACATCCACACCTCGTGGGCTCCGTCAGTACTCACACGCATGTGGGGATCAACCGCCCGCTAATGCCAGCATGAAACCAGTTAAGTTGAAGGCATTGATAGGAAGCTTAACTGGTTCTATGCTCGGCAGCGTGCTCATCTCGACATTAGAGCGAGCGCTGACGGAGCCCACGAGGTGAGGATGTTGTGTTCGATCAAACAGCGCTGGCCTGTGGTGTAATGGCGTAGAGCATTCCTGCCTAGTCAGCAGTAGGTGCGGGTTCGAGTCCCGCCTAGCGCTAGAGTTTTGATCGCAACAAAACATCGCTATGAGGGATTTCAGTTTATAGTTTCGTTCTTGTATTGCGCTGAAAGCTTCGAACAAATTAGTACTGTAACCTTTTCAGGGTTTACCGGAGCTCACTGCGAGACCAACATCGACGACTGCGCCAGGTCCCCATGCCCTCTAGGAGCCACGTGTATCGACCAGATCAACGTGGCCTACTGTAGATGCCCCTTCAACATGACTGGAGCAAACTGCGACAAGGTAGGTGACGGCAGTGAGCGTCTTCTGCTAATTCTGGCTCTATTGAGATGTTTAGGTCATCGATGAGGACTACGATCTGCATTTCTTCGACGCGCTTCGACCGGCAAGCGCATCGCTGGCGCTGCCTTTCAGGATCTCAACGAAGACGCTCACGTTGTCGTTATGGGTGAAGTTCGATCAGGCACAGAGCAAGGGAAGGGTGCTGACCATGTACAATAGCAGGTGAGTCGTAGTCGCTGTTGCGAAAATAGTGGCCGATGCGACTTTGAAACGAGGTCTGACAGCGGCAGATAATACCGTGGTGGCTTCAGAGAAGCGAACTACAGCGCCGATGTGAAGGAGGTGCTGCGTTTGGACTCTGAAGGCATGCGCATCGCTCTGTTCGCCAACGAGAGCAACCTGCAGCTGCACTTCCCAGCGAATCAGAGAATCAACGATGGGGCGTGGAATCATCTCGTGAGTGAAGACCTGGTTCTTTACTTGATTCCGAATCTGCAATCCAAGATTGGATGGAGTGAAGGTTGTGGGTTCAGCAGGAGGACTCCGCCTTTCTTCCTCTTGCGGGCGGTGAGTAGGTGCAAACGATGTCTGGAAGAGGTCCTTTTTCCTTATCATCTAAGAGCTGTCAGAAGTGCTTTGACGATAAAATCGAGAGACGAATGCATGGCGTATCGTGAGTAGAGATTCTGATACTAGTCGTTAATGTGGCCTACATAAGAAGAAGAGCCGCACCGAAGCAATCACACTGCATTGAAGGAGCGTTCGATTATGCGCCCATTGGGATGGAGCGCTCGTTCAATGCGGTCTGATTGTTTTGGTGCGTCTCCTCTCCCCCATGTAGGCCCCATTAACGACCAGTATTAGAACCTCTCACGACGCGCCATGCATCCTACGTCCAGATTCTACCGTCAATGCACTTCTGTTGGCTCTTAGACGATGAGGAAAAAAGGACCTATTCCGGACACCGTTTGCATCTATTCATCACCCTGATTGTCTGCTATGTTTCGTTATGATTGGCTAGCGCATTCCCGCTCCTTCCCACCCTTACGTAGGCCACATTACGGACCGGTTCCTACGAAACACTAATATTCTAGTTTCGGTCCAATGTCTTGTCGTCGGGAATCCAATCTTAGCTTAACGAATGAGCCCCTATTCTATGGCGCGTGTTCGCTTGGTACTCTGATTGGCTGACGCGTTCTCGCCTTCCCATGTAGGCCACATTAACGACCAGTACCCTTCTAAACACCCGTTGTCTAGCTCTGGTTCAATGTCTTATCAAACACTATTAGTCTCAACTAACCAGATTCGAACGAAGCGCTACTGGATGGCGAGTTTACGCTCGGTATTTTGATTGGCTGACGTGTTCCCGCCTCCCCATGTAGCCCACATTAACGACCAGTACCCCTTCTAAACACCCGTTGTCTAGCTCTGGTTCAGTGTCTTATCAGAAACCGCTATGGTTAAGGATAGGGGAGGGACGCCGCCGGCGGCGAGCTCTGCGTCTCTGCCCTATGGTTAAGCATAGGGCCGCGGCGCTGCCGCAGAACTCTGTGGGAGCCTTTACTCTTAGTCTCAGCTAACCAGAATCGAACGAAGCGTTATCGTATGGCGCGTTTACGCTCGGTATTCTGATTGGCTGACGCGTTCCCGCCCCCCATGTGGTCCACATTAACGACCAGTACCCCTTCTAAATACCTGCTGTCTAGCTCTTGTTCAGCATCTTATCAGAAACTTATTGTTAGTCTCAGCTAACCAGAATCGAACGAAGCGTTATTGGCTGGCACATGTTCGCTAGGTGCTCTAATTGGCTGACGAGTTCAGTGTCTTATTAGAAATGTAGTCTTAGCTAAGAAAAGTTCAGTGTCTTATTAGAAATGTAGTCTTAGCTAAGAAAAATCTAAGAATTCAATCAAAAAGGTCTTTCTCATCAAAGATAAGTATTAATTGAACGAAACATCCTGTAAATTTTTTTAAACAGAGATTTGTGACTTGTGGCGATGGCTCAATTATACGTCAATGAATCCTGCCCTCAATTCTACAAGTATCTTTTGTCATGCATAGGTCGTTATTGTGGCCTACATGGGGAACGGGGTCGCACCGGACCAATCAGGCCGCATAGAACGGGCGTGCCATCCTTGGTCAGTGCCCTGGTTGGCTGACGTCTGTTCGCTCGATGCTCTGATTGGTTGTGATTTGCCTGGGGGTCTCCGCCTTCCCATATAGGTCAAACTATCGACTAGTACCCGGATTCTGAACACTGTTGTTCCTGTTATAATTTTGAATCAGAATTGAAGTCACTGCTACTTCAGGTTTTCACCTGGTCGTCGGATCAAGGCTCCTATTCGCTGATCTGGAATTCGGTGAGAATTTTCGGCGGAACTGGATACGGAAGTGGCAGCCAAGTGAATATGAAGTGAGTTTGTCGTCGACCAATGTGCCAAAGCATTCTCTGGCTTTGAAATTTGTCTTAGAGTTCTAATTTCCTGTAATTTAGTGCACTGATAACACTGGGCAACAACGATCGTGAAGAGGTGTCGTTCGCTGGCTCACTGACTCGTGTCCATGTGTGGAGCAGAGTGCTGGACTTCGACAGTGAGATCCCAATGATGGTTGTGAGCTGCCATGGAACGGAGGTAAGCTTGCATCCCAAGCGGTTCTCACCAGCAACAGTATTAAACCATCGGGACTCCGTTTGGAAGGAATAACATCCATAAATTCTGTAGTGTAATTACTGCCGTCAGTAATCGCTATTAGATATCTCTATAGGTCCGTTCATACTTCGCGATGGGAGCGACATCTTCTTTAAGCGGTGAACGGATTTTCAAGGAAGATGAAGAATTTTATAAGTCGAAAATTGATTACGCCCTTCTCAACACCTGACCAGTTTAATTTGAAGGGCGTTATGATTTGAAAAAAGTTCATTTTAGTTGGAGGTGTGTCTTCTTGAACGTAAAAATGATACAGATTATAGCCATAAGGCCTGTTCGTACTTTGTGACGAGAGCGACTGGTCGGGCAGGCCAATCATAAGTTTCGATTTTTGACAACCGATTGAAGCGATTTTTGCTAAGCAATCGCTTGTCAAAAACCGAAGGGTGATTTGCATACCCGACGAATCGCTCTCGTCACGAAGTATGAACAGGTCCTATGGTTATAATTTGTTCCATTTTTACGTTCAAGTAGACACATCTCCAATAAAAATTGAACTTTTTTGAAATAATAACGCCTTTCAATTTAGACCGGTCAGGTGTTGAGAAGGTCGAAATCAATTTTCGACTCAAAAAATTCTTCATCCTCGTTGGAAGTCTATTCGCCGACAAGATGTGTAGAAAAAGACTCCAATTTTTTGAATGCTGGAAATTCATTCATTTCAGTTGCAAAAATATGTCTAGGGCAGGGTTTCGATGTACAGAAGAGTTTGTTGATGTTTCATTCCAAGAGATTGCGCTATGCACTCGCAAATCATGCCACTTTTTGAAACCTAATTGATAGGGTAGATATCGTTAACATGGAGCTGAGCAGTGCAAAGTTTCGCTTTTTGTGCTTATTTCTTCTGTACTCTTATGCAGACCATTGCATAAACAGCACTTTTCTATCAGTCTTCTGAAGAAGATACCAAGCAGCTCTCGAGCAATCTGTTCTACATCGGAAAATGTTTGACTTCGTGCGTTTTATCATAGGTCTGAAAACAATCCTGTGGCCAAAATAGTAAGAATTTTATGAAAATTCATTCACAGTAGTTTCAAATCAGTTTCTTTAAGCCTCAAGTGGCTGGTATCGAGGTTGTAAGCTGTCATAATGATGTTCCATCAAACGGTGCCGGTGGTGTAAAGGCGTAGAGCATTCCCGCCCGGTCAGAGGGAGGTGCAGGTTCGAGTCCCGCCTGGCGCTAGAAGTTTTGATCGCAACAAACATTCACAGAAGTCTTTCTTTGAAGACTATGTGTATTCGAGTAATAAAATTTTAAATAAAGTTAAAATTATTTCTTGATCAAAAAGTTATTGTGGTCTTTTCCACGTCCATTGTAATATGTATTTATTTATGCGTGTAAATGTTGCTGTAAACTTGTACTTGTAAACTTGTAAACTCTGGCAGTGGAAACAAAAACTTTAAAAAGCTGGACTATTAACATATAACCTGAACGATTTCCGAGCTGATTTGATGATGTTCAGTCTAATTCGAAAAGTGTGCAGTTCTATGTGATAGTGGTATATATGAGAGTTTTGAAGTTTTTCTAAACATTTTGTAATGAATTTCACGGATGCCATCAATGCCATTGGTTGCGGTCTTTTTACATCTGACCTTTTCCTGATCTTCTTGTGGTGATCACGTTTTCTTTTTCATCTTGCACCCATGTTACTTTCAAGACGTACTATTAGGTTGTCCCATAAGTCCCCGCCGTTTTTTTCAACGATCCACTGCAGATTTCGCCGGCGTTCTCTTGCATAGCGCTGCTCAGCTTTCGAAAGAGAATGATTTGCTCTATCAGAACGTGTATTGCATTTCTTTTTTCATCATGAAATTTGTCAATTTTTAGGTCGTTGAAGTGAAAAGTGAGAAAGTGAAAAAGCCATTTGCGCACTTGTTCTCTCCGCTTAGGTTTGTAGTTTTTTGCGCAGTTTTTTTTTTTGAGCATTTGGGAGACAATGTTCTGTACTATAAGAATATGTGTTGGTCCTATTTTCTCACTTGCCTTTATTGATTTTTAGGCCATCAAATTGGGAATTCCGACTTTTCCATCCAAATTTCTACCAAAACTCCGGTTCTGTGGTTGGACTTTTTTGCCTGGTGTTATATGTCGTTTGGAAAAGGATGTCTTGCTCAGTAAGAATTTGTGTCGCGTTTATTGGCTCACGCTGATTTCTGTCGAATATCAACAACTGAAGAAGGAGAAGGAGTTGTTGGTGAAGGCGATTTTTCTCTTCTTGGCATTTTGTTGATATTCAAAAGAAATCAATAAACGCGACACATATTCTTATAGAGCAAGGCATTCTCTTTCGAACGACATATAACACCAACCCAAAAAGTCCAACCACAGAGCAGGAGCTGTCGGCAAAAACAACCATCCTCCTTCGGACGTCCCAATTTGATGACCTAAAAATCAATAAAGGACAAATGAGCAAATAGCACTAACACATATTCTTGTAGTACAGAACATTGTCATCTCAATGCTATAAAAAACTGCGCAAAAAATTACAAACCTAAGCGGAGAGAACAAGTGCGCAAATGGCTACTTTTTCACTTTTTCACTTTTCATTTCAACGACCTAAAAATTGACAAAATTCAGGATGAAAAAAGGAATGCAATACACGCTCTGATAGAGCAAATCATTCTCTTTCGAAAGCTATGCAGCGCTATGCAGGAGACCGACGGCGAAATCTGCAGTGAATCCTTGAAAAAAAAACGGCGAAGACTTATGGGACAACCTAATATTTTGAAGTCATTTTCCCTTTGTTGTAGTTTTTTTAAAGGAACAGTTTAGAGGCGTATTTGTTCAGTTTTTCAATTCTTTTGCCTAAAAGGTTTGGTATAATTTTTTTGTATTGCGTCCGACGTTTCGACAGACTCGTCTTTCTCAAGGCCTGAAAGAAGCTCAAAATGCTTTTGACTGTGTCAGATTCACTGGATCAAAAAACTCTGATAAAGTCACTAGTGTGTTTATCAAGTTTTCGTAAAGGACAAAAATTCATGGCGAGTGTCACAGGGTTTGTGGGCAACTGTGCAGGATAGACATTGTACTGTTAACGCTGAAATTTCAGCTGGCCTACGACGGATTGCTGTTACGATTCAGTGGATACACGAAGATGAACGGCAAAGTGGAGCGTATTCCACGCAGCACTTGTGGTCGTGAGAAGCGCAGAAGACGTGAGGAAGTTGCGGTTCGAGTGGAGGTACATTCAATTTCTTGTGGATTTGGTGATTCTTCAGAACGCTAAAGACAAAAAAAGATATGGCACGGCGCTAACCAATTTTTTGGGATGCGCCACGCATTCTACTTTCACAGAATCTCGTCGGAAAATCCTAACCAGATCCTGGGATCAGGAGAACGCGGCAGCTTCCGCTTCCTTAGACTGCGCTACCATGCACCAGTTAGCAGTGCGTTAACAATATACATGTACCAGTAATGAGATAGTCCATTTTTGACGTTGTCAGAGGAAGGTAATTATTGGGGGGTGGGACAAAAGTAAAAAGACACCCCATGCCGTGTCCACATATATCGTAGCTGGAGTCTGGCTTCGTGCTTGTCGTATTTGTATGTTTGTATGCTACTCACTGAAGCCCATCTGAGAAGTTACCACTTCCGCCCTTTCCAGAAGCATGCCAGAACCCCAGCCTGTCTCATGCCGAAACCCCAGTCTGACGAGTCGACCTGTGTCGCGCAAACCTCGCCCAATTCCCAACCCCGAGCAGTCTGGGCTCAATATTCACGCAAGATGAGAAGTACGTCTTATACCTTAAGCCTGCCAAGCAGCGAGCCTGAGTGAGGCCTGGTGACCTGTTACCGACCTTCGTTCGGCGAGATGTTCACGGCGAGAAGCATCTTTGGAGCTTTTGGGTCTGCGCCCATGCATCGGTTTACCGGAAGCCGTTTCCCAAGAGCACCACGATGAACTCCAAGGCCATGGTTAACGAAACAGAGGAGATGGGCCGGCGACTCGCTCTTATTCATTCGCAGCGCTTCAAGAAGGTTCTCCTCTTCGACAACGCCGCACCCCATCGGGAACAAGTAAGCACGGATAAGCTTGGCCAGCTGGGCTACGTTCACATGCCTCACCCACCGTATTCGCTGGACATCTCTCCATGCGACTACCACTACTTCTTGAGCCTACAGGACTTCCTGGTCGGAAGGGACACAAGAACCCAAGCAGTGCTTGACAACCATGTCGAGCAGTTGATAAACACCAGGCCCAAGCAGTTCTGGAAGGATGGGATCAGGAAGTTGGCTGAGCGATGGCAGCAAGGTCCTTGCCCTTAATGGCAAATACATTCCTCAGCATCGTTGAGTTGTAATTGAGTTATAAAGAGATAAAGATTTTTTTTCATTTTGTCTCATTACTTTTGCCCCCCCCCCCCCTAATAGAGCACCGGGCGAGTGGTAGCCTAATCGGAGGAGTTCTCGGCTCTCGTACGCACCCTTTTCAAGGCTCTTGGTTTGGATTTCGCAAAGGCGAACTTAGCCTTTTATTCGTTCGGGGTCGGCGAATCGGTACAAGACCTGTGCGGGAAAGAGAAAACACTGACTTGTCTATCGTCTGGCCACCAGAAGTCATTATACAGGGTGCGCCATAAATATGGTCACTTTTTCGCGCGTCATTTTTTGTATTTGTTTGCGAACGTTTTTATGTTTCCATTGTTTCTTCGGATTCTACGTGACATCTTAACCGTATATAGTGTTTTTTGCATCTCCACACTGCTTCTATCAGAAATGGTAAAGCCTTGTTGTCAAAGGGGCGCAATCTTGGATCCGAGAAGGGCTGGACTTTCTGTTTCCAACATCGCTCGTCTGCTGAAGCTGCACAAGATGACAGTCTATCGCTATGTGGAACGTAGCTCTCTCGTTGATCGTTCCCGACCTGGCTGCCCGTTATCCGTAGCTACGAGCAGTCTTTGAGAAATCGTGAAAGAACAATTCAAGTGGAATCCAGGCCGCAGCATGAGAAAGATGGCATCCGAGCTCAACATATCGGCTACGATGATGAAGCGAGTTGCTAAGAATGAACTTGGACTATACCCCTACAAGTTCCGTCAACTGCACGGACAAACGCCTGCACAGATGGAAGGAAGAAGAAAAAAATGTCCAAGACTCCTCGAGCGGCACGACCACTGCACGACGCTCCTCACTGATAAGAAACTTTTCTCAGTTGAGCAGCCTTTTGACCGCCGAAACTCGCGGTTATTGGCTGAAAGTGGTGAGGATGCAGACACCGTTAACAGAAACTCTCATGCAGCTTCCCTTATGGTTTGGGCCGGAGTTTGCGCCACAAGATGGACACGATTGGTTTTCGTTGAAAAAGGAGCCAAGGTCAACACCAATGCCTACGTGAACGACATTGTGATGAAGGAGTTGCTTCCCTAGGCTCAAGAACACTAAATACAACATGGACCTTTCAACAGAACGGCACACCCGCTCATAAGTCCACGAAGACTCAGGAGTGGTGCGCAAGGGATCTTCCCAACTTCATCCCTGTTTCTGAACTGCCGACAAACTCATAAGATTTGAGTGTTATGGATTACTGCGTTGGTTCATTCTAGAGGGTGAAGCCTGCGCTAAAAGGCCAACTACGATTCGAGAATTGAAATCTTCACGGGAAAACCTATGGAAGGAAATTCCGCAAGCAACCTTGCGTGCCGCCGTTGAGTCCTACCCTAAGCGTCTGAAGGTTGTCACTCGTGCCAAGGAAGATCATATTAGATGATATCCATTTTGCGTGTTAACTAGATTGTTAGTAAATTGTGAGGAGGTTTCGCTATTTCCTGACAAATTCCCCGTGAGTAATTCGCTTTTTATTGAGTGACCATATTCATGGCGCACCTTGTATATAGGCAAGACACCCCTTCAAGTCGCCTCCACGACATCCCGTAAAAGTGGAATGCGTGGAGCATCTCAAAAGGGATTCAGTAACACCTTCCTCTTACCCTTTTTGTTTTCTCTACTTCTACGAACTGGTCGATAATGAGAGGTCTGGTCGTAATCGTACTCTTGCCTTTGTAAATGGATCTCTTTCTTTTCAGACTTGTCCATCCGATCAGTTTATACTAACATCGCAACGTGAGGTCAACGTGACATGGCCTGAGCCAGAGTTCCAAGCCGGCAACGAATTGGAAAGGATCGAGAGGAATTTCAAGCAGGGACAGGTTTGTTTAATCGATTAGGCAGTGCAGACAATCGATATTGGTAGCTCTTGTAACGCCGAGCCGCCCGTCGACTGAAGTATAGACTCCGTATTAAGGATGGTGTTAGACCTTTCCCAACCTTTCCGATGGGTTGTAGGTTTATTAGAAGTGTAGCTCGAGCAGATGTGGCGGTGAATTGGAGATTATGTGGCATTTATTCACTATTCTTTTGTTGCCAGGTCTTCACGTGGGGAGAGTACGATGTGGTTTACGTCGCCCACGATAATGCGTCCAACACTGCCGAGTGCAACTTTAAGGTTGGTTATTAGGGAAGAGGCATTAGAACGTCTATTTCTTATTGTTCATGACTAAGACTAACCATATTATATCAATCTTTGCTTCTAATATTCTCACGTACTTCTTTCTCAAGATCCATGTCTCACGAGAACACTGTCCACCGCTGGAAGATCCTGTGAACGGCGTCCAAGCATGTGAATCCTGGGGGCCACAGCTCCGCTACAAGGTAAGTCAGTCCTTTCTACACTTTGCCAGTGAAATTGAGTAACTCCTGATGTTCTAGGCATGCTCTATCGAATGTCGTGACGGCTACGAGTTCTCACGATCGCCAGCTGTTTTCTACACCTGTGCTGCGGATGGAATGTGGAGGCCACGATACCATAACCAACTCGTCTTCCGCTATCCACAGTGCACGAAGTGAGTCGAATTGGAGCGTAGAGATTTATTCAACGGATTGGAATGCATTTTGCTGGCCCACGACTCAAAACGAGTTAGATTCCGCTTCTAGACTTGGGTCTAATCCGGGGTTCGAAAACCGAACGAGGGTAGTAGTGTGGGATCGCTTTGAGGGGGGGGGGGGGGGTACTGTACATTGGTTTTAGGAGAGGATTGCCTCGTGAATTTCTTTAGATTTTAGCAGATTTTTTGTATTTTTTAATAGATTTTTCCTTCCCGGTGTGATTTCGACCTTATGGAGATTTGCGCGCAGTTTTGTTTGCTGAGCGAAACTTATTATGAATAAAAACTTATAATAATCTATAATTCTCTATTACTCTATAATTATGAATTGAGTTCTATAACTTTTTGAACGCCGATTGCTCTACAGTTAGAATGAAGATTTTCTGAGAGAAGGTATTCGAAAGACGGGTTCAATTTTCTCGACGATTTTTGTGTAAAATGTCATGGTACGGCATTCCTTTTTGTCTGATAGAGCGCATCCTGCTCTGAAACTGTGAAACTGTGCTCTATACAGTTTTATACAGTTTTATGTCGATTGCTACTGGTGGCTTCTGTTCACGGTCCCGTTCACAAGATCACCGTGGAGGAAACAGAAGCGGCTCTGAAGAATATGAAGTCCGGTAAGGCGACAGGGCCGGATGATCTGGCAGTCGATGTTTGGAAGTCGAAGCTCTGGTATCCTACTGAGTGGCTGAGTTCTTCAACCAGGTAGTAAAGGAGAAGAAAGTACCGGAGTGTTGGCACAACAGTACGACGATTCCGATTTGGAAGAAGAAGGGCAGTCCTGCAGACTGCTCCAATTACCGTCCGATTCGCTTGCTTTCGCACAGCATGAAGATCTTCGAGCGAATCCTCGATAGACGAATCCGTGAAATCGTCAAGCTCTCCGACAACCAGTGCGGCTTTGTGACTGGTTGTGGGACCATTGATGCTATACACGCCGCCCGCCTCCTGGTGGAGAAGCATCGCGAGAGACAGAAGCCGGTGCATGTAGCCTTTTTCGACTTGGAGAAGGCCTTCGACCGCTAACCGCGTGAGCTTATATGGTACGCCTTGCGACAACACAACGTACCTGAGGAACTCATAGTGTGGGTGTGGATGCTCTACTTTGCCCAAAGAGTAGAGTGCCAGCTGCAGCTGGAACCTCAATGGAGTTTCCCATCTCTGTTGGGGTGCACCAAGGTTCTGCGCTATCCCTGCTCCTCTTTGTTGTCGTCATGGATGCCATTACGCGAGATCTTCAGCAGCCTGTTCCATGGACGCTGCTTTATGCTGATGACGTGATGCTCGCTTGCGAAGAGAAAGACGATCTCGAGCGACTGGTGCAAGCTTGGTGCGACCGTCTGGCGAGGTTCGGACTCAAATTGAACGTCAAGAAGACCGAGTACCTAACGACTGAACGTGAACGAGTCCGGCTCCATTAAGATTAACGGTACTGAACTTGCACGGACTTCGGTGTTTAAATACCTGGGATCAGCAATAGCGTCTGACGGCGGTCTGATGGTTGAAGTGAACTCACGCGTGAGTGCAGCTTGGTCCAAGTGGCGTTCGCTGACTGGGGTGCTCTGCGATAGGAAGATACCAGAGCACCTGAAGTCGAAGATTTACAGAGCCGTCGTGCGGCCGGTAGCAATATACGGCGCTGAGTGTTGGCCTGCGACCAAGGAGGTTGAAACGCGCCTCAGCGTCATGGAGACGAAGATGCTGCGCTGGACGGCTGGAGTCACGCGCTTGGACCGAATTCGAAACGATGCTATTCGGCAGGAGTTCAGTGTCGCGCCGATAGCGGACAAGATGCGCGAAGCTCGCTTGCGATGGTACGGCCACGTTTTGCGTGGAAAACAAGACAGCGTCCGCAAGATAGGCCTTGAGTCGGAAGTATCAGGAAAGCGGCCTAGAGGACGTCCGAAGCAGCTTTTTTTCAAGATGCACATAAAATCCAAAATTTTCTTCTTTAGGTGTTAAAAATTTGCTTTGTGACAAATCAAGCCTTTGGTACGATTTGGCGATCGACTCGAGGAGTGCTCCAAAGAATCTTGGCAGCTTATAAAAAAAGCACCTGAGTTACTTTATTATACGTATATATGTTTATATTATACACAATTGCTTGGTGTACCCATTGAAACTTTCAATCCAATGTGATGACCATCCGCCGGCAAACATCTCCCACCCTAATCGGTTAAATTTGTGATAAAACCGAAATCACCGGTGAGGAAATCGATAAAATCGATCGATATTTGCCTTCTCGTTGAAATTTTCCACCTGCTGTGAAGGCCTTCCGTCGACGATCATAATCACCTGACTCCCACCCTGATCGGTTAAATATGAAAGAAAATCGATATTATCGATCGATATTGATGGCCTCCCGTGCTATGAAGGCCTTCCGTCGGTGATCATCTAAATCTCCAGGCACGTTGGACGACGTCTTCGGCACATCTTCTGAATCCCAAGGCACATAGAGGACGTCTGGGTATTTTTCGCGATTTTTCGCTGTTTCATGAGTGATTCCCCCTATTTTATGACTAATTTCTGTGCGGCGCCCATCGATAGCTCTTAGCGCTCTATTGTACAGGATGTCTCAAAAAATGTATACACTGTTTGAACTTTGCTCACAATAAAGGTACTGAAGAAGTTAAGGGTTCATACGAAATCTCAGAAAAAGTAGAAATTTTCTGACATATGAACGGCATGGAATGCGCCACGCACTCGTATGAAATTTTCCATTTTGCACTCGATTGATTGTGTTTCGCTTGAATACATGTTATAATTTCTTCACAAAGTGGCCGTTTCGATTGATTTGCGCTTGGTTTAAGGTTCAATACTTAAAAACACACTATGGTCTATGTTATACTTCGGCGACAGTGTTGTCGGCGACGTCGGCAACAGTGTTGCACGGGCTGTTGAGCGGGCGCAACGCAGTGCGTGGCAGCCCGCGCAACACTGTCGCCGACGTCGCCGACAACAGCGTCGCCGAGGTATAACATAGGCCTATGGCTTGCGGAAAATGTAAGGTGCTCTGGAAAATGCAGGTACTATTCGAAAGGTTCTAACATTGCTAATAGTAAAGCTTTTGAAGATGTTGGAGACTTGTGTGAAAGCACAAGGTAACGAGATTACTGTGGCTTGCAAATAGTCAAGATTGCGCCTTGTCCCGCCTGAAACCCTGGATTTCAGACTCGATTTATTGTGCATGGGCTGAATGCCTGCTACAATCTTGTTACTGCTTGGCCAGATTAACCTCCACTGAACTCTTTTAACGTTTGGAACTTGACAATCACGTGATAGACACATGACATATGATTTTATTTATTCCACAATTTATCGCTCTCGCTCAAATAACACTCCACAATTTTGAGCCTATAACAAGGGTCATACCCGGCTCTAGACCTTGCTTCATGGAGGGGAAGCGTATGTTGCAGCGCTACTGGAAGTTCAGAAAGATCGTCGAAGTGCAAAGGCGATTTGCCGCAAAATTGAGTCATGCGTGCGGTTCCTCAACAATCAATCGAGTCTGAAATGCAAGATTTTAGATGGGAGCACGGCGCAATCTTGACTACTTGTACGCCACGCACTGTAATCTCGTTGCCCTGCACTTCAATGAGTCTCAAACATCATAAAATGCTTCACGAGCAGCAATGCTAGAACGTTTCAAATAGTACCTGCATTGGTTAGGATACCCTTCATTCTTCGCACGCCATAGTCTTTTTAAGTTTCAAACTTCAAATGAAGCACAAATCAATCAATACGGCTGCTTTGTACAGAAATTATAACAGGTATTCAAGCGGAACACAATCAATCGAGTGTAAAATACAAGGTTTCAGACGAGCGCATGGCGCAATCCCTACCACTTATATCTCAGATAATTTCTATTTTTTTTAAGATTTCGTATGAACCCTTAATTTCTTTAGTATCTTTATTGTGAACAAAGTTATCACTTTTCACACACTGTATACATTTTTTTTTGAGACACCCTGTATAGTATTGATAGCTTATATTATTATTATATGTATTACATATAGGTCATCTTTATTTCTTTAATTGTACTATCGGCAATTATTGTTGTTATGTTGTATAGCACGGAGAGCAATACGTCTCTCGACCTCGCATCCTACTATATATAAGCGAGAACGGTCGTTTGTCTGGGGGTGAGTGAGTGCGTGTGTTTGTGGGTGTGTTTATTTGCACGGAAGTGCTGAAGGAGTGTCTTGGGAGCAAGTATGGGGAAGGGGGGGGGGGGGCGGGTGTTGTAGTTGCCACCAATTGTCAACTGTTGTAGTTGTCGACAGGCGTCCATGTTCAGACGACATGTCACCGATGTCGCGCAAAGGACGTTCAGGTTGAGAAGAGGTGTCACCGATGTCGCGCAAGGGGTGATCGGATCCAGACGACGTGTCACTGATGTCGCGCAAAGCAGGCCCGACTTGAGAAGACATGTCACCGACGTCGTTCATCAGGTGCCTGGATTCAGAAGAGGCGTCACCAATGTCGCGGAAGGCCTTCCAGACTCAGACGACGTGTCACCGATGTCGCGCCAGGGTTCCGGATTCTCACAACGTGTCAACGATGTCACGCAAAGCCCGTTCAGGTTGAGAACATATGTCACCGACGTTGTTCAACAGGCGTCCAGGTTCAGAAGAGGTGTCACCGATGTCGCGCGAGGGTTCCGGATTTAGACGACGTGTTACCAGTGAAGGTAGGACCAGTAATGGGGGACCGATGAAGGATGGGGTTCCAGTAAGGGGGACCGGTAAAGGATTGACCAATAAAGGAGGGACCAGTGAAGGTGGGACCAGCAATGGGGACCGGTGAGGGGGATCCAGTGAAGGGGGAACCGGTGAAGGAGGGGAGAGGGGTCCAGTGAAGGAGGACCGGTGAATGAGGGGGAAGGGGTCCAGTGAAGATGGGACCGGTGAGGAAGGAACCAGTAATGGGGACCGGTGAAGGTGGGGGGGGGGGGGGGGGGGGGAGTGGTCCAGTGAAGTGTGGACCGATGAAGGAGGGGGAGGGGTCCAGTGAAGGGGGGGGGGGGGGACCGATAGAAGGTTAACCAGTGAAAGAGGGAACCAGGTGAAGGGGGACCGGTGAGGAAGGTACCAGTAATGGTGGGGACCGGTGAATGGGGGGGGGGGGGGGGGGGGGAGGGGTCCAGTGAAGAGAGACCGAAAAGGGTTGATGAATAAAAGGGGAACCGGTGAGAAAGGGACCAGTAATGGGGATCGGTGAAGGATAGGATGACTAGCAAAGAGGGGACCAGTAAGGGGAGGTCCAGTGAAGGTGGGATCAGTAGTAGGGACCGACGAAGGGGGGGGGGGACCAGTGAAGGGTGAACCGGAAAGGGCTGACAATAAAGGGGAACCAGTGATAAGGGACCAGTTAAGGGTGGTCCAGTGAAGGTGATGGACCTGTTTTGCCCTATTCCGCTATACCACTCTATATAGCAAAACCAGTTTTTTAATGAATGAGAGAAGGGCTAAAAAGGAGAAGAAGACGTTCGGGGTGTTCTATTCTCTGGGTTTAGGGCGAAGCCCCAATCAGACGTTTGGCGGCCGGCAGGCCGTTGAACGTCTGGTAGAAAAGATCTCGTGCCATGACATTCTGCAAAAATCGTTAAAATATTGAACCGGCCTTGATTGATTTGAGGACTACTCCCAGGAGATCTTTATCTTTTAACTGTATAGAAATCAGTATACAGAGATAGGATTCAGTTCTATGTTTATGAAATATCTCTTTCAGCCAACAAATCTGCGCGCGCATCTTCAGAACGTTGAAGCATTTACCTGGAAAAAACAACCTGTTAAGAGATACTCTTACAGAGATTTAACGGAGAAATTACAGCCGAAATTCCTGATAACGCCAACATTTCACCATATCGTCGGTTGACAACCTGCATTAATTCTCGCTTTTTTTTTCATGAATTTCGGTTGTAATCTCCCCGGTTTTCTGTAAGTCGTTGATGGATCCGACCTCTGGTCTATATATTCTTGTATCATCCTCTGTGGAGTTGTGACTTACCAATAGGTTAGCCGTGTGCATCGCACCGTAAGATCCCCTGAAACTGTGTGAACAATACATATTCCGTGGAGATGATGTGCATGGTGCAACCGAAGGAGAGTGGACTGATGCCAGCCATTTTCATCCGTTTCCCATGAAAATCCCGTAATTAAAGGTCTGTGCCAGCGACACGCGTGGTACTGCTGCGTGTCTCCTATCCGGGATCGTCGCCGTGCTCAGAAGCGAGTCGTGACGCTTTGCGAACTCGTCTCCTGGCCAGCATCCAGTCGATCAATCAGAAATGGGACATCTGCACGTTGACGTGAGTTTTCCATGTTTGAGTGTTGTTTCCTATTTGGTTATTCTTCAAACAATCAGGAAACAGTGAGTTTAACAGGGAATTGGGTCTTATTTCGAAACTATAAACGATTGTTCAATTCAATTTCTTCAAGCCTTAAGTGGCAAGTACTGAAAGTTTTAAGCTGTTGTGACAATGTTTTGTTACGACCAAAACTTTAG